>JAOSBN010000004.1:33024742-33060100 GCA_027563595.1 Erythroxylum suave | reverse complement strand
TTTCAATTATGGCTTTACCTTTAGGTTTAGATTCTTGAGAAGATTTATAGTTTCACTTTGTTTCAAAATTTGATTCTTTAAGTGTTATTGTAGTTCTCTTCTTTTCAAACTCCCTAAATTGATTTCTATACTTCTTAGTCACTTACTGTCTTAGGTATTGATTCACCCTTAAATTCAAAGAAGTAATTAAATACATTATATCATCATTATTTATGCCTTTCATTCATTTTTGCAGTGAGATATAAGTTGTGTTTATAGATTTCACTCCTTCGTATTGAATGGAAACTTTATAAAATGTTTTTATATTCCATGTAATAGAATAATTCCTTATCTTAGTTTTATGAGTTGATCTTAGAGATCTTCTTGGTAATGAAATGATAATATTTTTATAATAAATTTAACTTCATCAACTTCTAATTAGTAATTGGTGTCTACAAATTAGACTTCTTAATCTTCTGATATGTTGCAGCAAATTAATAAATATTTCAAAATTATTGTATAATTTAAAAATAAGTTTGGAAATAAATTATTTACATTTCTGAATGCCATATTATACATGTTTTTATAAGTTTTAATTACTAGTTTGATATCTCTTATATTCTTTTTACATCAAATATTAATATCTTTCCTATAACTGATAAGATATATAATGTTTATCACTAACTTATACTACTTTTGATAATACTTTTTATATTTTCATAAAAGGTATGAATGAAATAAAATATTAATTGTTATTTATTTTTATATTTATTGGTAAAATATATAAAGTAGTTTTAAAGAAAACATGCTTTCAAGTTCAAATTATAACAGTTTAGAGTTACATTATTACCATTATGACTTCCAAACACTACTTTAGAACTTTATGGACCAAGTCCAATTCCAGAAATTGGAAATATAAGGTAAGGTTTATATCCATCATTGTATTATGAGTATATTCTATATTACTGTGCTTTAATTAAGAAATTTTACTATGATACATCATTGTATTATGAGTAGATTTTGTATTACTATGCATTAATTAAGAAATTTTACTATGATGTGTTTATAGAGTAAGAACTAATGTAGTTATTTTATTTAAAATGTCAAGAAATTTACTCAAAGAAGTATTGAAGTTATAAATAGGTTATTTTCAAGGAAAATGGAATTTAAAAAGTGTGAAATGTTTTCGTTGGAGATCAATGATACTGCTTTAGTGCATCTTTTTAATTGGTTTTAACATTTACATAAATATAAATTTATTTGAAAGAATTTAATACAATAATGAAGTGTGTATGCTTTTTAATAAAAAAATAATGAACAAATAAATGAATAAGGAACTATAGTATAAGTTATAAGAAAAGAGTAACTGAATAGAAGACTTTAGCTACCTAAGTAAGATAAAATATATTATAAACTTCAATTGATAGGTGTCTAGACAATATAGATAGCTTGTGCCTTAGTCCTTTTTTTTTTTCCCTAACTTTGGATTAGAGGTCATTCCATTAACTCATAGTGCCTTAAATATATTTGAATTTTAGTATCAGATGTTCTTCCACCTAAAATTTTCAATTTAGTAAGTAAGACATCGTTAGAGTTATAGATAAAAATTATTCCTCCTAGATATACAATATTGGCATTAAAACTTTAGAGTAGTCATTTACTATTATAGATTAGAAATTCCCTAAATTTACAAACATATTGAAGATAAAATTAAGTTACAAGTTACTCTTTTTTTAGCTTTTTTGCTTCTATAAAATTTATTATTTTTGTGTGAAATTGGCATGGAAAATTCACCAATTCCTTTCAATTTACTATATAAGCCAATCTGCCAAATGATATTTTTAAGATAAGAAGGTAACCTTTGCTCATCTAAGGTCTTTAAGTGATCCAATCAATGGTATCAAGTTAATTTAACCTTTAATAGAGGAGATTGCATACCTATTAAGTCTTCTCCTATAAGTAAGAAGAGATGTTACAAAGGACGCACAAGTGGTTTACATATTCAGGCTTTTGTTTATAGAGAGTACAATAGTTGGTTAAGTTGGAGTTGTCAAATATCCTATACATTGTGGTTAGTCTTCTTTTGATAGCAAGTCATAATATGAATAAGACATTTGAAATAGCCTACTTATACCATAATTTATTCCATATGACTTTTATGGCCCTGCTCTTTAGTAGATTTGTACAAGATTTGTTAGAGAAGTTACTAGATAAGTACCTCAACTCTTTGTCAAAGTTAGGGTTATAATTTAGGGTAAAATCTATTAAATTAGACAAATCCTTTCATTAAGCCCTATTAATTATCTTTTATAACTTCTTTAACTCTTACATCATCTTGAATTAAGTCTCTAAAAGTTGAAAAGTCACTGAGTTCAAGGTTGCTCTAATTATTAAACTAAAAACCATGTGGTAGAGTCATCACCAAGCTTATTTTTAAACTCCAATCTAACTTACTCGTTCAGCTTAAGAATGTGAAGTATAATCCATGAAGTATTAGCTTTGAGACTGATATTGTAGAAATTCTTCTTCCTCAAGTATTAATTATGAACTCATTTAATTCATAAGGCTTTTTTTAGCCATAATTCTCTATGCTCTTTTAATCATCAAGGCCTTATTAATGAGTCTTATTGGAACAATCTTTAGACCACTTCCTCCTTAGATTTTCACATATCACTCCATTTCACCTTAGTAATAAATTTTCTTGGGATATCTCATAACCAGAAAAAGCATTTGAGCATCTTATCTCTGATCAAGCATGTTAAAAAAATTAGATGTGAGAATCAGTATACATGCATAAAGTTGAGTTACTGAATTTATAAGTTGGATTTTAGATGAAAAGTGTAAGCTTCTGTTATATTAGTTATTGATTCTTATTTATATCCTTTCAAATCAAGGAAGAAAATCTCTAAAAATTGATCTTCTGTATAAGATAGGTATGTTCAAACATGTGAAGGAGAGCTACATGGTCTTGAGGCCTGTAAGTTAATAAGCTAACTAGAAAGATTGTTTGATCTTATTGAAATAAACACCTGACTCTTATCCTTGTTTATTGAAAGACTAGAAAGACCTTTAAAGGTTTTTATAGTGATCATTGTTGCACTAATAGAGTTGAGATCAACCCTTGAGAGAAGAAAAAAGACATTGGAAATTCGTAAGTTATAAATTTCCATTTTCTTATATTTATTATTGTATTTGAATTTCCTTTCTTAACTTGTAATATGATCAAGAAGTCTTGTGAGGATTCAACACTCATTGTAAATAAGTATGGAGAGATGAGATCATTTAACCTTAATCCTTTTACACTTTTAATAAGTTTTGTTGGCTCAACATTCACTATGATTTTGTAAGAGACTTAATTTTTCATGAAAGACTAAAGTCTCCCAAAATGTTCAATATGAAGTTCCAATTGATGGAGATCAAAGGCTTTGTGAAAGTCGATCTTAATTGCACAAATCTTGAAAGAGCGTTTCTTATTATAATTCTTAAAATTTTCTTAAGTTAATAGAATGTTATCCTTAATTTAATAACTTAATTCCCTTTAATGAATTCCCTGTATGATGGATTAATGTGATATTTCAACATATCTTTAAGTCTTAAGGCTAGGAGCTTTCCTACAATTTTGTAAGCATATTTTTGAAAATTAAACGAATTCTTTTTTCCAAATAAGGTAAGTAACTACCTGGAAGTGTTTTAATCCAAAAGACCAACCACAAAAGATCAAAGAGGGTTGGAAATATAAAGTATATAGAATATAACTATTGCTTCTTAGTGCACACGTGGCTTTCCCATAACTTGCATATTATCCACTTATATTTGAAGCTTAGAGTACTAACTCTTTGGATTGGCTCCTGTTCATCTTGGTCTTTCAGTAACTTTTAATTCTTGCTTAAGCTTCCAAGGTATTATTCTTTAGTCATTTCCTAAACATATTAAGATTTAGAGCGTTAATCCTTTTTTGGCCTCTACCTAGACACACATGAATGGTTATTTGCCCTCATAATGATCCATTAAGATAAATGAGTTTTGTGACCCCTCTTTGCTTGTTACTTAATATAGATTTCTTTTGTAGCTAGAATATGTGAGGTATTTGAATACAATTATATTTTATGATTCCTTACATGACTTCGTTGATTTTATATATGAGTAAAGTCCTAATTATTTATGGTTATTCTTGCTTCTACTCTCTTCTTTATTAGGCTCTGCTTGATGGTGTATAGGCCACTATTTTTCAATCAGTTCCTATATTTCTTGTAATTTTAGGTGGGATTATTTTTAAGTTCTCCATTTGAGCCATACTTAAAAGTTAAGCAATGTAATTTCATACTTATATAGTGCTTTCCTAATATTTTAGGACTAAATTCTATTAATTGTATAAAACTAATTTTTGATTGAAATTCCTTGGTTATGTTCAATAAATGTATACCTAGCTGATTATGTTTAGATAGTTAAGACCTTAATTTGATTTGTATTTAGAACTATAACTAAGATGCAATTTTTTATTACTAGTAACTCGCTAAAGTTACAGTATATAGTATATAGATCTGTAAAGTGTTTGCACTTCATAATTTATGTTGAGAAATTATCAATAGTTCCTTTCTCTTCATAATTTATATATTAAGCAGCTTACTCTCAATTTGAACATGGTGATGTCACTACTTTTATTGAATTTTAGACTTATTATCCATTCTAATGATTCCTTCGTGGTTGGGGGAAGATATTGTAGGTTGAATCTTACTAGTATTGAAATCAAAAGAGAACAATAGATGGTCTCTTATCTCAAGATGAGTTTGAAATAAGATGCATATGTTAAAAACATTTTAAAACATCTTGTCCAACATAATAAGCCTATTTTTTTATAGCCATCCATAGTGTAAAAGATAATTCAGGGAAATTGTTCTTAAACCACACTAATTTACACCATTTAACTTCATAGGAGTTAAACGAGAACAAAGTTAAGTATGAAGCAGTTATGAATTTGCTAAAAGGTCCCTTAAACCAAATGATTTAATCTACTTTAGATTAATCAAGGGAATAGTTTGGAAAGTGAAGTAAGATGGTTTCAATAGGAGATAGGCTTAAAATCGCTTAGAGAACTAGGATTTGGTAACTTTGGTATAAGGCTAATAAAGTTCTTATGAAATTCCTTTAACATCTTACCTTTTCAAAAAATATAGAAAAAATTTAATGACTATGTGTTTGGTTCGGTTCTAAATCTTCTAAGAGAAGTCAACATTTATTCCGTCAGGGATAGAGGCTTTATTTGGCTTTAGATCACTTAAAACTTTCTTTAAGGCTGTTGCATTTACTCTAAGATGAAAATTTTAAGCATATGAACACAAGAACAACTATTAGATTTATTACCAAGGGTGCTTATAAAATAGTAATTCATTTTTAACAGTATTTTAGTTTGTGAACGGGCCAAATGTCCATTTTTTAAGAGAGGCTATCTTAGTGAAGTTTTTTCTTAAGAGATTGATTTATAGAACAAAGAGGTGTTTTAATCTCCATTTTTTAGCCATTGAACTCTTAATTTCCAATTAAGAATAAAATAATTCACTTCCACAATTTTAATATAATTATACAAAGTTGTCTTTTCTTTTACTTGTTTTTCACTTCATCTATAGGAGCTTGATAAATATTGTGTTGAGCCTAAATTGGGTTAGCTTTTGTTTCTAGAATTTCTAATTGTGTATTGATATGACATTTGAGATGAAGTTTATTGAGCTGCTCGTTAACCATATATAGTTCCCTTATGCAAAGAAAATATTTACGCCAAAATCATGGCTTAAAACTTTCTAACATCTTCTTTAAATCCCTCATTATCTTTTAAGAAGTTATTAAATCAAAAAAGGGTTTTGTTTTGTTGCTTTAATATTTAGGTTATGTGTTTCATAAAAGTGTAATCAGAGAATAAAGGACAATTAAACAAGCCGTTTCTTTTAGGAATGTAGTTAACCAATGGTATTGACAAGTGCTCTATCAAGTTTTTTCTCTAAGAACCATCCCTAATTTTTCTTATTTCTCTAACTGGAATTATCCTTCCATCTTGAGATCGATAACATCAACTTGATTCACAAAACTGTTGAAGTCTTTAGAGTAGTTCCTCATGTAGATATTTCCTTTTAACTTCTAATGGTCAATAATGATGTTAAAGAGTTTCTTTTTAAAAAAAACTAAAAGCATAGACAAATTTGACTTGAAAATTAATTTTCTCCTACAAAAGTCATATAGATAAATGGATGAGCTAATAAGTTATTATAAAATATTAAATCTCTAGTGTTTCAAGGTCAAAAGAAATGAATATTTTTTTTATAATAATAAGTATGATGATTAGAAATGATTGACCAATTCTTCTTCAAGAAATTTAACTTCTTACAATTATCTACTTTTAGCATAGTTTCTAAAATTCCAATTAAAAGAGGTTTGGGCCCTCTCACATATTATAAGAAAAATGACATTAGGAAGGGGATAAAATATACTAGTTATTAGCCCTATTTTTTCCTTTATATTACCTTATGGCTGCAATCTTGAATTAATTGACTAAATCATGCATATCTTGATGATGATTTGAAGAGCTATCAAGATTCTTGGTCTACTTAAAGGAGGAAGATATCACTAGTCTGTTTAATTAATAGTGTTCAACAGTCATCTTATTTATTCCTAACTTTATTGTTCACAATATGAGAACCATCTATTACATCATTTTCAAAACCTTTCTCTATCTCTTGTAGCTGAATTTTAGTTTCGTTCTCCATTTCAGTTATTGTATTGATTTCAAACCATTTCTTTATCTCTTATTATTGAATTTCAATTTCATTCTCCATTTTTATGTCGATGGATTCAATGTTTTCTATCATATTATTACGTCCAAGACTATTCTCCTTTTCATTGTTGATATTCTTTCCTCTTAAGAAGTTAAGTTTCATTAGCTTATAGTAATCTCCTCTTAGAAACTTCTTAGTTGTTGATATCTATTTCTTACCTTACGAGATGAATCTTGTCTCTATTAACAAGAGATTGATGCATAATCTATTTTTCAATGCTCATTACTCATTTATCAACATTTTTTAACACTCTTATACATCATTTACTCTATTAATCATTCCTTAAACTATTACTCGTAATAATCATAACAACAAGACATGGATATGTCCGTTATTCATCCACGTTACACATATATTTTAAACATCTTTTTCATGATCAAGCTTAATCTCACTATCATCATATATGCTTCATTTAATAAAGCCATGAAGATGCTACTTACTTGGTTAGCTCAACTCCTCTTTAAAAGTCACCATGAAACACTAGCCTCCTTCAATCCACACAATCTTCACCATTATAGCGATGGAAAGGTTGGTTTTCATCATCATGGTGAATGCATGATTATATGGAGTGGCAAGATGCAGAATAATAACAAAGTTTAACGTTGATGGTTGGGGAGAAAAGAGTGTCGTGGAAAGAAGAAATGAAGAAGATAAAGAACAAATGAAGAGAGAGCTTTAATCAAAGTAATAAAATGAAAGACAAAAATATGGTCTTTTAAATGTTATAATGTCGAGAGTGAGGTGTGTGGCATGGCAAGTGACACTTGTCACTTGCCACTTGCCACTTGTCACTACCTTATGTTTCCCGAATGGTCCTTTTTAATAACTAGTTCATTTGTCCTCCTATTTCTAGTCCAATTGTCTTCTAATTTTCTTTGACACATGTCATTAAATCTTAATGTCTTTTATCAAAAATTTCTACCCTCATTTGCCACTTAATTCTGCTACTATTTATCAATTGTCATGCCACTTGACATTTTTTATAGTAAAAAAATACCCAAAATCTCATAAATTCTCAAATTTCACCAAAATTTCTAAATCAATAATTTAATTCACCAAATCAATTTTCAAGGAAAAATACTCACTATTTGTATCATAATCACATTAAAACAATCATTTGTACAAAAAAATTGTCAAGTGAGTGCATAAACAGTCATTATGGTGTGTATAAAACAATCAAATGCACATGTGTGTATGCTAATGTCATGAATGAGTATGAAATGCATTTTTATAATTTACAAGATTCTAGTGTTCTAACACTTTGTATGGAAAACAAAATGTTACAATTCTCCCCTCCTTAAGAAATTTCATCCTCAAAATTCTTATTTGATTGCTCATAAAGGCAGTGGTATTGTTTCCTCATATGCTCTTCCGTTTCCCATTTAACTTAATTGCTTAAATAATTTCTTCCAAATGATCACAACCTATGGAATCACTCGATTTTCCAATTGCTTATCAAGATACCACACTATCGTAACTAGTTCCTCAATATATCTTAGATTACTCGCAAGTTTCACTACCTATGTCAATAACACCTATAACAGATCATATCAATCTTTGTGGGTAACACCAACCCATAAGTCAATGGTCCTATTCGCCTCAGTAATTTCATATGGACCAATGTATCCTGACTTAATTTGTCCTTTTTTTTTCTCCAAACTTATATCTATCTTGAATCTCTCAATTTCTACTATAGATTCATTTCACTTGTCAATAGAATCTTGAATCAATTCTGGCCTTCAACTATTCTTAGGCTTTCTTCATCTCAATATAAAGGTGAACGACTCTTTTTATTGTATAATGCGTCATACTTCCAAGTTTAACCTCTCAATCATACAGTGTCATACTAAGATTATAGTGGTAATGATTGTTACAATCAAATTTAATCAGAACTATATATTGATCTCATGTTCCTAGGAACTCCAAAATATAAGTTCTAGCATATTTCCAATAATTAAGACTACTGGCAAATCAAACATTTGATCATACATTTAGACATCTGCTTCTTCATCCTTGGCCGCTAAATACTATTTTAGCATGTTACTACGAGAATGTATAGCATAGGTTGCTATGTGTGCTTCATCCAAAAATCTCTTTTCTCAAATTATCTATATCGAATACACATAATCATTAGTTCCATGAAAAAGTCTGATTTTCCAATTCAAACTCAAAATTAGATTCATTTTTTGATTTCTCAATATGATTTACAATTTCTGAATCCTCACTTTGGGCTTTTCTAATCCTTCCATGTAAACTAATCTTAAATTCTTTGTAGCTAATAACACTTCATTTTTCCCCAAATTCAACTCAATCATTTTATGCTCTTTATTGCACTAGATTTGGTAACCTCAATATCTGATTGTGCTACACCGCTATTGGATTTTCTGTTCAATGCATCAGAAATAACACTAACTTTACTAGATAATACTCATTTGTACAATCATAATCTTTCAACAATTATATTTATTTCTATTTTCTCATGTTCAACTCTTTTATACTCAATAATTATCTCAAACTTAAATGGTCTGTAACATTCCAAATTGTTTGACCATTTAGATAGTGTCTCCAAAATTTTCAAAGCAATTATTACTGCAGCAAGTTCTAATTCATGTACTGAATAATTCAACTTATGAGACTTTAATTGTCTCAATGCATATAAGATTACTTTATTATGCTGCATCAAATTACATCCTGGTCTCTAGTGTAAAACATCATTGTATATTACATAATCTCTAAATCCAGATGGAATAGCTAACATCGGTGTTTTAATTATTCGGTGTTTTAATTCCTCAAAATTCTTTTTACATTTATCAATCCATCTGAATGACACATTTTTGTTTAGAACTCTTGTCAAAGGGCTAAAATCAGTAAAAACATCTCAACAACCTCTTGTAATATCTAAAATCCAGCCAATTTCTAGAAAACTCCGGATCTCATATATATATACCTTGAAGTTTCTCACTTCATCATTACCTCAATTATCTTTGGGTTTCCTAACGTACCATGTTCAGGTACTATATGACCTAACATATTACTTGATCTAACCAAGATTCATGCTTATTAAACTTGACATATAATTGTTTCTCCCTCATAATAAATAAAACTAACCTTGAATGTTTAAAATGTTCTTCTCATCTTTTCGAATATACTCAGAATAATATATATGATCACAATCATTAATTAATCTAAGCAAAGTTGGAACACTTTAGTCTTAAATGTCATAATACTGTTGAGGCATTTATTAACCCAAAAAGACATCACAATTAACTCAAAATGCCCATAACTGCTCCTTGAAATTCTTAACTAAATCTTCAAATGAGGTAATGTTATCTCATGTTTTTCTTAGTCTCCCGATTTACTTTTTCTTGTCGAATGATTCTCTCCATTCATTTGATTTCCTCATATTTCTATCAACTTATTCTAATATATGACTATCCGTGCTAGTTTCCCCACAAATTTCAATTTATTTATAATTTTCAATTTTTTTCAAACAAAAACGTTAAACCTAACTGGTATCCTTTGAATATACGAATATCGAGTACATTGTGAATATAAGTTCCTTTAGCAATATCAATAGTATTATCTCCTATTCAATAATCCAATAACATAGTTTGATACTTTACAATAGATACAACACATGTACTCTTTATAATATATTCATTTTTCTCGTAACTAAGTCTCATATCTATCTGACTCCAATATTCACTTCTGATTCATTCAATACTCATTTATTCTTAGAAGTAAACCATTTGGTCTACTTGACCTAATTGGGTGAAAGAATTCTTCGAGAGAAGATTTCCTACTACCTTTATCTATATTGTTCACGTAATTCTTATCAATCAACTCTTTTAATTATTTCTTTTCAGTCATATTACCTCAATAAGATCGATTTTAACTATTCATAATATCTCTATAAGATCAATCACTATCATACCTTACATGATTAGAACATTCTTTACAATAAAACTCACATTCATTTACCTTTATACTTTTGTTCATCATCAAAATCATTACATCTTATCTAGAGATGTATTTCTAACAATTCACCAATTAATGACTTACATTAACAATACCTTAATCTCAATTTATTTTGGACAACACTTCTCCTTTTATGCCTGCCCACAATCGTGGTAAACCTTCCCATGATCGTGACAGAAGCTCTTGGAATTGGCCACGATTATAAGGACTCTATCACGATCGTGACATAATCAATTAATCTCAGCCATGATCGTGCCTTGCTTCCTTTTTCCTTCCTTTTTTCTCAAATTCATCACACATAGCAACATTATTTATACTTTCAATCCATCCTTAGTGCCTTGCTTCCTTTTTCCTTCCTTTTTTCTCAAATTCATCACACATAGCAACATTATTTATACTTTCAATCCATCCTTAGTTGATCACTATAACTATTCTCATGCATTACTCTGAGTCATCATAGGATTTTAACTGTGGGAATTATAACTAAAAGAATTCAATAAGTCATAGATCACTTCCTATACCATCTCCAAGTACATAATACATAAATGCTTAATAATATCACTTGTCAAGGTGATCATAATATCATACATACGTTTACAATAACAATTTAACTTAACTTTGAGGACTTCCATATATATCGCTACCATTAATCTCATCTTCCAATTATCATTGATTTCATCTTCCATATGCATATTCTTAATCAATTCAGAATTATAAAGGCATAACTATTATGAAATTCAAATCTCAATTCCACTGACATATTCTTATACTGAATCATGAACTCTTGTCATGATAATCAAACAACCATTCCAAGACCACATTCAACCACTCAAAATCATATAATACTTATCACTTCACAAATCATCACTCACAATTTGTTCATATACAATTCACATAATCATATAATACTCATCACTTCACAAATCATCACTTGGAATCACATACACTTTATATTCAATTAATTCACATTTTCATTCAGAACAATTCAAATAATTTGTTTCGATCATTTAAAACATACATATCATATTGTATGCAATACACATAAGACTCACGTTTAATTATTACATTGTTGTGACCGAGCGCCTGTAACTGTCTCATATCCATTCTGGATATAGGGCTCATTAATAATTATCCATTATCGGTAGGGGATACATGACTTATTATATATAGTGAGCATTTGGCTCCTATATCACATTCTGAGCTTTAAGCTCTTTTTCGGTGGCTACTCTGGTCACAACTGCCTTTATCTATTCATGCATTCATGTAGTGGAATACACCATATCTCATTAGTTCAATCAGTCACTTTATTCACTTAATGCATTCACTTTCATATATCATCAGGCCTAAGTCTGGCATTCAACAAACATGTTGAGAATCACTTATTTCATTCACATTCACATTTAATGAAGCACTTCCAATATATTTACATTTATCAAACTCTTTGGACTATTAATGTCTGGAATGGTCTCAATCACATTCACATCAATGGTAATTCAATACAAAAAATTTAAAACAGAATAAACAATTAAAGTGAGACCATCTAGGTCAACTCACAGTACGCTCCAGATTAGCATTGTTTCCAAGCACTAAAAAAGTTTGGTTGACCTTCTATCCTGTGTATCAACATCATGCAATACACATATACATTACTAACTGCACAATTGCATAAAAATTCAATTATACACATATGTATATGAGTAATGTATAATGTATAATGCATGCTCAAATTGACTATTTCGTGTTTTTTTCCTTCATTCACATCTCTTGATCATTCATACTTTATAACTTATGTATGTTAAATTTGAATTTAGGTTTACACCTCATTTGTACAAGATTATTTTAAGCCCATTATTAAATAATATACTTATCACATACAGGCTCTTCAATCCTTTTTCTAACATTATAAGATCTCATGATACTTAATTTCTCATGCATTCTTACTCAATATACATCATTCATCTCATTTTAATAACTTTAGCCATATAAGATCACTTTGATTTCTATAACACCTCCAATTTTCTAGGTTTGAATGCTTGATGTATAACAATCCATTCTTAAGTCATAACCTTAATTATCACCTTAAGCATATCACACATTTAACCACTTAATCCATCATCAACTAGGTTTATTTCAAGTCTCATTCAAGCCTAAATACATCATAGGAAAGTACCCCTAGCATTTGTTTTCTCAACCCACACATAAAAAGAAAACATCTCATGTTTAGGTCATTTCAGAACCTATCCATGATCGTGGGGTTCTTCGCCACGATCTTGACAAAAACATTTTCCTTCTGGCCATGATCGTGGGATTCCCCCCTATAATCATGGGATCCCCCCCCCCCCCCCCCAAAATCATGAAAGAAAGAATTTCTTTTGCCCACGATCTTAGCTTACCGCTTTCTTTTGCATTTTCATTTTAATTTTTTCCGGCTTTTTGACTCATATATATTATAACCAAATCGTCTCATGATCAATTAATCAACTTTATTTCATCTCCCCTTCATTCTCATCTCATTTCTATCCTAATATCATTTATAAACAAATAATGTTCTATGGTTGAACATGAACACCCAAAAATAAAACATTCATCATCAATTTTCTGCACATGATTTCACTTAATTATCACCTTCATTCCATTTCTAACTATCACCTTAATTCATTTCATTTCAAGACACCATGCAGCTCCTTTTCGTTAATTTTAAACTGATTCTAATTCATCAACATAATAACTTATAAGTTATGGTCTTCATACTCTCAACAATAGAACACAACATATATACATTAATATATCTATTTACTACACTCCTTCCATACATAAATCAGGCCATATACTCATCTTTTCTTTTGTCAATTTCTAAACTCTAATTCAATACATTTTAAACTATCAACCCATAAACAATACATGAACTATTATTTATCATTTATAAGAAATAGAACATATCCATATATATCTATTTTTCAATGCTCATTACTCATTCATCAACATTTTTTAGTACTCTTATACACCATTTACTCTATTAACCATTCCTTGAACTATTACTCATCATAATCACAAAAGCAAGACATGGATATGTCCATTATTCATCCACGTTACACATATATTTTCAACATCTTTTTCATGATCAAGCCTACTCTGACTATCATCATATATGCTTCATTTAACAAAGCCATACAGATTTAGATGCTACTTACTTGGTTAGCTCCACTCTTCTTTAAAAGTTACGATGAAGCCCTAGCCTCCTTCAACCCTCACGATCTTCACCATTATAGGGAGGAAAAGGTTGGTTTTCATCGTTAAGGTGAAGGCATGATTATATAGAGTGGCAAGATGAAGAATAATAACAAAGCTTAACGTTGACGGTTAGAACGAAGAGAGTGTCGTGGAGAGAAGAACTGAAGAAGATGAAGAACAAATAAAGAGAGAACTTTGATCAAAGTAATAAAATGAAAGACCAAAAGATGGTCTTTCAAATGTTGCAATGTCGAGAGTGAGATGTGTGGCATGGCAAGTGACACTTGTCACTTGCCACGTGTCACCACCTTATGTTCCCTGTATGGTCCTTTCTAACAACTAGTCTATTTGTCCTCCTATTTCTAGTCCAATTGTCTCCCAATTTTCTTTGACACATTTCATTAAATCTTAATGTCTCTTATCAAAAATTTCTACTACCATTTGACATTTAATTCTACTACCATTTACCATTTGTCTTTTCACTTGACATTTTTTAGCTTAAAAATACCCAAAATCTCATAAATTCTTAAATTTCACCAAAAATTCTAAATCAATAATTTAAGTCATTAAATCAATTTTCAAGGCAAAATATTCACCATTCATATCATAATCACATTAAAGCAATCATTTATACTAGGAAATTGTTAAGTGAGTCCATAAACAGTCATTGTGGTGTGTACAAAACAATCAAATGCACATGTGTGTATACTAATATCATGAATGAGTATGAAATGCATTTTTCTAATCTCTCATTGTTGTTTCTCATTTTCAAGATTCTAGGGTTCTAACCCTTTGTATGGGAAAACGGGATGTTATCGGTAATGTATAGAAGCATAATGATTTTCATTTGAGCCTACATGAGGAATTGAGTCTTTATGACTCCATTCTATAGTCATTTCATTTCTTTGTTTGCATGACACTTACTTAGTTAATTACCTTCAGAACCTAATTTGAATCAATTGGAATCTACTGGATGTATGCTAAATAGAAATGATTAAGGCTTGCTTGGTCTAACCTTTTGCTTAAATGACATACCCTTTTATTATCCCTTACTAGCCCCATTGATCTTTTAACCTTTTGTTTCTTAAACTCACCTAATTTTAAAACCTAAAAAAAAACCCATTAGCTTACCCAATCACAAATTAATAGAGTGCTAAGTGATACTTAGGTATGGAAGCACAAGTTAAAAGCACATGACATATAGTTGCAGTTTTCTGTTCATTGTTTCTTTATTAAAAGAAAGAAAAAAAAAGAGAAAAGAACAAAGCAAATGAAAAAAAGAAAAGGAAAGAAAAAGGAATAATATGTAGTAGTTTCAATAAGTGCAGAGAACTATTGCATATCTTAGAAGTTTATCTTTGTCATCCCTTTGTACACTTTGTAGTTTATAAATGCTTGTGATAAACCCCTAAAACCTGTTTAACCCACCTTAACCTTTGCCACATTACAACTTAAAACAAAGCCCTTTTGATCTATCCTAGCATGTAATCATTATGGAGGAGAATTAATGTATTAGCAAGCCTATGATAGCACAGATTCCTATTGGAAGTTTGAGTGAAACACTAACCATCAAAAACTTGAGAAAATGAGTGAAATATGTAAGGAAGATCCAATTGAAATTTATACTTATCTTTGAGTGATGATTTCATGAGTTGAATTTGCTTATATGCGCCAATGAAAATTAGTCATGATGTGTGTAGTAGCTTGACATTTGAGTAGGACAAAGTTTGAAGGATTTCATGCTTTAATCTTTGTGTAAATGAAGTGACAAAATTTTATTGGTCATATTTTATATTTGCTTGAGGATAAACAAAAGTTTGAGTGTGGAGATGTTGATAGGTGTAGATTGCATTGTATTTTTATAGGTAATTTGATGTGTTTAGCAGTTAATTTGACTTTTTAGTGTGTGTTTTGATTAAAAATTGCGTTAGTTTTGTGTTTTAGATGTTCTTTGAGTAAGAACATGTTTTTGAGCTTCAATTTTATATATGTGAAGTGCCTTGATGAATTTGTTAGTGTTTTATGGCATTCAAAAGAATTTTGGAGGAGACCCGAACCAAAACAGAAGGCCAAGATCATGGGGGACCTACCACGATTATGATAGAAGCACCTATTTTTCACAATCCTGATGGAAGCTCGAGCTTGGAGCCAAGATCATGATATAAAGCAGATAACCAAGCCACGATCCTGCACTAGGGGCCTCGATTGTGGCCTGTGTATAGACAGACACGAAGTCACTTTTGAATTCGATTTTTTGAGGGATATTTTGGACATTTTTAAGCCCGAAAAGACACTAGAGTTACCTTAATTGGAAAAGACTATAAAAGGATAATGATGGAATCCTAAAGATGAGTCTAAATTTTGCCTACATTTGGAAAACCCAAAAGAGAGAGAGAAAAGAAGAAGAGGAAAAAGAGGAGGGTTTAGATGCTTAAGGTTCTCGGATTAGGTGATCTCCCGATGCCACTATCCCAAATCATCCAACCGGAGTTTCATCTCCCCATTTGCTTTTTATTCATTTAATAATATCTTTTGACTGATGTCCATTGTTACATTATTTGTTCAATGCTAGTTTGCTTGCTTTAGTTTACTTTTCAGTTTAATATTCAAATTTAAGTCTTAAGCAAAGCACAACCTGAATTAAGTGGTACCTAAACACAATTTCTATAGGATGATATCTACTTTTTACTACAAGTAACAACTCCTATACTTACGGTTTTGATTGTAAAACAAGTAGTTTGGTTTTGTAATCAACAACTGTCTTAATCATCAAATCTCTATTAGAGACAACATCTATAAAGATCTTTGTGTTGTAGGTCATTTCATTCTAGAAGTCCTACACAGTTACCCAATTCTCTTATCCATGATGGGGACAAGACCTTAACAACTCCTTGTATCTCCCCTATGCCTCACACAAATACTTGTCTTCCATCTGGGAAAAGGTGCTGATCTAGTTCCTTATTTACAGGGAAACACTTCACCAAAAACGTGTGGGAGAGCTAATCCCAAGTGGTAATCAAACCCTATTGGAACGTTCTGTAGCCACACTTTAGCTTTATTTTTTAGAGAGAAAGGGAGTAACCAGAGTTTGATTGCATGAAGTGACACACCATTTAACTTCAATTTGCCGCAATACTTCAAAAGCATTAATAAGTGCATATTACGTTTGTTAGATGGTGAACCTCTAAATTGATTTTTCTTCACCATAGATAGTAGGAAGGGCTTTATCTAGATGTTGTTAGCGTAAAAAATGATCCTCACAATACTTGAGTTGATACCTTGGGCATTTGATATGACAAAGTCTTTGAGTAACCTCATATTCTCTGTAGCCATTTTGGCTTGCTTAACTTATATTCTCCTTTGAGAACTTCTTCTCATATACAACATCCCATTGATCTTAAAGCATCTACTAGATATTGAAGATCACTGGAACTTTGCATGCAAGAGGTAGTTTGTAAAGAGAAAGAACAAAATAGAACTCAGTAAATAAATAACGAAACTAAAATGAAACAAAATAAAAAACAAAAAAATATAGTCTAGTTTATTTTCAATTCTACAAATATTAATGCTAAATTCCCATCAATGATGGTAAAAACTTGTTCTCTTTTTTTAACTTTAGGCATAAGGCATAATTGTACCTAGTATAGATAAGTACAGGTTGATCCTATGAGGATTGTCAATTAACAACCAATTACTTACCATTTTAACAAGATAGATTAACTTTATCGATAAATGAATAAAAATAAAATAATTGATAAAAAAAACTAAATACTAATGAAATCAATGACAAAGAATGTACCAAACTATGAATTAACTAGGTTTAGGTCAATTTCCCCTAAGATTTTATTATATTCACTTTCACTTTTGATTAATGAACTATTCTAGCTTCTCAGACTAATAAGAGTTCCTAACCTAGACTATATTCTCTCTCGATACTTATAATCCCTGTATAGAGGTTAATTAACTAAAATCCCTTTCGAATATAGACAACTTAAGAATGTTTTAAATTGTTCTATAAACTCTTTTGAGAGGTTTTAACCTAACCTAAGAATATCTTGCAACTTTCTCTCAAATAGCTCATGCTCAACCATCTTTATTAATATTATGATCTAAACATACATCTCATCTAAGAACTCTTGATCTACAAGTCATATCACAAATCTTTTAATTTTGCTCTTTTGATTTATCAATATAAAAGCATGAATAAATCATAAGAGAAACTAAAATTTCGTTGATCAAAGAATTAATATAAGTATATCACATCCTATGTTCTGTCTTCTTAAATCTATATCTTAATTAGTTCATAATTTTGTAATGAACATCCACACACATAATTAGTTCAATACATTTTTTTCAAACGCATATGCGGAAATTAGTAATCAAAGTTTTAGGCCCACTTTTATTCAGAACATTTTCAGTTGCAACAATACAATCATTAGAATTTCAATAACCATTTGGGCCCATACATTCATTTCATAAAACTCGAAATCACAATTAGTTATTACTCTTTGATCAATCTCTTTTGCAAAACCTTTCCAATTGGAAAGTTATACACAAAAAATATATTCAAATACACAAGATACAGTAATTGTGGAAGACTTAATTTGGTACAAAAATAAAGAAATACAATGCAGACGCAAACTGATCCCAACCTTTACCTTTTTCTTGAATGTAGTAAGTATACTCCAGTTTGCCTAATCGGGTACTCTTCTGAGCCTAAAAAATAATTCCAAATTTTTCGTGAGTTTTGTGAACTCAGTGAGGTAACCATTATCGATGGTTCACTCAATTCATGCATCACAGCAACACATATAACATATATTTCACATCTTTGCATAATTGATCACATATCACTTAAGCATAGGCAACTTTGCATTTCAATCAATCAGACATACTTGACATAATGCATGCAGAATGCTAATATGACTCTTTTCCATTTATTACATTGTTATGACCAAATGCCTAAACTATCCCTTATCCATTGTGGACACCGGGCTCATTTCAGTACTATCCCATATCTGTTGTAGATTTCGGGCTCATTAAATGTTGAGCCAAAGGCTCTGATGCGCGTAACTAAGCTTAAATCTCTTTTCACATTGGCTACTTAGGTCACAACTCTCATTATCTGATCATGCATTCATGTATGGAATGCATTTTTCGCAATCAATCATATCATAAACATTTAGTTCGTCACATTCACATTCAAATAGCACTTCAATATCTTAATCAAATATCACAATCATCGGACCTTCATTGTCTGGAATACAACAATTAAGACACATTCATTCAACAATTCAAACATAATATAAAAAAAACATTTAATTGAGTGAGACCGTCTAGGCTACTCACAGGTCACTCCCGAATCTAATGCCTAGAAGTTTCGGCAATGTCTGGATGTTGACATTCTAGTTGCTCCTCTATATCACAGAATATACACATATCACAATTTGGCACAATCATAAGTGTATATTACTGCACGTGTATGTATATGAAGTACGCACAGTGCATGTTCACGCCAATCCCGGGTATCACTCTATTATTCTCATCATGTAAACATTCATATATCCAAACTCACATAAGTATCATCTATACTTATGGTTTATATCTTAATAAAACCATTAAAATCAAAATTCACAACTCATTTCTTCAATTCAGATTTTTCCTAAGACACACTTTCAGGTCAACTTTCCATGATTAATATAATAATGAAAATCAAGAAATTAGAGGGTACTTTCTTCTAGAAAATTGTTCTTCTATCTCTTAAGTTTCTAATGACACCAAGATCATTCAATTTGGTTCAGTATCCTAAGAGTTATGATCACAATACCACAGACTATGTGTAATGGAACTTTTGGCTAGTTCATGATCATACCCTCAAATTGTACAAGTCATAACTTTCAACTCAGATATCTAAAAATTACAAACTTAATACCAATTGAATGATAAGAGAATGGAATACAACTTCTTTGGAATTTACCTTTTTCTGATTCATCCTATATCCATTTAGTTTTTAAGATAACATCAAGATATAATTTCTATCTCAGATAGTACTACAACCTCAATTAAGACTAAATTTCACACCAGATTTTGAAAGTCGTAGAGATAGAATTAAATTTATACTTCTTCACTAAATTTTTATAATTATGTCTCTAAGTTAATATGAATCAAGAATCACCTCATTTGGACATCTACATCTTAAGATATCATCAAAATACCAACACATGTTCAATAAAAATTCCTGCATAACAACCCTCGGGTTGCGATCACGACGCTGTCAATATTCATCAGCAGTGTCGCGATCGCGTCACATCATGATCACAACTTCCGAGTTCGGCCAGCGGAGTCACAATCGCGAAGCTTTGCGATCGCGACCTGCTTCTGAACCACTGCACTCCTTCTTTCTTTTACTCTTATCCGAAATTCACTTCCATTTTAAGCCTAGAAAATGAGGTTTTTAGGCAAAGTCTTCTTTTAAACAATTGTTAATCTGTGTCTAAAGATTCTAATGAACCTAAGTTCATATAGTTTGGTTCAAGATTCTGAAAGTTATACACAATTTACTACATACTGTTCAGAAACAGAGACATAACCCAAAACTCAACTGCAAGACAAATTTCAAAACTCATAGAGATAGAATTCAAATTTGATTTCTTCATGACAATTGTAGCCATTCGTCTCTAGTTTAATATAAATCAACAATTATCTCAATTGACCAACTCTATACGAAGTTATGGCTAAAACACTAAAGCATATATAGTGAACATTTTCCAATCCATCATCATCATGTTTTTCCAGATTTTTACACCTAACATATTTGTACAAAGATCATCTTTTTTTACTCCATCTACTCCTCATTCTCAACTCCATTTCAACTCATTTCTACACTCAACCATTAACACAAACTGGTTATAGATGTATTTCTATACTCATCAACTTCCAATTCTCATTAAAACATCCATTTCACAACCAATTCATCTTTAAAACATGTGTAGCATAACTCATAGTTTCTTACTCATCATATACAACATCAATCATGCATAAACAACTCCTAACCCATTATTTAGCATTTAAATGAAACAAACATCAATATATACATGTATATATGTTCATTCTTCACCAACATTCTAGCATGTACAAAACTCCTTATCATGATCATTCAACCTCCATAAGATTTATAGCTCATGAATAAAAGCAAGAAAATTACATACTCTTTACCATTCACGACACCCACATACCCAAAACACCATTTCATGAGATTAACTTTAAATATCATCACAAACGCTTCATTTAATCAAAACCTATGATATTTGACAAGATACTTACTTGATTTAGCTTCCAATTCTTCATAATCTTGAAGAAACTCAAAATTCCCTAACTTCATCAACATCCCACGATCATCATCATCTTGAGGTTGAAAGGTTTGGGTTTTTGGTGAGAATGGAAGAAAAGGCAAGATGAAAGAGTAGCATGAAAGATGAGAGGATTGGATTTAACATGAATGGATTTTTGAAGAATAAAAAATCAACAAGATGAGAGGAAGAGAGGAGGAGTTACAAAAATGATGGAGAGATCCAAAATAAACCCCAATAGCCCCTTTTTGAGAGAAGCTTCGTGAAAGACAAAACCTAAAAAAGAGGGGGGAAGGGGGGAGGGGGGCTTTTAATTTTAAAGGTTAGTGGACTTAAGGCATTGTTTGGCAAGTGATATTTGTCACTTGCCACATGTCCGTTCCTAAAGCATTTGATTGGTTCTTTCATTTAACTAATCCCATCAATTTCAATTCCTGCTCCAATTGTTCCCCAATTTTCAATGGCACTTGTTAATAAATCCTAGTCATTTATCAAAATTTCCATTGCCATTGGACAGTAATTTCTACCATCATTTATCAATTGTTTTGCCACTTGCCAATTTTCCTAGTTCAAAAAAAATGCCCAACAATTTCTAGAAATTTCTCCAAAAATTCCAAAATTGTAAATCAATTTATGCACTCCCCAAATCAATTTTCAACATATAGAAAACCACATTTCCCAATATACTCACATTTATAAACCATTACACCCAAAAATTGTCAATGAATGCATGTATAATTATTTTTTTTATGCAAAGATTCAATATTCATGTGTATGTGCATCTTGCATAATGCATGAGCATGAGATGTGTTTCCTAATTTCTCAGTGGTCTCTCACATTTATTATTTTAGTCTTAACATAGGTAATGGGATATTACAACTCTCCCCTCCTTAAAAGAAATTTCATCCTTGAAATTAATATCTGATTGATCAATAAGGTAGGGGTAATTTTGTTTTCCTCATATGCTCCTCCGTTTCCCATATAACTTCACTATTCGATTACTTTCTTCTGAACGACCACCGTTGATAGACTTAATAGGTCTTGCAATCACTTGTTTAGATATCACACGATCTTAACTATTTCATCAATATATTTCAGATTACTCATAATTTTTCACTTCGTAAGTTGTCAACAAATCTTTGTCAAATCATATCATTATTTCTTAACATACTTACATATCACACATTATAATTCTGAGAAATCTTTATTGATAATACAACTCATATGTTATTGGTCCTACGCTCTCAATAACTTCATGTGGACTAATACACTTCGAGCTTAGTTTATCCTTTTTCCAAATCTGAGCACCTCTTGATCTTTATCAAAGCTCACCTTGGTAAAGTGATACTCTTCAAAGTATTTCATCTTTCGCTTGCTATTTTACATCTCTTTAGTGTTAATACACTCAACTCTTATGTCTATCTCACGATATTCCATATGTTTGGTGTTGATCTACCTAACTCATTGATCTTGGATCACCTAACTCCTATTACAAATTCATTTATATTATCAATAGTATCTCGAATCAATTCTGATCTTTTACCGTTCTTAGGCCCTCTTCATTTCAGTGTAAGAGTGAATGACCTCTTTTTGTCATACAACGCCTTGTATAGTATTTTAATGATGTCACTATGATAACAGTTGTTTCACCGGTAGTTAATCAGAACTATACATCAATCTCGTATTCCTATGAACTCTAAATTATAAGCTTTAAGTGTATCCCCAACAGTTAGAACTGTTGGTAATTCAAACAGTCAGTCACTTGTTTCTACATCCTTAACAGCTAAATATTATTTCGGTGTGTTCCTACTAGGATGTCTAGCTTAGGTTGTTATTCACGCTCTCTCTAACCACATATTTAATTAATCATCTTTATCAGGTACACACCCTTATCATTTCAATCACAAGGTAACATTTTTCCTATTCAGGCTGAAAATTCATATTCAACTTTCAATTCCTCAATAAATTCGCAATTCTGGATCCTCATTTTTTGGGCTTTGTTAATTCTTTCATGTAAAACTGATCTTAAACTTCAATAGCTAATAGTACTTTTAATTGCTCAAAATTCGACTCGACATTTTATTCTTCTTATAGCACTAAATCGGTAACCTCAATATCTAAATTTATGATACACTGCTATTGAATTTTCTATTCAGTGCATTATATTACAACACTGGCTTTACTGGAAAATACTCATTTGTACATTAAAATCTTCCAGTAACTCTATTCATTGTCTTGGTTTTGTATTCAATCCTTTCATACTTAATAATTACCTCAAACTTAAATGATCTGTACATTCCCGAAATGTCTCCGCACATCTAATGTCTCCAAGCTCTCAAAACAATCACTATTATAGAAATTCTAAACTATGTATCAAAATCAGCTCATGAGATTTTGATTATCTCTATGCATAAAAAATCACTTTATACTGTTGCAACAGATTGCATATTAATCTTCGATGTGAAACTTCATTATATATTGCAAAATCTCCAAATCCAAATGGCATAATTAATATTGGGGTTATAGTTCCTCAAATTCTTTTTACATTCATCATTCATACAGTTTACACATTTTTCTTCAAACATTTTTGTCAAAGGATAAGATTATTAAAAACCCCTTAACAGTCCCTGGTATTATCCAACATACAGCTAGTTCTAAAGAACTTCGAGTCTCTTATATATTCCTTGTAGCTTCTCACTTCTACTTTCTTTGGATCTCCCAATATGCCACATTCAGATATTATACAACCCACATTTTATTTAATCAAGCTAAAATTCACTCTCATTAAACTTAGCTTATAATTGTTTCTACCTTCATGATATGTAAGATTTCATCAAATGTTCAAAAATATTCTCTTCACTTTTCGAACATGCTTCAAATATCCTCTATGATCATAGTCACTAATTGATATAATTTTTTTTCTTAGATCACTTTAATCTTCATTACCATAATACTGTCGGAGGCATAGTTAATTCCAACAGATACAACCTAAATTTCCTTGTGCCCATGATTAGTTATCGCAATTTCTTACATAACTAATTCCTCAAATAAGGTAATATTATCACATGTTATTTTAGTCTCCCAATTGACTTCTTCTCTTAAATGATTTTTTTATTCAATTTCCTCTAATTTCACATTGACTTATTCTAATGTCTGTTCATGCACATTAGTTTCTACACACATTTCAATTTATTTGCAAACATAACTTCCTGTGTTGGCAGCACTTTCATCAAATATAATTTGTATCTTCCGAACATATTTACATAGAATATATTATGGACCTAAATCCTCCTCATATTAGCAATAATGTCTACTTAAAGTCAGTAATCCAATCATATAGTTGAATACTTCATATCAAACAAAATGAATACACTCCCAGTAGCATATTCTACCTCTTATGCCTGAGTCTCCGCTAGGGATATGACTCCAATATTCACTTTTGACTCCTTAAATATTCATTTATGATTTGTTTCTTCATTGATCACTCTTAAATTGAATTGTCTAATCAACTTAACCTAATTTAGGGAAGTTCTTCTTTTAAAGAAAATTTGCTGTTATCATCGATTATCAACTGTCTTAATCATTACTTATCGATTATTCTTAGTACCTCAAGAAGATCAATTTCTTTCATTTTGTACATAGTCATAATGTTTTATGCATCAAAACTCAATGATGTAGTAGACATGATCACATATTCTTAAGTGTGTATCATCAAGGTCATCTCATTCTATTTAGAAATTTATTTATGAAGGATCACCACTTATCTTACAATAGTAATACTTTGATCTCAAATGATCCCAAACAATATTTCTCTCTTTATCCTTGCCACGGTTGGGGTTTCCTTGCATCAACATATGCCAATATTAACTTTACATCAATTTTTTTAGAGTTTACCTCTTCTAGTGTTACATCATTCCCTAGTAATTCAACTACCACATGGAGTACATTCACTCTTCCCATTTGATTCCTGAACTTTTTCTTAATCTCATCCGTACATAAAATCCTCTCTTATATACATTTCTAACTTTCTCTTTACTACACACCACTCGTCTCTCGTAAAGTCAATTATGTCTACTTCATTCCCCTTTTATTCTTTCCTCATTTCTATCTTATCTTTCTATTGTCATTTATCTTCCACATGTACCTCTTCAATCAATTAAAAATTATAAATGATAAAATCATCATGCAATTCTGATCTCAATTCCACTAATATATGTTTATGGGGGATTATAACTCTTGTCACATTTTTCAAACAATCATTTCAAGTCTAAGTTCAACCTCTCAAGTTCACTTTCAACTTGGCTTCTACTCTTTAATCTAATCATTTCTACTTATATCCTTATTTTTTCTCAAACAATCCATGACAATGTATTCACATCTATATCACATTCAAGGACATATCACCAAAACGGAATATTGATGTCATATTCAATAATACATCCACCAATACAAATGCGCATAATCTTTATCTGTTATATCTAACCATATACTATTTCTTATTTCTAGATATCTTTCAACCTTCCTCTTCTCACATTAGGACAGATCATCATTCTTCTCAATGCTTCTAACAGCTCAAACTCTTAACACATGCTCATGTGTGTGACTTATATGAATGCAACTCAAATTGGGGATCAGTTGCTACTGCCTGCTATGACATGACAAAAATGCATGTACCTTGACACACTTTTGAGAACCACCCATATAAGATAATAATTTTGGGCTCTGATACCAACTAAATGTAGCACCCCACTTTCGCAGGACACGTACCTGACATCCTAAGTAATATTCGAATATGTGCCCCGTAAGGGTGGCATGCTAACATACTCATACCGATACTCAGACACTCGAAACTCAGTACATTTTTTTCAAACACGTACGTGAAAATTAGTAATCAAAATTTCAGGCCCACTTTTATTCATAACATTTTCAATTGTAACAATATAATCATCAGAATTTCAATAGCCATTTGGGCCCATACTTTCATTTCATAAAACTCGAAATCATAATTAGTTATTACACTTTGATCAATCTCTTTTGCAAAACTTTTCCAATTGGAAAGTTATACACAAAAAATATATTCAAATACACAAGATACATTAATTGTGGAAGACTTAATTTGGTAAAAAATAAAGAAATACAATGCAGACGCAAACTGATCCCGACCTCTACATCTTTCTTGAATGTAGTAGGCATACTCCTGTTTGCCTAACAGGGTACTCTTCTGAGCCTAAAAAATAATTGCAAATTTTGGGTGAGTTTTACGAACTCAGTGAAGTAACCATCATCGATGGTTCGCTCAATTCATGCATCACATCATCACATATAACATATATTTCACATCTTTGCATAATTGATCATATACCAGTTTATCACTTCAGCATAGGCAACTTTGCATTTCAATCAATCAAACATACTTGACATAATGCATATGGAATGCTCACGTGATTCTTTTCCAATTATTACGTTGTTATGACTGAATGTCTAAACTATCCCGTATCCATTATAGACACCGGGCTTATTTCAGTAATGTCCCATATCTGTTGTAGATACGGAGCTCATTAAACGTTGAGCCAGAGGCTCTGATGCGCGTAACTGAGCTTAAATCTCTTTTCACGTTGGCTACTTAGGTCACAACTTTCATTATCTGATCATGCATTCATGTATGGAATGCATTTTTTGCAATCAATCATATCATAAACATTTAGTTTGTCACATTCACATTCAAATAGCACTTCAATATCTCAATCAAATATCATAATCATCAGACCTTCATTGTCTGGAATACAACAATCAAGACACATTCATTCAACAATTTAAACATAATATAAAACAAACATTTAATTGAGTGAGATCATCTAGGCTACTCACAGGTCGCTCCCGAAGCTAATGCCTGGAAGTTTCGGCAACGTTTGGATGTTGATGTTCCAGTTGCTCCTCTATATCACACAATATGCACATATCATAATTTGGCACAATCATAAGTGTATATTAATGCACATGTATGTATATGAAGTATACACAATGCACGTTCATGCCAATCCCGAGTATCACTCTATTATTCTCATCATGTAAACATTCATATATCCAAACTCACATAAGTATCATCTATACTTATGGTTTATACCTCAATAAAACCATTAAAATCAAAATTCACAACTCATTTCTTCAATTCAGATTTTTCCTAAGACACACTTTCGGGTCAACTGTCCATGATTAATCTAATAATGAAAATGAAGAAATTTGATGGTACTTTCTTCTATAAAATTTTTCGTCTATCTCTTAAGTTTCTAATGACACTAAGACCATTCAATTTGGTTCAGTATCCTAAGAGTTATGCTCACAATACCATAGATTATGTGTAATGGAACTTTTGGCTAGTTCATGATCATACCCTCAAATTATACATCTCATAATTTTCAACTCAGATATCCAAAAATTACAAGCTTATTACCAATTGAAAAATAAGAGAATGGAATATAACTTTTATGAAGATACCTTTGTCTGATTCAGACTATATCCATTCAGTTTTTATGATAACATCAAGACATAATTTCTGTCTCGGGTAGTAGTACAAACTCAATTAAGACTAAATTTCATACCGGATTTTGAAAGTCTTTGAAACATAATTAAATTTATACTTCTTCACTAAAGTTGGAGAATTATGTCTCTAATTTAATCTGAATCAAGAATCATCTCTTTTGGACATCTAAAACTCAAGATATCATTAAAATACCAAAACATGTTCAATAAAAATTCCCGCATAACAACCCTCGGGTCACAATCGCGATGCTGAAATTCACCAACGGTCGCCCAGCAGAGTCGCGACTACGATGCGTTACGATCGCGACCTACTTCTGAACCACTGCACTCCTTCTTCTTTCTTTTATTCTTATCCGAACTTCACTTCCATTTTAAGCCTAGAAAATGAGGTTTTTAGGCAAATTCTTTATCTAAACAATTGTTCATCTATGTCTTAAAATTCTAAAGAACCTAAGTTCATATAGTTTGGTTAAAGATTATGAAAGTTATACAAAATTTACTACATATTGTTCAGAAATAGAAACATAACCCGAAACTCAACTTCAAGACAAATTTCAAAACTCTTAGAGACAAAATCCAAATACGATTTCTTCATGACAATTGTATCCATTCATCTCTGGTTTAATATAAATCGACAATCATCTCAATTGAACAAATATAGAAGAAGTTATGGCTAAAACACTGAAGCATATGCAGTAATCATTTTCCAATCCATCATCCTCAAGTTTTTCCAGATTTTTACACGTAACATATTTGTACAAAGATTATCCTTTTCTACTCCATCTACTCCTCATTCTTAACTCCATTTCAACTCATTTCTACACTCAACCATTAACACAAATAGGTTATAGACGTATTTCTATACTCATCAACTTCCAATTCTCATTAAAACATCCATTTCACAACCAATTCATCTTTAAAACATGTGTAGTATAACTCATAGTTTCTTACTCATCATATATAACATCAATCATCCATAAACAACTCCTAACCCATTATTTAGCATTTACATGAAACAAACATTAATATACATACATACATATATATATATTCATTTATTCACTAACATTCTAACAAATACAAAACTCCTTATCATGATCATTCAAACTCCACAAGATTTATAGCTCATCAATAAGAGCAAGAAAATTACACATTCTTTACCATTCACGACACCCACATACCCAAAACACCATTTCATGAGATTAACCTCTAAATATCATTGCAAATGCCTCATTTAACCAAAACCCATGATATTTGACAAGATACTTACTTAATTTAGCTTCCAATTCTTCAAAATCTTGAAGAAACTCAAAATTCCCTAACTTCATCAACATCCCACGATCATCATCATCATCTTGAGGTTGAAAGGTTTGGGTTTTTGGTGAGAATGGAAGAAAAGGCAAGATGAAAGAGTAGCATGAAAGATGAGAGGGTTCGGTTTAACATGAATGGATTTTTAAAGAATCAAAAATCAAGAAGATGAGAGGAAGAGAGGAGGAGTTACGAAAATGATGGAGAGATCCAAAATAAACCCCAGTAGCCCCTTTTTGAGAGAAGCTTCATGAAAGACAAGGGGGAGCGGGGTGGGGAAGCTTTTAATTTTAAAGGTTGGTCTTAAGGCATTGTTTGGCAAGTGATATTTGTCAACTGCCACATGTCCATTCCTAAAGCATTTGATTGGTTCTTTCATTTAACTAGTCCCATCAATTTCAATTCCTACCCCAATTGTTCCCCAATTTTGAATGGCACTTGCCAATCAATCCTAAAGTCATTTATCAAATTTTCCATTGCCATTGGACAGTAATTTCTACCACCGTTTAACAATTGTTTTGTCACTTTTCAATTTTCCTAGTTCAAAAAAAATGCCCATCAATTTCTAGAAATTTCTCCAAAAAATCTAAATCAATTTATACACTCATTAAATCAATTTTCAACATATAAAAAACAACATTTCCCAATATACTCACAGTTATAAACAATTATACCCGAAAATTGTCAATGAATGCATGTACAATTAATTTTTTATGCAAAGATTCAATATTCATGTGTATGTGCATCTTGTGTAATGCATGAGCATGAGATGTGTTTCATAATTTCTCAATAATCTCTCACATTTATTAATTTAGCCTTAACATGGGTAACGGGATGTTACACAAATGAAGCTTAACATTTGATTATGTAAGCAATTGGTTGAGACTTGTTAACAATTCTAGTATTTATAATTGCTTCTAAGTCTACATTTAATACTAATGGTCAAATATTATGTACTCATCTTCGTTAACCTTACTATGGAAGTCCTGATGTTTGTCTAAAGTTGGTTAGGTATTGAGAACCTTAAAATAAACTCTATACTTCATGATAACTTTTTTCACTTTTATAGTTTTAATAATTATTTATCATATTTTCTTTTTTTAAAATGTAATTGGTATGAAAATCTTTCATCCAACTAAAAATTTTTCTAAGAAATATCTAATGATGAAAGTTTATCTATTTGTCAATTATCATTTATTCATTTAAAATCTGTTGCATAATTAGGTATGATTTATGTAATAATTTCCTACATACAAATGAAGCGGTGTGAATTGTCGGCATTCCCAACTACAACAGTTAGCTAACTCATTTCCTTCTATTATTGGTTTCTTTTCTTTAATCTTTACTTTTCAATTAAATTTTTTCATGCATCTGATTTTTTTTCAAGTGAAAGATGTAAATAGTTGAATTTTTGTATGCTTGTGCGGTTTATTGTAAACAACAAAAAAAACTCCATCACTACTAGTTAGTGGTAAGGTTATGTACTATTGGATCTCTCCATACCTTGCAAGTCAATGGGATTATCATTGAGAGTTGTTGTTATTCTCGTTTTGTTATGTGGTTTAGTGTAGATTAAAAAAATTCCATAAAATTGTTTATGAGGTCTACATGATCTCAAGTTTAACTCTAGTTTCTCTAAGTCTAACAATTATCCATCTTTGGAACGGTATAAAAAGATAAGTAGAATGTTAGGTAGTGATTATTTTGCTATTATTTTATGTTTGATGAAATTGCACTTTAGTGTTACAAATCAACAAATATGCCTTATTTTTGCTTAAATCTTATTTTACTACATGTGTTATCAGAATTAATTTTGCAACCGAGAAGTACAGTGGAAAGACAAAATTTGTTCTTTTAAAAAAAATTGAAAATATATAGTTCTCTTTTTTTTTTCAATAAGACTAGCATTTTAACTATGTTGCATATAATCTTTTACAGAATATGCTCTTTAATTCATAACCTTAATGTAGTAAATTGTTACACCTTAATGTATAAAGATAAGGAAAAAGTTAAGGATTTTGACTTCTTATTTGGCTGATGTTTGTCAATAATCAATGATTGAGGTTATAATATTTTTTATCAATTGTAACTAAATTTTGTGTTGTTATTATTTATAATCAGATCAAGTGTGAATAATGATGATAGGCTTGACTTTAACTTGATTGTTGTATATTTAAGGTTTATTTTGATAAAGGACGGATATAGTCGAGACGTATATTAATAAAGAGCTAAAATTATTATCTAATATTTTTGTTTTTTAATGAATTGTTATGAGAAATCTTGTTATTGTGAAATGATAAGGAACTTTTATGCATGGCCCACATATATGTGAATTATTATGTTTTTATGATGTTAGATTACTTTTGCAATTATGTTGTTAATGCTTATTTAAATGTTTATAATTTCTTCTTATGTAGATACTATTTTATTAATTTTTTATTTATACAAACAAGACTGGAAAATATTCTTAAAAATTAAAATATTTTTAATTTATAAATTTATCTAATATGATCAAATTTGGTTCAATTCGATTGAGTTTTAAAATTAAACAATTTAGACCTATTCAGCTCAAATCACAAACTTTGAAAAAGATTAAATTTGAACTCAAATTACAAATTTAAAATTCATGAAATTTCAAAATGAGTTTCAACTAATTAATAAATTTTTTTGTCATTTTGGCAGTTGCCAATTCGAAACATAATGTAATTAGTAATGGTGATTAAACTAGACCATTTATGTCCCAATTCAATTGTGTCTAGTGATATCAATACATCAACATATCTTCACGTCCCAAAAAAAATTGAAACATCAACTTTAGGAAAACGCTCCATTTTTAAAGAAAAAATATAATGGAGGAAAAAGGAAGTTTTCCTATTGATTAACTTTTGACGTTTTTCCACACACATTCAAGAAGGAGGCTACGAGAATAAATAGCAAGCAATAATCTAGACTAGGAGAAACTCTAAGTCCCACAAATATAGTAGTTACGGTTGCAAGTTTGTTGTGGCACTTTATGTGGAGATAGGGCTTTGTAGCAGAGCTTCCTTGTACGATCTTTTATCAAACTTACGAGTTAATACCTTGCTGAGATTACTAGTACCATCACATTCTTCTAGTATTAAAGGATCGTCCTGAGCACCATCATCCTTACGACTCACTTTCTCCTTATAGCTTCGCTTTTGGACACTTACGTTATTAGCCTTCCTCACACTATATTGAGTTTCGATGCAAAGTTTGTCGCGTAACGATGAGAGAGAGGCTTTGGATTGTGGTTTTGTGAAGATGTTTGCAAGTTGGTACTAAGAAGGAGTGCGACGAGTAACTAGTAATCCCAATGCAAAACACTCTCATACATAATGATAATCGATCTCGATGTGTTTGGTATGTTCATAAAATACTTGGCTGATAGTCATGTTAAGAGTACTAAGATTGTCACACAACAACATTGGTGCTGTAGAGATGGAGATGCTGTAATCTCGAAGTAGATAGGAGAGCCAAGTTAGCTCTGTTGTGTTATGAGCTATGGCACAATACTCTGCTTCTATACTGGAACAAGACACTATGGGTTGTTTCTTAGCACATCAAGAAATGAGGTTATGTTTAAGAAAAGTGCAGTAACCTGCGGTAGAGTGATGGGTGGTAGGATAACCTCCCCAGTCTTCATCAGAGAAAGCACACAGATCAAGTGTAGAGCCTGCTATAAATTGCATACCAAAGGCAAGTGTTCCTTTGATATAACACAAGATACGTTTAACTAATAATAAACTAAAAAAAAGTATGGAATTGAGAAATTAAAGTGAACACGAGATATTAAAGTGATCTAATAAGAGCGTAGTAATGGGTTGGATAATCGAAAGCATGGCTCTTGGCCAGCTGAACCACGATCGTTATGTATAATTTCTACACTAAGGAAGTGATGTATTGGTCCTAAATCTTTCATGGAAAATTCTGTATGTAATAAATGAACAAAGTAGTCAATGAGATTTTCATTAAAGCCAATGACAAGCATGTCATCAACATATAAAATTAAAATAAGAATACCATAGGAAGAATTTAGAACAAAGAGAGAAGAATCTGCAAAACTACACCGAAAGTCAAGTTTAGCTAAAGCTTTCAAACCAAACATGGGGGGCTTTTTAAATCCATAGAAAGCATGATGAAGCTTGCAGACATGTGTTATGGATAGGGCATTACGAAATCTAAGTAGTTGTTCCATGTAAATTTCTTCAGTTATATGACTATGGAGAAAAGCATTTTTGACATCTAATTGAAGAACTTGCCAATTTCTAACAAGAGCAACACTTAAAAGTAACCACATGTACCTGGTTTAATGACAGGAGAGTGCGTTTCATGAAAGTCGAATCAATTGATTTGATGAAATCCTTTAGCAACAAGACAGGCCTTAAGACATTCCAAAAAGCCATCAGCATGAAGTTTGGTTTTATAGACCCATTTGCATCCAAACATACATGTGAGGTTGTCATTTGATGAGCGTCCAGGTGTTGTTGTCTTAAAGGGCATGGAATTCCTCAACCATGGCATTGTATTAACCTTCGTGATTGAAAGTGGATTTGGTGGAGTTGGGAGTTGACGGAATGTGAGCATATGACATCGTTAGCGTATATTTAGGGTTCGGTTTGACTATGTTGGTGCAACGACAAGTGGTCATAGGATGCATTGGTGGTGGAGTTAGAGAGAACGAAGGACTTGAAACATCAGAAGATGAACAATTAGAGGACACTAAGGGTGAACTATTAGAAACTAAAATAGATGTAAAGTTGAATGAGTGTTCTGCAGCAGATGGTGCCGCGACACTAGAGGACTCTAGAGGGGCGTGCTCGACGGAAGGAGTCACAAATACCGATGATGAGGTTTCAGATGTTATATTGTGGTGTGGTGGAGAGCTCATCACTGGGGGCTCTAGTAAGTTGAGTGATGGCATTATAGGGTTAGGTGGTGGGATGTTAGTGTTGTTAGTTGGTGTGGTCAGTAGTGGAGGAAGCTGCACAATAGTGGCTAGAGAGGAATCTGATGTAGGTTTATGGTCGATGAAAGGAATATCGTCGAGGAAAGCGCTAAGAGGAGTGACATTGTGGTGAGAATATTGTCCTTGCACCGAAAGATACTTTTGTCAAACTTAATATGGTGAGGCGCGATGATTTTCCAAGTCTGAGGTTGATAACACTTGAATCCTTTTTGTCTCTCACCATAACCATGAAAGCACAGGGAACCAATTTCGGGTTGAATTTGTTTTTCTTAGTATCCTAGATATAAGGATAACTCCTGCAATAGAAAACACAAAGAGAATTATAGTAAGGATGTTTTTCGTGAAGTTTGTAATATAAGGTTTTGGACCTTAAAGCTGAAGAGGGCAGTTTATTAATTAAATAAACCGCAGTAATGAAAGACTTGGTCCACGGGAAATTTGTGACACCACTCTGGAATGTCATGGCCATATCAGAAGCATGACACGATAACATCGTTCTGCATGACCCATTTGATCTGGTGTACGGGGACAGGAAAGTTAGTTAAGGATTCCGACATTTTGAAAGTGAGCATCTAGCTTCCAATTGGTGAATTCTCCTCCATTATTTGAGTGAAACACTTTAATGCTTTTGTAAATTGGTGAAGAACATATTTGTTCAAAAATAAGGAAAACATTGACCAAATCACTATTAGTTTTCATTGGAGAAAACCACATATGACGAGAAAAATCATCGACAAACAGAGCATAATAACAAAAATTGTCGATAGAAGTACTAGGAGTAGGACCCCGAAGGTCGCATTGAATCTTTACAAAGGGTTCATTAGCATTATTTTCAGATAAAGGAAAAGAATGTTTAGCAAATTTGCCTAAACAACAACTAGCATATAATTCTTTACTTCTAACAAGAGATCCAATAGAAATAGAACCATTTGAAGCTAAAATTTTCAAATTAAAAAATTGAGTATGTCTAAGGCATTGATGTCATGTAATGTCACTAATAGACTTGGTGTGAACAAGCAAAGTAGAGTGTATTTTAAAAAGGATATAAAATTCTCCTTTACGTTGTCCTATCAGAAGTGTCTTCCCGATTTATCACTCCTTCATATAAAAAAAGTCGTCAATAAATTCACAAGATGCATTATTTTGAATTATGAGTTGT
>JAOSBN010000004.1:33002676-33024642 GCA_027563595.1 Erythroxylum suave | reverse complement strand
TCCCGATTTATCACTCCTTCATATAAAAAAAGTCGTCAATAAATTCACAAGATGCATTATTTTGAATTATGAGTTGTCAAATGAAGAGCAAATTTCGTGTCAGTTTCAGAACTAGCAAAACATTCTTAAAAAGTGTCATGTTCTTACCATCGCTAATGGAAATTTCACCAATAGCTTGTATCTTAAGTGTAGAACCATTTCCAACAACAACATAGTCATTACCAAAATACCTTTGAAGAGTGGAGAAAATATCTGAGTTTTGAAACATATGGTTCAATGCACTGGTATTTGTAATCCATTCAGTGTCTGGAAGTGAGGGGTCATGAGTAAGCGCTGCTAATGCGTGAGGAATATCAAAGTTATTTCCTCCATAATTATATTGATAGTCCCAGCAAATCTTGGCAATGTGTCATTTTTTCATGCAGAGTTGGTATGTTTCATTCTTGTACAACTCCCGCTTTTGTGTAATCATATGATGGCATCCAGGTGGTGGTGGCTTCGACTGACCGCAGTAGTCACCACGTGAAAGACCACCTTGTGGTTGGCGTTGCTGCAGGAGGCGAGCAAGTCTTGCTGAGTGGAAGTTGGCTTGTTGAATAAGGAGTTAGTCGCAAGATAAGCCTTTACCTTGCAACAAGAACTTGGGCTTCATTGGATTAGAGATGACACGATTTTGGTTGCTTGCCTTATTGGATCAATCGTTTCGTTATGCAGCGAATGCAAAGTTTGAGCCACCATTGTTTGAAAAATAAATATCCCTTTCCTCATAAGCAGTAACTTATGAAACACAATCAGTAAAAGTGGGTAGAGGTGGCTTTAACATAGATGTGATTAAATCTTTGTAATTTTGTCCAAGGCTCATCAACATTTAATAAACTTTATCTTTCTTTGAAACTGGCTTAGTAATGATTGCTAGTTTGTTGCAAATTGACTTGTAGGAGCAAAGGTGGTCGGTCATGGATGTAACGGGTCCTTTTGGATGCAATTGAGCTGCTGTTGGAGCGTGAACTCTTACGCAAATGATGAACTGGCGAATTCTTGTTTGAGAGCATCCGATAGTTCTTTGGACGTCTCATGTTTGGCAAGACAAAGCACTTCAAAAGCCAAAGTTGTGATCAAGAGGCCTCGCAATGTTAGATCCGTTTGCTGCCAAGCAGTGAATTCTTCGGTTTCTTCGACTTCCTTGGAATCGTCAATGACAGAGGAGGCGTCATATTAGATTGTTAGGGTAGCTTTTCTTATGTTGGAGGCTTTATTGGTTATTGTTTTATAACGTTTTGAATGTTGACTTTGTCTGGTGAGAAAACCCCAGACCTTATGACAAATGGCCATTCCTTTGACCTGTTCTCACTATATGATATAGGTATCTTGTGAGAGTTTGACTGTGACAAACTTTGAGAGACTAATGCTTGCGGAAGCATTGGAGAGAACGTTATTGGTAGACATGGCGATGTGCGTGAATCGAAGAGAATTTTGCTTTCATACATCCTCCTCTAATACCATAAAAAAAGGAGATAATGGAGGAAAAGGAAGTTCTATTATTGATTAAACTTTTGGTGTTTTTCCACACATGTTCAAGGAGTCTAGAAGAATCAATTGCATAAAAAAAACCTAGGCTAGGCGAAACCTTAGGTGCTGCAACTATAGTAATTACGCCTACAAGTTTGTTATAACACTTTATGTGGAGATGAAGCTTTATAGCAAAACTTCCTTGTACGATCTTTTATCACACATACTAGTTAATGCCTTGCTAAGATTACCAGTACTATCACATCTAATAGTAGAGGCCTGAGCACCATCATCATTATGACTCCCTTTCGCCTTATAGTTCTGCTCTTGGACACCTGCACTATTAGTTTTTATAATCCCGTAGACTTCTGTTGCTTGATTTTTTTCGTTTTTTCTATTTGTCATAAATCATCTCCATTAATAAGATACAAAAGATTAAAGAAAACTTCTTATAAAATATATCAATAAAGATTCAACAACTTGTGAGCTTGTGCTTGAGCACCTTTGAGATTTATTTACAAATTTGGATTGGGATTCATTGTCGGTGGTGTTACAAGTTCCAACGCATGGAACTAATTGGCTGTCATGTTCGCAGAGAATGTCCATAACCAGGAAATAATGATAAAATATCTCGATTAAAATGTGATCGAAATGAAGCGCCTTAACTGAATAACCTGTCACGCTCTTTAAGTGTCCAAGTACTACCGTGAACCACAACACTCTTCGAGTCTTCGCTGTTTCTATGTAACTAAAAAGAATACTTCGATCATCAACTGTCAATAGTTGCCAACCACTTTAATAAATATCTTACTATTTGACTTGCCTGTTCCTCTAATTAAACCCTCCTCTTCGTTGAAAAACCATGGCCGGAGTTCTCAACATCAGTCAGCCTCCCACTCTCCGACCGGCTTTAGGCAACCGGAAAATACCCAAAAAAATGATTTCCATTATCAGAGCCACCTCAGAGACTCCTGTTTCTTCTTCTACCTCAACTAGCAGCAGCATCAAAGAGAGTCAAAAGCTGGAGACTTCATTTGCTGCCCCAACTGGGTTCAAGCCGCCGGAGCCAAAGCGTTTCGCGGTGAGGCCTGACAAGACTTGGGATATCGTTGGAGCTTCTCTGGCTTTGATCTTTCGTTTGGGCACTGGCGTTTTTGTATCTGGGTATGCTCTTTCTATTTTGTTAATAGTTGTTCTTTAGAAATCCTGTTAGAAGTTTGGAATAACTGCAGACTGAGTAGAATTGATTGCAAATATGAAGCAGTTGTTGTTGCCAGTCCTATAACTTTTTCCTGTTTAGAGTTGTTGTTCTCGTGAGGAATTTTTAACGAGATTGAACTTATATGTACTATGACTAAGTGATAGGCTGTGCAATTCAACTTTCTATCGTCTTTGACTAAGAAAAGATACATTGGTGAGTTGGAGGCAGAGAGATCATCTATCTATCGCCATGACAGTGTTTAGCTTAAGAATTTCCATGACACAAAAGATGGAATAATAGGGAGATGCTATTTCTAGAATAATATGCACAGGAATTTTTCAGACATGTGATTGGAGATTTGTGGTTTCAAGTTCGATAATCTTGGACAGGAACAGGCATAAAGGGATAATATTGATATGAGTCTCGGTTACTTACAGATCGTACATCTCGTACACTTACATCTGCCATTTTCCCTCTCTTTCTTTTTCTCTCCCTTCCTCAAATTTGAATATATAATAATTGATGTTGGAAAATTACATACAATCAATTACCAATCATAGGCAAATGGATATAATGAAAATATTGTGAAATCAACATCTAAAATCCCAAGATTGAAGTGATAAACAGAAACTACCATTTCATACCTTATAATGTTTGAATTGCTGTAGTACAAACATGTTTCTGATAATTCTTGTCTTCGCATCAATGATATGGCAGGTACTCCGTGTCTTTTGTTTCCAAGGATGAGATTCCACCTGGCCAATATTATCTTGAAGTAGCTGGTATCTGGCAAATTTGTTCTTCACTAAAACATGGCCTTATGCAAATTTATAACAGCGAACTTCTCATAGAAGATTTTGAAACTTTGGATAGGAGGCAAAATAGGGCAATATGATAGATTTTTGTCAAGACTTAGGTTGATGTGCTTGGACTTTGGGCTTTTGTTCCTGAAATGTTCATTTTATATTTGCATTCTACAGGTAGAAAGGTAAAGGAGACATCAAAGTTAGGCCCTCGCCCAGAAAAACCTATTGAGCTATATGAGTTTGAAGGGTATATATTCAAACTAATCTGATCATTACTATGTAATATCATTGACAGAATCCATTTAGATGGAGACTTTGCTTGATAAAATAATTCCTACATATTTAAATTTTTTATCCCCCTTTAAGTTTGAATTTGATGACTTGATTTCGAATGATTCTACTTGTTTCTTCAATTTCTGGATTTTGATGGATCGTGTGCTTGTAAACTTCAGCTGCCCGTTTTGCAGAAAGGTAATGCATCCTAAAAGACACAAAACAGTTTCTTCTAATTAATAGCCTATTGGTATTGTGTCTCTGAAGTTGCTTTTCATTGTTGAATGTCTTTTCTAAATTTTCAGGTTAGAGAAATTGTTTCAGTGTTAGACCTTGATGTTTTGTTTTATCCTTGTCCGAAAAATGGTCCTACCTTTCGACCCAAGGTTGCTCAGATGGGTGGAAAACAACTATTCCCTTACATGGTTTGGCTTTACTCTGCTTTAGTGCTTCTTTTCTCGTTCTTCCATTTAAGAACTCTCTTCAGGTGAATAACAATAAAATAACCTTGCATTAGTTATGCATTCTGTTGTAATTTGTCCTTGGGCTAGTAAAACATTAATCTAGTTATTGAGTGAGGAAATTGCTTAGCAAGTTACTTGTCCACCTTTTTGTTGGTAGGAGATTACCGATGGAATTGTTAAAGGATTATGATTTATATGCTGATACTAGTTTCACAAGAGGCCAATGAAATCCAGAGAGTGTGGCCACAAACAGCACTGCCAAAACCTTACCCTGTGAAAATTATGGTTATATTCATTGAACTTTCAGGTTTAAACAACCTAGTTAGTTTGCCATTATAGAAGAAACATATAAAATTTAGTTGGTTTAAAGCGGAAAAGTATTGATAGCTGCATAGAAGTTGTGGGCTGCGGCCAGTATGCAGTTCAGAAAGGATGCAAATTGAAACCAAATAAATGCTATGGATTTTCTAGTTAACTGCATGTTTTAGCTGGTAATCTGGAGTCAAGTGCCATATTCCCATTTTTCTAAGATATGGGTTATTAAATTGTTATTCATATTGCTGTCATTATTAGCAATTTAATCATGCAGGCATCTCAATTTTCATGCTTTTGGGAACTAGCTTGTGGGAAACTAAGGTTCAGAAGTCCTTATTGAGTGCAGGTGGATCCAAATACTGGAGCTGCAATGTATGAATCAGATGACATAATAAAATATTTGGTTGGGAAATATGGTTCGTTTCTATCTTTTGACTATTTAGACTAGGAATTTTGTTTCTCAAGATATTGAATAGTTTTTCCTCATATTCTAAAATGGTTGTTCTCCTCAACTTTCTCTATTCAATTTCTCCTCCATTTTTTTCTCTTAGGCGATGGAAGCATTCCTCTCATGCTATCACTTGGTCCTCTAACGGTTTGTATATAAATCTTCTGCTACCTTTCTTGGAGTTTAATTCCCATAAATGTATTTTGGTTGATGAGACGTTCCCGTGCAGACTTTGACTGCAGGCTTTGCTATGATTGGCCGTATGGGAAAGGTAACACTTTTGAATTTTCACTTTTGTGAATTTGTGTGTGAGTATTGGAAAAATGTTTTTGAGATTTGTATCTATATTTTGTTTTTGTTAGCTTATAAGTTTTTGTCTTACCAATTGCTTCAAAGTGTTAGTTGATAATCTAAGTATCATTAAGACAGTGGCTTGCTGTTGTCCTTTTGGTTTCGGTACAGGGATCAACCTATACAAAATCAAAACTGCCACCTAAACCACTTGAAGTCTGGACGTACGAGGTTTGTTCATCCTTAATACTCTGGCAGATTTTGATGTCTTTAGTTCTTTTACTTTCCTCTTTTCTTTTTCTCTTCATTGTCTGAATTTAAAATATGGGATTTCCATGACTTGAGATTTGCTTAAATATGGCTGGCATAATGAGCATCAGTGTACTCTACAGAGGCTAAAGTTATTTTTTGTTCTCTGCCAGGGTTCCCCATTCTGCAAAATTGTTCGAGAAGTACTTGTAGAGTTAGAACTACCACATATTTGTCGTAGGTATGATATGAATTTTGCCATTTTTTCCTATTTTCCATTTAAGGTCTACATTTTCTTAAATGAGATGAAAGACTCCGTTATTTCTGATTTGTTTCTGCCTGGTCATTTTTGGTGAGGGTCTGTTCATGTGGCATATGGTTGAAATAATGCACACAATAGTAGCTCTTTCAGCAGTATGGAAAAATAATGATTTAGCAATTTTTGTTCTTTTAGTGAAACTTTGAAGAGATATGCAAGTTTTACATCACACTTCGATATTGCCCTTTTGTCCTAATATTGTCTGCCCATACCATTTCCGCATAATTGATCTCGTGCTTTCTAATTTTGTCACACAATATGATTGGGAAGACTACAAGCTTTTGTTCCTCATTTTGGAGGCTGCTTCTATCAGTTCCGCTTATTGATGTCTAGAAGTGAATAGGGACGTGAAATTTTACCGAGACAAACATTTGATAAGATTCTTTTGTTTATTCTAGTTGTGCTCGTGGCAGCCCCAAAAGGCAGATATTATATGATAAAACTGGACATTTCCAGGTACTTGTATCTTTATATATGCAAATCAGACATAAGTTTGATATGCAGTAGGAAATGCAAGTTTATTGATATCTGAACATTGTAAGTAGTGATTTCTTTGATTCTTGTTGACAGGCACCTTATTTAGAAGATCCAAATACTGGGGTAAAGATGTTTGAAAGTGCAGAAATTGCAGAGTATCTAAAAGCAACTTATGCTATTTAATAAGCAAAGTTTGGTACAAGGTTTGGATATTTTTATGTATGCAAAAATAAATGTAGTTTATTTTACAATCAGCCAGTGTTGTAAGTATTTGTTAGTTGTCAAACTTAGTAATCGCCAGAAGAAATGATCCTAAAGCCATCACTTCATTACAGATGCTTTGCTTCTCTCGCCACTCCTTGCTGCGACAACATTGTCCGGAACATCTTTAACCATGCATTTCCTTTTATTATATACAAATATTGTTTCATTAATCCGCCAATCAAAAATAAAAAAAGGACCATAACCATCATCAAAACTTAAAATAAAATACTTCTCTTGTAAAATGACATAAACGAAAAAATGGACTTAAGCATATTATAATTGTTCGTAAAGTGACTAATAATTATAGCACGTGTGAAGGTTTTTGTTGGGATTATTCCACATACAGTTAACAATATTATGACATGGCAAGTGCGTTAGTACTGGTATTTCTGTCCCGGATCACCCTGTATGCAGATTTTAACCAACATCCACTTGATTATTACAGTTAGCTGTATTATTAGGAAGGCATTGCCACAAGAGTGGCATATGAATACTTATCTTTAACGTTGGACGCTGAATATAGTCTCTGTTTGGAATTCCTGTCCTGTAGGTTGGTTGTGGCTATTGGGGTATGGTCCTTAAAAGTGTGCAGTAAAGTACAGACCAGAAAATTGAGAGTATTGGAATTTTGTGTCTGTCTTCTGATGGGACGTCAAGAGGACATGAAAGATCTTGTGATAAGGTCTGGAGCCACGGTTAGGCCCTTTGTGTTTTTTCTGTTTAAAATATAAACTTCAACATGAAAAGAGTGCTGGCATGTAAATTGCTTATGTTTCTTGATACAGACTGCAAAGATTATTTCTGAACTTACACGGATAACAAAATTAAACATTATTCAGACGTACATATACAGTAAAATCCAGCTCTATTACGGCTCAGAGAAAGTGATAAACTGTTTTCCATTGCCCTATAAAGACATATATGGTTTTGTATATTCCATAACCACTGATTAATTATGGACTTTCTTTCGAGCGGTGGTTATGAAAGATAGCTTGTTGAAACTGAAGGTGTTGTTCAATGCCATTTAATACATTTAATGCAAGGATAAGTTGCAGACGCGTTTAAGTTATCAACTACTAAAATTTCAATAATTCGACAAAAAAGGAAACTCAAGATAATATGTTATCTATTTGTCGAAACCTTTAATAATAATGGTACAGAAGTAATTTAATGCTCAAGCAATTCGTTCAATCACTCCAAGGTAATGCTTTTGATTGGTACATGAATTTTGAAATAAGCTCTATTAATAATTGGGAACAATTGGACGGAGAATTTTTCATGCATTTCTACAGTAATGAAGATGATCAGATTTTTTTCATTCATTTCTACGGCACAAAGATGAATCGGTCGTTGAATACATTAATAGAGACTTAGTTTCAATCGCAAAAACTCACTCTGTGAAGCAGCAGCCTTGAACATGTGTATTCAAACATGGATTGAAAATCTCCCTACATCTGTTAAGGCATAAGGTTCAAGACTTCTGATGACTTAACAACTCACGCAAATGATATAGAATTGAGTATTGTTGCAAGTGGTCAACGAATATTGTCAGTTCAAATTTTTTTAAGAAGTGAAAAAAAATGCAAGAAATGTATAAAGGGGCAAGTATTCTCTAAATAAACCCAAACAAGTTTTATATGCCTATCTGACTTATAGATATCGCTTTATATATTAAGATTGCAGATTTTGCTAGTTGTCTAATCTATCATTTGATTCACCATTTTGTCTATTTGTAACCTATCATTTAGTAGTTCCACTTTTTTTTTAGCAAATTGTTGCACTTGGGGTTATTTATGAGGTGTTTTTCACTTTGCGCTACGTCTTAGGTGTTTTTATTTGCTGTTAGGCTTAATGTTTCACTTTTTATTAAGCCTAGTGTTCATTTATCATTAGGTTGAGGTGTTTCATTTTTCGTTAGGCTTAAGATGTTTCTCTGATTGTTATATTACTGTTTCATTGGTATTTTAGCCTATGGTTTTTGCCAAATGCCTAGTCTCTCACCTAATCTATCATTTTGTAAGATGTTTAGTCAATTGTTTCATAAACCATTTTGTTTGTCATTTTATAAAATTTTAGTCTTCCAATTTGCTAAACACACATAATATATCATTTTTAAGACATTAGTCATTTTTACATGATATTTAGTATGCCTTTTTATAATACTTTTAGTCTATCATATTATAAGACATTTAGCATGTTTTTTCTAGACATTTAATATATTCTTTTATTTTGCAAGACGTCATTTTACGAGATATTTAGTCTATTATTTTCCAAGATGCTTAGCTTATTATTTTGATTTTGGATGAATCTAGACTTGAAATAAGAAATCTGATGTATCAACTTGAAAACTGTTAAGTATAATATTCATTAAACTATAGTGTAATAGAAAAAGTAAAGCATTAAGTGTTGACCATTCCATGTCCATGGGACCTCAAACTTATAGAATCACTTGATTTTATATTTTCTAAGTCTAACAATGGCTTTTAGTTTGTGTCATTTGAACTTCTTGCATGCCTAATGTGTAAGGCTCTACCTATCTATGATAAGGATTATGTTTTGGTAATTGTTCTTGGGTAATCATACTTCCTCAATTTTTTTAATTTTTATGCCCTTTATATTAACCTACTCAAAGGTATAGGTTTTACCCGTTCAAAGGGATCTCCATGGTAGTTGATTTCTTTTCATTCCCTTCTTAAAAGTGATAGTTGTTATAAATGTCTTGATACAATGTATTCGTTTGATTGTAAAGTTGAAACATCTTATAAATTATCGAAGGGTTTTTTTACAACCTTTGTATCACTTTGAATAAGGTCACCAAATATCATGGCATATGTATATTACTTACAAAATGCACCTTAAAATGATTTTTCAACTACATAAACTTGATTTTGAGCCTTCAAGAAAGGATACCAGTCTCTAGTTGAACCTATCAAAGTGTTTGTAAAGGAGATATATTTAACTACATTTCTCTCTTTGTAAATCTAGCAATTTTTTAAATCACATCAAGTTGTCAATTGGATCAATTATTCCATTATGAATCTTAAGCGATGGCTTTTGGAGGCAATGGCTCCAATAATATTCATTTAGTATAAAGCTTGTCTAGGTCAATATAAATGCATTCCTAACCTTACTTTTATGAAACTTTAGATAACACTAATCTATAATGGTGTACAATAAGTGAGATCGATATATTATTCTAGTTCACAATCTTCAATAGTTAGTTAATCCACTATGATAAACTTTGCCTTGCACAAGTTTAAGTTGTTGTGTGTTTTAGGGTGTTTCAAATATAACCTATTAAGCTCTTATTAATATAGGTTTGGAGTAGAGTGTGCTGTTAAGGTCTATAGTTGTTGTTGTATATTCTCTAGTGTTGTAAGAAGATTTATACAATCAAATTTCAAGGGAAGCTACATAGTTTAAGGAGGCAAGTATGTTATTAGCTTTATACTTCTCTAAGGAAAAGGATGTAGGTTTGTAATTATGATCAGAATCCGGTGACCTTTCATCATTTGAATTTGTTAAATAGACCTATCAAGCAAAAACAAAACAAAACAACAAAAGGATTTAAAACGCACTTATTAGTGTTTAAAGAGAATATTCTATGAATGTGGAATTAAGCTAAACTGAAGTATGAGTATTTATTAATTTAGGCTAAAGTTGAATACTTAGATGTGAACATAACCTATGAAATTGAAAATTTAGTTATAAGACATGGTCTTAGCTACAAGCATGTATATATCATGCCTAATTTCATAAGTTACAAGAGGATCTATGGCCTTAGGCACTAGCATGTTCCATATCATGTATAAATTATCAAGTTATAAAAGGATCCACAATCTCAATCATAAGCATGTCTTAGATTGTGTCTACATTCTTAAAGTTACTGTGAGATTTATAGTTTTAAATACAAACATGGCTAAAACCACAATATTAGCATTAAAAAGTCAATAATTAATATGCAAGTCAATATTTACGTCTTAGGTTATACCTACCTAAAACCCACGTTTTTATATATATTTAAGACGTGTTTATTTTTAGTTAGAACAACTTTTACATATTTATTATTTGAGAGTTATCAAAACTTTTGTTATTTATTATTGAACTCTAAACTTATGAAAGAATTCCTTCTTTATGGTGCTCAAACACTTAATGAATTTGGTTTTTGATTCTTGATAATCAATGAGTTAATTCTTTTATATATATGCTTTATCCTTCTTAGGTTTGATTCAAACTTATTTGTTGGTTCTTTAAATTAGATTTTTTAGTGAATTTGCATTAATTTATATCAATACTTGGCTCTACATTACATGTGATTATCTTTTTTTGTCTTTATTTTTATATTATTAAATATATTATATTTCTTTTCTAATAGTTTGCTTTCCTTGTGATTTCGTAATTCCATTTATTAATTTTTCTTATTGTTTCTAAAGTGTCAAAAAATCAAATTCTTTATCTTCTGATTTCCGATCTTTAATTTTGTGTTAAGGTTTTTTTCCTTGTTCAATTCCTTTGTTTCCTGTTATTACACTAATTGTTAATGTATTTGTGAAAAGAAAAAATAAAAAAGAAAAGAAAAGAAAGAAAGTGGTGAAAGAATGGATACCTCAAGAAATTATTCCTAAATATAATTTGAAAATTTTGTTAGTCTTTTCTTATTTTACTTTATTTTCATATTTTTTGTTTAATATGTGCGTTATTTATTCTCTTCTAGCTTTTAGCATTTGAGACTTTACAAAGTTATATTTTTATTTTAAGTTTGTTTAGTTTTTTAAGGAACTTATGAAGGAAGCAAAGAATAGAAAAAGGAAAAAGATGTGAGATTAGGATCAACATAAATTAGAAATTTAAAGTGAAATATGAGTGAACTGAGTAATATTAATTGAAAGAAACATGTGAGGGATTGTTATAAGGTTATTAATCATGTTCTTTTGTAGGTTGAATAATGTCTGCTTAAAAAAAATTTAAAAGGGGAAGGTAGGATGATATGTTCATGCTTCAAGCTATATAATAATAGTAAAAGGGAAGGGTCTAGCTTGCTTTGAAAGGAAAACTGCTTACTCTTGATAGACTTCACGTGTTGTCTAACTCCATTGTTAATAACAGGTGCAAACTATGTGAAGAGGGAGTAGAAACAACTGATCATCTATTCTTTGATTGTAGCTACTCAAAGCCAGTTTGGAGAAGCATATTGGAAAGATGTGTTGCCCCTAAACCACTCCAACCTTGCATTAGCTAACTCAGTGGCTCTTAAAACCTCTAAGAATGAGGAAGGATGACATGAAAATGCTTCAAATGTTCAGGCTTGCCTAGTATATTAGATATGGCATGGAAGAAATTCCAAAGCATTCAAAAGCTTAAAAACCGGAAAATCATATTTCCAAAAAAGGATTTTTCACTATATAAGAGAAATCTTCTTAATTAGGGGCAACAACATCACACTCTTAGCTAGTTTGAAAAACAAATGGTCTTTGTAATTTTATTTTTTTTTGTTTTTATTGAAGATGTATGGGGTCATAGATCGACAGTTTACGTATGCTAAGTTTTAATATTTATAACCTCGATAATACCGCAAGCGCACGGGTCATTCGTGTAGTACGTAAGGTATCGATCCCACGAGGAGGGTTAATCTAATCCTAAAATCTAAGGTTGGAAACTATTAAACGAATCTTAAACATGCAATAAAATTAAACACAAGAACTAAATATATCAACCAAAACCCAATCATATAACAAAACAATAATTAACAATTAATGCTTAATGAAAATAATCAACTAATAACAATTAATGGAAATTGATCGATTTGTCGAACAATGATAGCACACCCTAGAATTTGACCTAGTTAGTTAACCAAGAGAGAAAGGGAAAATTATCTATCTTTAAGGATAACCTAACCAATTACTATTTATCGAATTAATGGTTCTAGATAATCCTAGGGTCAATTACTCTCTTAAGTTATAATTGAACCCTAAAACATAAACCCTAATCAGATTATGGGAAGTTGTAATCTCTCAATTAACAACTGATCTAAATTTAATTAGTTCTTAAGTTCTCTAATAAACAATTGGAAACTTATATATGATCTCTCTACACAAGATTTACCAACCTAATTTAATTCCAAATCTATTAAATTACCTAACTCTCATTCTTTTTTTCTCGATTCACCCTCTCAGTTTATTATCGAGATATGAAGTGCAGACTTAAACCACAATTAATTCAATAAACACATAAAACAATCAGATTTCATTAAATCAAAAATAATATTCCAAAGGTGAGTATAGAACATCAATCACAAGTCAATTCTATTATCAAACTATATATCCCAATTCCATAATCAAATAAAATTGAAATACATAAGAAATATAACTCGAATGGATGATGGGAGGCTACGACTTCGGAAAGCTCCTTATTCTGGGAAGCACGTTGAGTTTGCATCGTCTTCCTCTTCTCTCTTCTTCTCTCAATGTTTTCTCACTTAAGGTTTCGTCATGGTGGTTGATCAAAAGCTCCCTCTCTATATTCTTCATGTCCTTTAAATATCTTGGTAGCCTTAGGGTTGATTTCAGGTCGAAATGGTCTAAAAAGTTCCTCGAAACTTGTTGTTTTCAACTATTTTCATGTCTGTCGTACGCAGGCCACAATCGTGGCCTTTCCTGCCATGATCGTGGCCCAAACGCCACAATCGTGGCCTATGTCACGAACGTGTCCTTTAAGGCACGATCGTGGTCTGGATACAATTCTCTGTCATAATCGTGGCCTATTATGCCACGATCGTGGCCTATAGTCTCGTCCCAAAAGTCTCCGAAACTCTTCCGATCTTCAATGTTGGCCCTGAAACAATAACGAACACATCAAGGTACCGTAAAAACATAACATTTAAGCACAAAGAATTATACTAACCCATAAAAACACTTAATCACATAAATTAACACAAACCTAACCTAAATACACACCAAACACTCAATTTAACACTTAATACATAACAAATTAAACCCTAAAACATGATGCAAATGACAACTATCGGTGATTCCCTTGTAACTTAGCTTTTGTTGTGATCAATATTATTCTTTTAACTTTAAAAAAATAGTTTAAATAATGAATATTATGCAAGGTGAGAAATTAAATGGAGTTATAAGATACTACCATGGCTAATTTGCAAAAAAGATAATCACCATGTGCTCCTAATACATGTTAGTAACAATGATGAGTTCTCTTAGATGATTTTGATGGTGATGAAAGGGGGATATCTTATATGATGAATACTAATCACTAAAAAATAATGAATAGATTTGCATATTGATGTGATTACTAGGGTAAAAGATATAGGAAGGAGCCTAAGCAAGATAGTAAACTTAAAAACACTAAAATGTAGATTCCTTCATTTCAAGGGAGAATTGACCTTAAGGCCTACCTAGAGTGGAAATAAAGATGTAACTGAATTTTTACTACAACCAATATATTGAAGAGAAGAAGTTAAAACCCATTATTGTGTTTACCAACTATGTTATTATTTAATGAAATCAACTTTTAATAAATAGAAAGAAGGAGCCATAAGAGGCCTATTGACACCTAGAAGGATATGAAGCCAACCATGAAAAGGCATTTTATCCCTAATAGTTATTATGGGAATTTGTTCAAAAAATTATATCACTTTATTTAAGGTCAAAAATGTTAAGGAGTAGCATATGGAGATGAAAGTTGTCAAGATTCAAGTTAATGTAGAGGAAAATTATAAAATTGTCATGGCTTTATGTATGTATAATTTAAACTGTGATGTTGATATGTTGTTCTAGTTTACAATGTTCCATAATTGGCTAGTCTACCATAACAAGCTTTGTCTTACATATGATTTAATTTTTGTGTCCTCTACGATATTTCATATCTAATCTTATAAGTTTTTTTTAGTATAGGTCTATACTAAAGTTTTATAGACAAGGCTTGCAATTGTTGTTATATATTCTCAAGCATTGTATGAAGGTTCATATCATTGAAACTTTAGGGAAGTTACGTAGGCTAAGGAGAAAAATATATTGTTGGTTCCATACATTTCTAAGGAAAAGGATATAGGTTTGTGATTCTGATATGAATCAAGTGGCCTTTAATCCTTTAAATTTGACAAATGGACCAACCATGTGAACAATGAAGAAATGGCTTTAAAATACACTTAATAGTGTTGTGAGAGAAGTGGTTATATGTATGGAATCAAGTGACATTAAAGGATGAGCATTTTTTGGCTTATTCAAGCGAAGATCGAAGACTTAAATGTAAACATAACCTCCAACATGATCATATATAAACCCATGAAACTTTTTTAAAACTCAGTTATAAAATAGTCTCAGTCATGGTTATGTATTAGACTCGTTTAATTCCACAAGTTACAAAATATACCTTAGAGAACTCACAACGCCAAATGGGCAACAATTGATATAGTGTGATGTATATAATCTGGAATCCTTCAAGTCTAGTTTAGGCTAATGCATTATATATAGTAAATCAACTATGATGAATTGGAGATATAACTTGGATTTAGGTCTATGCTTAGGCACTCAAAAATGGGCTTGCTAAGATGAGTCGAAGATATAACCTAAATATGGGTTTAAGATTAAGCTTCTAAGACTAGATCTACTATTAAGGAAGATAAATTCAAATATATATCTAATTAGTATTAAGGAAGATAAATTTATATCTTTATCTAATTGGTTGTATTTGAAATAAAAATAACTTGTCTTATCATTCTGTTATAATTAAATCCTACTTTTGAACCACTATACTTGGTTATATATCATATGTAAAAGATAATAAAAGAAACTTCTCTTTTCCAACTTATTCCTCTTTATGCTATTAGAGAAAAATTTTGCTCTATTGAGTATATGATCCTCGTAGCAAGAACTACTAACATATTCAATACAACATGGCATACTCAAAGAGCACTCCTAATGTCCTCTTTTTGAATGTTGTATAAAGTCTTACTCTCAAACTAAGTTCTACCATCAATTATACAGCATGGCATACTCTAGTTTCTACCCTTCTTCAAGGCTATGACCTTATGGGATATGTCGAAGACACCATCCAAAACCTCAATCAACTTTAGAATTTAATGGTATCATTATATTTAATCCTGAATTTCAGCATTAGTATTTCAATTAATACTTAATTCAATTATTGCATCTTGTTCATTTTAGGTAATGACCCATCCTTCTAATTTTAGGACTTCTGCATAAGCTTGGCTTAAATTACAAAATATTTTTACTAGGCATTGGAGGCCAAGAATCATATCTCTTAAGGATTAATTTGGTAAGAAAACAAGATAAGAAATCTATCAATGAGTATTTGTACTTCATAAAGAATATCAATAAAGAGTTAGCAATTATTAGTGCTTTGGTTGATGAAAATGGTGTGAGTTTTGATTTTAATGGGATAACAACTATAATATGAGCCCTTAAAACTTTGATAATGTTTAAGGAACTATATGACAAGCTTATATATCATAATTGCACCTCAAAAGCTCTCATACTATAGTAGATTCCTCACCCTATACTTCCAACTATACTAAATGATCTAACCATTAATGATAGCAACAAAGGGTAGCAATTAAGGGTATAATTCTATGAAAACTTACCCAAATCAATATGCATCTCCTACCAATTCTTCACAAGGAAATTCTGGTCAGAAACGTCAATATGCAATTAGCCATACAATTAATTATGAGAATAAACTAATTTGATAATTTTGGAACAAATTTGATCTTACGACTTGTTAATGTTGTAAAGCCGAGCAAATTTTAACTCACTAGCTAGCTGCAAATCTTGCTAACAAAAAGAATGCACTAGGTGACAATTAGATACTTGATACTATGATAACAAATCATATTACCCATGACCTTTAAAATCTTCACTACATTCAAACCAAGAAGGAATTAATGAACTCATTATTAAGGAAGAACAAGGCTACTTATAACTCATGTTAGTTTAACTAATTAATATTTTCCAAGTAAAATATGTTCACTCACTAAATTACTTTATGTTCTTACTATTGATAACAATCATATAAATGTTTTCTAATTTTAAAAAAATAAATTTTGTATCAAATATAACCTATATAAGCTTTTAACATCATTACCTCTCATATTGAACCAAAAATCTTATGTTGTTAGTCATACTTCTTCTTCTTAATGGCACCAAAATATTTAATATTCCTAAGAAAATTTAGAATTATATCCTCAACCACTTTCAACTTCCTTCGTGGTCATCTTCTAGTAGTGTTCTACGTTATAAATGTTGTTTTTACAAAAAGTCACATCGATAACCTTTTGATAGATCTAGTTTATCTATTTATATGCCACTTGAACTTCTTTACATAGATGTATAGGGACTTGCTCCTATCCATTGGTTTTTCTCACTATGTCATTTTTTTTGGTTATGTCTTTTTTTAAAATACAAATTGCTCTTTATCTTTCCCAATTATGAAAAGCTTAGTGAAAATTTTTTAAAACAATACAATTTATTTTGCTCAAGCAGGTGAATATAAAAAATTAAAACAATTGTTTCAAAATATAGCATTAATAATCATCAAACTCTACGTTGTACTCTACAATATAATAGGTCTATTAAATGAAGATAAGGATATCTTATTGAAACAACTTTTACCCTACTTCATTAGGCTTCACTACATATTTCTTTTTGGAGATATCTATTTAAGAGTGTGATCTACCTTATCTCATTAGAATGATTAACGAGAGAAATGGTTTTTCAATCAAGTTAGACTTGATTATAAAGTTTGATAAATTTTATGAGTAAATATGAGATATATTGAATCTTATTTGAGAGTTAGTGGTATTTAATTGTAATTATAATTAAAGTTTTATTAAAATTCTAATTAAAGGTCCAAATTTTATTATAAATAGATTTCAGCTCCAAGGGAGCTATCACCTTGTCTAACTGTCTCTACAATTGTCAAGTTCTCTCAATACATTATATAGATACTATTAGAAGTCGGACACATGTACTATTACAGTAGTTAAGATGAGTTAATTCGAAAACCAATTTAAGGAAAACAATAGGAAAATGATCAAATTTTATAATAAGGTATGAGTTGTGACTCGTACTTTATTATATTTTACGTGTTAATCATGTCATAAAATTTTAAGTAATATTAACTTTCGAAAAATGTATCAAAAAAGTTTCGTATTTATTATGTTGCACACAATATCGAATCCCTCCACAATTTTCAAACAATTTGATCAGGATCATTTGAATCAAATTGCATTGAGAGGTTTGTTTGTATATTCGAAAAGAAAACACGTCAAAGGACCTAGAAAATATCGATCCAATAAAGTTTATTTTGATAAAAAACAGCCTAATTTACCTTGGATAAGAACCCAATTCGAGATTTATGAAGGCTACGAGGAAAGGTGACAAGACTTGGCTCAAATTAGCCAATCAAGTGCAAAAAGGAGAACATAACAAATTGCTACACTGACTATAAATAGGCAGAGACACAGAAGGTAGTCCCTAAGTTTAGAGAAGAATACATTAACAATTCTTTTCTTGTTTAACAGTTAGTCCATCAATTTAGCAGACCATTGAACAACAGCCACTAATGAAGCCAATCTCATTGTATTATAGGAACATAGAGCCTTTTATATATATTCTCCATCTTTGCCCTTCATGGAGAAGGTCTTGCTTGCGAAAAAAAAAATGACTCCCTGCATCTCCTTCTCTTCATTGGTCCTCGCGTTCTTGCTTCTTGCTGCTTCTGCTAATGCTGCAGGAATAAGCGGTCTGTACGCCTTATTTGATTTAATCTCTGGCACACATTTCTTTGTATCTGTCTGCCATTGGTGTTACATACAAAACAGAAACAAGAATAACCTAGGAATCATTGGAAGGCATCCTCGGAAAGAACACCAAGCAACAACAATGGCAGCATTTTTTATCTGATAAAAAGACTTAACTTTCTCATCTGTAATCCTTTGAAAAGTTTCATGTTTCTTCTTATTTCCTGTCCGATGAAGCAATTTCAATGTGCATGTTAAAAACTCTATATTTCTTTCATGGATAAGTTTACGGAATGGGGAGCTAAACTGGGGCGGCTTGGAATGAAATCAATGAAAGCATGCAGACATTGTTTATTAAATATGATATCAATGAATTAATTCCTGTTGATTTCGTTTTGTTTTTTTGGGGTTAAAACAGCGAGATTTAGTTACAGCGGTTCAACTGGACCAGACAAATGGGGACGCTTATCCTCAGATTACAAAACATGCGATTCGGGGAAAGCACAGTCTCCGATTGACATTAAAAAGGATGATGTTAAGGAATCAGATAAATATGAGCCATTGAACAGAGAATATAAATCTGCAAAAGCCACTCTCATTAACCACCATTTTGGTCTTTCGGTTTGTTTCCTCTCTTTCAATAGTTCTTAGTTAAAACGGTTCATATTATTGTTATTATTATGATATAGTTGATTTAGTTTTCTGGGTTATTACATCTGCTAATAGACCAATTATCCAAATAACTGCATAAATTATTGCAAGAGAATCGAGGAGGTTTCAAGTTGTCCTGAATTTATTTGCAAGCCAATAAATCCTTTTGCTTTCTTTTACTGTGCAGGTGCGTTATGATGGTGACTGTGGAGGTATGACAGTAGGAGGTAAAAACTACACCTTGAAGCAATTTCATTGGCATTATCCCTCTGAACACCTCATCGATGGAAAGCAGTATGTTCTCCCTTTTTCTTTTTTCTGGTCTATCCTCCAATCTCATAATGTTGTTAGAGAAATAACATCAATGTCTCTTATCAACGTATATAAATAAGAAATAAGGTCATTCATTTTTCGGCCTCAACTTTATTAGTTATGCCTCAATTTTTTGTCCTCAATTTTATTAATTATGCCGTTGAGTTGATTAAAACGAAAAGACATGTTACGTATAACTATAAACTCTTCCGCTCCTATACAGATACGATGCCGAGCTTCACGTAGTTCATATGGCAGAAGACGGCAGCATCTCGGTTGTGGCAATCCTCTTCGAATACGGTGGTTCTGATCCTTTTGTTTCCAAGGTGATTGACTAAGTAATTAAGAACGCCATCTCTTGGGTGAATAAAGAGTGTCATATAACTAATCTAGCTAGGACTGTACTTGTTTCTTTTCATTCAGCTTCGAAAAGGTCTGGAGAAGATGGAAAAGGAAAAATGCAAAGAAGATGAGGAATCACACATTGACTTGGGGAACATGAGTAACAAGCTCCTCAAGAAAAAATCCGACAAGTATTATAGATACGTTGGTTCTCTCACCGCTCCTCCTTGCACCGAGAATGTTACCTGGACCGTCCTCGCCAAGGTAATTAATCTATTCAGACACTCACAAACACACAAACCCACACCCCTCCCCTCATCTAATCAATTTTTTTATTTATTAGGTAAGGAAAATCTCAAAGGAGCAAGTCGAGTCTCTGAAAGCTCCACTGGAGGAAGACTGCCAGAATAACTCAAGGCCTGTGCAGCCCCTGAATGGTAGAACGGTTGAGCTATACTCTAAATCTTAATTGCAAATGGGTAACAGCTGCCGTCACCCCAAATCGACTCTTTATTTAGCCCCCACGTGTCTCTTCTATATATAATTAGCCTTGATTATATGTTAATCTAATTACCCCTTAACATCTCTCTTCTATGTGTTAACATTGTAAAATGTAATTAAATTTCACTGTCAATTTTAAGCTTTTCTTTTTTACTTTTATTCTGGCTCATCAAATAAGTCAACCATCTGAAAATACAAAAAAATGTCTGAGTCTTATCTTAGGTTGGTGATCTGCACAATTTTCTATTTTATTAGCCTTAACATTAGAAAGCTAAGTCTGAATGTGACATTTTACTTTGTAATTACCACCAACTGCTTAGAAAATCCCCAATTGCAGAGTAGTCCATCCTCAGGTTATTGAGGAAAGGTATACATTAATTACTTGGAGTTGTGTAAGTGAGTCAAATCTAGTCATTTCTCCCATATACTAGTGTTTAAAAGGCATTATGTGCCATGTTTTACTAAGATGAAACAATTACCCAATAATAAATATCACATATCAAGTTGTTATATGACTAGATATGTCACATTATTCGACTATCACTCGCTTTGTATTGTATTGTATGAGAATAACAAACAAAATAAAACAAGTTGAATGACACTTGGAACTTTAGGAAATTGGGTCTTAGGCCGCTTGGACACAGAGAAAATCACATTGAGCGCTGATAATGATCGTTGGTCAGAAAAATGCACGGGTTATCGCTTTGTTGTTTGTTTGTGAAGGACATTATTGAGGCTGAAGGGATGCCAGTTGGTCAAGTTCTACAGTCTGGGAACATATTTCACGGGAGAATTCGTTGGCTAATAAACGTTAGAAATGATCTACAAGTATAGAGTCCGATTCTATATTCTAAATCCATAAGAAATTAATAACCGGCCCCTTTTTAAGGAGTCAAACAATATGCCTAATTAGTCAGAGACAAAGCCTCATTTTCTAAATCCAATAATGCTCCACCTGACCAAAACTAGGACTCTTTTGTCATATGCCGCGAAACTTCAACATTAGCGTAATTGAAGGGTAACTACTACTACACTCTCTTTGACAAAGACAACAAAAACAACGTTTAAACTACCCATATGCCAATTTCTCATTAGAATTGAGTTTAATGTTACTTATAGTCGCAACAAAATTTACCCTCACTCCTATTTACAAGGCCTACTTGTTTTACTATTGTAGATTTTGCCCTTGTTTTATAAATGGCTTGTCAGCCATTTTTCGACAGATTGAAAGATTTGTTGATAATTAACTACTTGGATTAGATGATTGAACCAAATCCGCGATTTTGAAAACGCAAATTGTGAGCAGCGTTTTTTTCCCAACAGCTAAGAAATTAAAGGATTAAATACTATTATATTCAAAAGTTATTACTAATTATTCAAAGAGATAAAGACATAGATAGAGATATGAATTTGAATTAATTTAGACAAATTTTAAAATTTTAATCATTAAATTATATATTTAAAATATTTAATGTCAAATTAATAATTTCAAAAAATTAAATACTTATAAATTTGTTATCTCTAATTATATTACATTAAATACTTTTGTATAGACCTGATATTTAGGTCCTTTTTTATATAAATATTTAATATATAATATTATTATTGTATTTAATTCAATTCAATTCAATTTAATATAAGATTAATAAGTGAAATTTAAATTAATTATTTTTATATAAGTTTAAATTTTAAGAGATTAATATAAATGGTTTTTTAATAATTTAATTTTAATATAATATATTAAAATATAGTTTCAGTTTTTAAATTT
>JAOSBN010000004.1:32991953-33002576 GCA_027563595.1 Erythroxylum suave | reverse complement strand
TTTATTCATTATTAAAAAGTTGTATTGAGAGGACTTTCATTTTTAAGACTCGATGAAAGATATTAAAAAAAATGTTATTAACTTTTTGTACTCTACCTAAATTTTTATGGGAAGATTCAAATAACTACTAAGATGTAAGTTAATACTTGTATCCTTATAAATCTGTTTTTTTAATTTATAACTTTGTAAATTATTTTACATATAAACCTTTAGTACTAAACAATTAATTTATCAAATATATTTAAATAAATAGTTGAAATTATCTTATGGTAAAATAAATAAACTATACTAATCTACTATTTACTAACCACTTATGTAATTCACTGTCCGGCAACGATATTTTATATATATTGAGCAACAAAAAAAGAAAGCACTCAAAACATGTGGAGACGGTAAATTACAATTTCCAGATAAGAAAAAGGTAAAAACATCAAATGTGGGATTTACTGTCAACGCAAACTGAACGCGCCATGGGATCTTTCAAGTTTCAACTCCTATTTGATATCTACACATGGCGGGACCCACAAAGACCCAATCGATTTAGCTCAATCTTCTGTTCAGCTGGGCCCTACCCCATCACCACAAATCCTTTGTCGAACAACTTATGTCACGCCACATCAATACCTGTGGCCCACGATTCCGATTTTCTCCCTGACGTGAACCGTTTCATTCCACCTAAACCCACCGGTTCACCAGCCGTCACTTCGACGTCACTAACGCTCCTTCTCGGCGGCGCCTCAGCCTCTCGTTCACCCTCCGGCAGCCGATCCCTAATGCCATTTGTTTTCATTGTTCGTGGTGTCGGTTGTGCAAGTGACTCGTTGATTTCTCTCTTTTGCTTATGCTGCTTGGTACTGCTAGACCTGAAAATCCACTTAATACTTGCAAAGAAACCGCCAGTTTTCTTCTTGCTTTCTGGATTTTCCGTTTCGCGGGATGACCGTTGCCGATTCTTCAACCTCCGATTGCGGTATCTCCTAGATTTCACTCTTCCAATACACGAAACCTTCGGAGAAGAAGGCTCCACCATAGAAGAATCCGATTTCCCCGACGAACCGGTCCTTTTCGGAAACAACCGAGTACCGGTTCTAGACTGCCGCCAATTCTTCGCGTCGACGAAGCAAGACTTCTGCGGCTTTGGCAAACCTATGATCGAAGCCGTTGCCTTCAAGTTAGAGAAGCGTTGAGAATTAGACGAATTTGCGTTGGCGTGAATGTTAGTGTTCGAACTGGAAATCCCTTTGGCGGAATCTTTGCGTTCAAGGAAGGCGTGCTGATCAAGCCAGTCGAGCTCGGCGTCTTTTGAGAGCCAGAAGGATTCTGGCGGAATCTCCGACGACTGATCGTCTGTCGAGTTACGGTTGGCCAGAGTTTCGCAGGCGATTTTACGGTCGTGAGAACCTCCTCCGCACACAGAGACCAGAGTCTCCATGTCTACTTGTGGCATAGTACGTTCGCAAACACAACAACAACAACGAAACCTTCAGAGAAACACAGAACCCAAAAAGATAGTGTTATGAGTTTTTTTTTCTTTAAATAAATAGAAAGAGAAAGTCTTGGAGTTTGAAATACGAAGGATAATGCAAGGGTAGCGTTTTATAAGAGAAATCGAGAGTGAGAGAGAGAGTTGTGTTTTTTCTTTTTCCTTTCTTTGGTCTTGACGTGGGAACTGGGAAGGCTTGTTTCTTAATTGATTTATTTGTTTTTGAACTCCTTTACTGCAAAAGAAAAGTATTGAATTTGTTTGTTTGTTAGTACTATATTGTAAAGAAAAGAAGAGAAACTATTGTAAAATGTTAGAACACAACAGAAAGGAATCGCACGCTGCAGTGCTTTCGTTTTGTCATGCATTCGGCAGCATATTCCTTAACTCCTCCGCTTGCATGATGTATTAATGTTTCTAATTCTCGATGGTTTTTACTGAACAATTTTAGCCTGTAGCCAGGTACACTCGAGCCAAAATCTGATCGGGTTAAAATTGATATTCCCAAATATATCTCTTTTGTATATAAAACATAAATCAGTCTCATGATTTGCCTTCCCTTAACGTAAAACAAATACCCTCCATCGTAAATGATTTCATTTTGTCATCCCTTCATTTAGTTGGAATTCTAAAACAGGTTCTTAATCACTTGTTTTAATTAAATAAAAATGTGAAAATATTTTTAATACTAGTGAAAATCAAGAAAATAGGTCTCACTCTCACTCTCACTCTCATGGCAAATTAAATTTGTGTTTTATAGTAACTAAATATCTTGGAGAGTCTTGATTGTTAGAAAATCGGATTAGGATCTGATCTCACATATAATGGAATAATTACAAAATTATTTTGTATAAAATCTCAAAAGTCACAAGTTCTCTTTAAATTCTATAAAATGATTAACAAATAAAGCATAATAAAGCATGAATCTTAATTTATACCTTTTAGTAAAGTTTGATTATTTTCCTACTCCTTGAATCGTTTCTAAAATCGACCTATCTCAATTACTATAACCTCACAAATATTCAACCTTTAATAATATGCTTAAGAACACTTTGCAACTATTGCTGAGAGGGTTAGGTAAGATCTAATTGTTAATTTATACCCTTGCAACCAATTAATTGGATGCAAATTAATATATGACATTATTCTGAATTAATGAAAAGGCTTTATTTATCTTTATGTATTACTTTAATTATTATTTTGTATTTTAAGACTAAAGATAAAATCATTGGAATAATTACTATGTAACTGAAATTATGATGAGATTCAATTTACACTTATGTGTTATTCCGAAATGTTCTTAGTTATAGTTTCATCAAGACTAGATATTGTTGAAATGATAAAATTAGCACACATTATGTTTCTTTCTTATGAAGAAAATAATTGATCTCATAAATTAAAGTATAGAAATACTTAAACTAATGTGTGAGTGATTATTAGAAATAATTCACTGAACTGACCTAATTATGAGAATTTCAAATGAAATATTACTTATGTTTTTATGAATTATCTCATAATAATAGTTGGATAATTAATCCTTAGACTTGAGATTACCAAGGTATTTAGTGTGAGAATTACTGTATTTTGATGCTATTTCTGAATTATTCAGTAAGTAGTAATTGGATACAGTATGACTCATATGTAGATAATTTAGTAAGTCAATATAAAATTCATCACTTTAAAGCAATTAGAGAGAATAATCTACTATTCTTGATTAGTAATGATTTATAGAATTCTCTTGCCAAAGTGAATTGAAATTTGAAAAGGTGTTTTTGAATTTCAATTATAAATTAGTTATTAATTAGTAAGAACGAATATGAGATGATAACAATAGACATTGTATCCATACTCTGTCCAATTAGAATATTGAATGACGAAATGATTAAATAATAAATCGTAGCCATGCATAGATAGGTTAAGTCAATCACTTTGACATTTTTATATTTGGATAATCATGACATGTTGCTAGACGTCAATTATGATTTATGATTATGAAGTGTTTAATTGGAGGATTAAAGATAAATTAAAATAATTTTTTATTTATCTAATTATAATTGTGAATTATAATTATAATTTAAAATCATTGCCAATTTTTAAGAACTTCATGAGTCACACATCATAGAGTAATTTGTGAAAGAAAAATTAATTTAATTAAGTTAGATTTAATTATAAAGTTTAAGAAACTTTGGGATCAAATATGAGATATTTGATTTTATTAAAATTAAATTAATTAGAATTAGAATTTGATTTTAATTATAATTAAAGAAATTTAATTTAGTTAAAGACTCTTATGATTTTTCTATTTAAAGGGAAGAGCTTTTCAGAAGTTCGCACTTTTTGTCATCTTCCTCTCAAATCAGTTTGAGAATTAATCTGTGGATATCATTAGAGGCTAGACATCTAAACAACTCGTGATTGATCGATTAGAAAAAATTTTCGACAAGAAAGCAAACAAGGTATGATTTCTAAATCATTTTATGTTTTATTTAAGCTTATTCAATTATCAGGATCCACTTGGAATCCGTAAAATTTTTATTTTCTGCTGCGCTCATGATTCGATTACGGTTGAATTCCAACAGTGGTATCAGAGCATCCTTTAATTGTTTCACTTGGATTCGTTGCTTGATTATTGTTGATTTTGATTTAATATATTATGCTTCGATTTTTGTTTTGTCCGGAGCAATTCCACGACTGCTTTTGTATTTTATTTCTGAAAAATTGTTGTTTTGTCTGCCTATTTGAATGATGCATTGGAAATTGTTTCTATATGTGTATATTGGTTATAGACAATTGAACAAAGTGGTTTTGCTTCTAGATAATTAGTTTCGCTTTCTATCTAGTTTTAGAAAAACCATCAATTTTGTTTTGCATTTACTGACTACAGAAACGTGAATCAGAGGAAAAGTTTGTATCTAATTCTAAAAGCCTAATTTGCATCTGCCCTTTATTCTGGATTGGGTTGTGAATCTGTTGAAAACTAGTGGAAGGGCATTGCCATTGGAGAAGTTAATAGGCGTTAATCGCCCATCAAAGCCGACACCACAGGCGACGTCAAGAAGTCGATGGGTGAAAAATCACCCATCGAAGATGACAAGGCGTCGCTTGACACCAATGGGTGGCGTCGGTGATGCCTTGTGATACCGCTAGCTGATGCTAATTTGCATCTGCCTTTTATTCTGGATTGGGTTGTGAATCTATTGAAAACTAGTGGAAGGGCATCGCCATTGGAGAAGTTAATAGGCGTTAATCGCCCATCAAAGCCGACACCACAGGCGATGCCAAGAAGTCGATGGGTGAAAAATCACCCATCGAAGGTGACAAGGCGTCGCTTGATACCAATGGGTGACGTCGGTGATGCCTTGTGATACCGCTAGCTAATGACGCTAGCGACGTTGGCGTCAACCACCCATGGACGCAAGTGAGGAAATATAGCAATTCGAATGACGTGGGTTGAAGAATTGGGAAAGTTACCCAAAAGTTGCAAAAACGCGGGTGTTGGTTCGACAAATGTGGAAGCATGGTTGGTGGTTGAGAAAACTTGGGAGGGAGTTGGAGAAGTAGACGGATGCTTCCGGAGAAAATGACGGGCATGTGTGGGACATGCGTCACTGTTCTTGAGAAGCATCTATCACACGCGCTAGTCAAACTCTTCTTTGACACCCTCTCAACCCTCTTTTATGTGTTTTAAATGTTTTTAAACCCTTAAATATTCAATTTTATTAATTTAATAGAGATTAAATTAATTATACTCTTTATAAAATTGAAAATGCTTTACTAAATTTATGAAAAATTGTTTTCAAAAGGAATTTTTATTAGGAAAGGTTTTGGAATTTAATTTAATTTTTTCAACTGTTGAATTACCAAATTAAATTTCATATCAAATCAATAATTTGAATTAAGAAAAAGTTTAAAATAATTTCTTTCATAATTATATTATGTTTGAAATTATAAATATAATGAGATTATATTATTTTTCTGAGAGCAGAAATTTTTGAAATTTTAAATCCCTCAATAAAATATTAAGTACATGTTAAGAATGTGATAGTTGTCTTCCTATTTGGCTTGTTAAGTAAACTCAAGGTTACTTTAACTCGGATATATTTTATCTTAAATTAATGATCATATGGATTTAGAGGTAGGGTTAGGAATAATATATATGATATATTTTGGCAAAAGTTGTCACCTAATGGTTCTAGGAGTCACATGAGATGTGATTGAAAAGTAGTTTTCTACCTAATTTAATTTTAGTTGGTTTGTTGAGCAAACTCAAGTTTAATTAATTTTAAATAGGATCCTAGCCCACTAAGAAATTATTTGATATAATAGTGAGGGCTATTATTTTGAATAAAATAGTGGGAGTAATAAAATAATTTTAAAGTCCTTATTTTATTTGATTTTTGGATATAAACTAATATATGCTCATTTTATATTTTTTCGGTTATTGAATTTAAAGATGAGTACGAACCAGACATTAAGGAGCATAATGGATGTTAACAAGCTGATTGGACCCAACTTTTCGGACTGACTATGAAACTTAAGAATAGTTCTTAGACAAAAGAAGAAGATGTATGCTCTTGATACTCATGCTCCATCAGAATCTCGTTCAGATGGAACTGATGAAGATTGGGAGAAATATCAATATTTATATTGATGATGTGGAATAAGCCACATGTGTGATGTTAGCATGTATATCTCCTGAACTTTAAAGGCAGTATGAGAAAATGGATGCACCTACTATGATACTGCATCTTAAGGAGTTATTTGGTGCACAAAGTAGGGTGGAGAGATTTCAAATCTCCAATGCACTATTTCAATGCAAGATGACAGAAGGATCTTCAATCAACCTTCATGTGCTGAAGATGATTGGGTATATTGAAAATTTGGCCCAATTAGGTTTTGTCATAGAACACGAGTTAAGCATTGATCTGGTGCTGCAATCTTTAAGTTCAAGTTTTCTATAGTTCTTCATTAACTTCAACGTGAATCAGAAGGACATAACATTGCCTGAACTATTGAACATGCTTAACATTACGGAAGGGTGCCTTAAAAAGGATCCCGGTTCTATACTTGTTATCATTTGTTCTAAAAGTAAGAAAAAGGGCTTTAAGAAGAACAATAACAAGAAACAAAAGTCTTCTACTAATGTAGTAAAGGCCAAAAGAGGTGACGAAAAGAAGAGTAATGGCAATGACATATGTTTTCATTGCAGAGTCAATGGAAATTGAAAGAGGAATTGCCCATCTTATCTTGCTAGCCTAAAACATAAGAAGCTTAAGGAAGTTGTCTCTTCAGGTATGTTTATGATTAAGATCAATCTTTCTACTTCTGTACCACATTCATAGGTACCAGATACTGGTTGTGGTTCTCATATATCTAATAACATGTAGATGTTAACAAGGAGTAGATTATTAAAGAAAAGCGAAGTGGATCTGTGAGTTGGCAATGAAGCAAGAGTTGCTGCATTAGCTATAGAAACTTATAGTTTAACTTTTCCTTCTAGCTTTGTATTAAAAATTGATAATTTTTATTATGTTCCTGTTATTACAAGAAACATCATTTCTATTTCTTATTTGGATTGGAATGGATTTGTCTTTATAATTAAGGATATCAATTGTTCTTTTTACAAAGATGATGTTTGTTATGGATTTGGATTACTTACAAATGATTTGTATGAGTTAGATCTTGAAAGAACAATTCTTAACATAAATAATAAGAAAAGAAAATTAAGGAACCAAATTCCATCTTATTTATGACATTATAGGTTAGGTTATATCAATGAAACTAGAATCACAAAACTATATAAAGAAGGATATTTAGATCCTTTTGATTATGAATCATATGAAAACTTGTGAATATTGTTTATTGGGAAAGATGACCAAACTACCCTTCGAGGGAAAGAGACAAGGTGCTAGTGAGTTACTAGAATTAATATATTTAGATGTATGTAGGCTTATGTCCATACATGCTAGAGGTGGATTCTCGTATTTCATTACCTTTATAGATGACCATTCTAGATATGGTTATGTGTACTTGATGAAACAAAAGTCTAAATCATTTGAAAAGTTTAAAGAATTTAGACTAGAGGTAGAGAAACAAATTGGGAAAAGTATTAAGACACTTAGATCAGATTGAGGTGGTGAATACTTAGACCTCTAGTTTCTTGGTTACTTAAAAGAGAATAAGACTCTCTCATAATGATCTTCTCTTGCAACTCCACAACTTAATGGAGTTTCTAAGAGGAGAAATCGTACACTATTAGATATAGTACGTTCCATGATGACCCATCCAGTTCTTCCTATGTCCTTTTGGGGATACGGAATTAAAACCGCAATATATCTTCTAAATAGAGTTCCATCTAAATTGGTTAATAAGACACCATATGAGATATGGACTGGTAGAAGACCTCGATTATCACACTTAAAGATTTGCGGATTTGAAGCTTATGTGAAGCGTGTTATATATTATAAGCTTCATGCAAAATAAGATAAATGCAAATTTGTGGGGTATCTAAAAGAGAGTTCGGTTATCAATTTTATCATCCTATTGAGCAAAAGGTTTTTGTCTCAAGATATGTTATATTCTTAGAAAGAGAATTTATTCTCCAAGAAAGCGATAGGAGTGAGGTTGAATTTAGAGAAGTTCAAAAGCCACAAATTCACATCGAAATGGAACAAGAACCTCAAATTGATACATATGATGTACAACCGAGAGTTCAAGAGAAAAATAGTCTTTAATAAACTAGTAGGATGCGTCGTCCTCCCACTAGATTAGATCTACATATTGAGCCAGGAAAGGATAATGTATTACTCATACATAATGAGCCTACTATTTTTAAAGAAGAAATATTTGATATTGATTCTTTAAAATAGCAAGAAGTTATGAGATCTGAAATGGAATCCATATACACTAACCAAGTATAAACTTTGGTTGATGCACCTACTGGTATTGTATCTATTGGATGCAAGTGGTTTTTTAAGAGAAAAACTGACATGGATGGTAATGTACATACGTACAAATCAAGGTTAGTGGCTAAAAGTTACAAACAAAAACAAAGAGTTGATTTTGATGAAACCTTTTCACCAGTAGCTATGCTAAAATCCATCAGGATCTTGTTACCCATGGCAGTATATCCTGATCATGAAATCTAGTAGATGGATGTCAAAATTGCATTTCTCAATGGAAATTTGTAGGAGGATGTGTATATGATACAACCTGAAGATCTTGAATCCAAGAGATTTCCTAATCAAATATGTAACTTGCAAAGGTCCATTTATGGACTTAAGCAAGTGTCACGGAGTTGGAACATCCGTTTTGATGAGACAATCAAAGAGTTTGATTTTATCAAAAAAGTGGATGAACCATGTGTTTATAAGAAGGTTAATGGGAGTGTTGTTGTTTTCTTAGTACTACATGTGGATGACATTTTGTTAATTGGAAACGAAATACCTATGATACAGTCTGTAAAGATCTAGTTATCCAAGGACTTCTCTATGAAGGGTATGAGAGAAGCAGCTTATATTCTAGGAATAAAGATCAATAGAGATAGATCAAAAAAGTTGCTTGGATTGTCCCAATCCACGCAAATAGATAAAGTGCTAAAGAGGTTTAGTATAAAGAATTCCAAGAGGAAATTCTTATCCATATCATATGGGATTTCTCTCTTACAGAGTATGTGTCCAAAGACACAAGAGGAGAGAGATAAAATAGATTGTATTCCATATAATTCAACAATTGGATCAATCATATATGCGATGTTATGTACTAGACCAGATGTTTCTTATGCTTTGAGCATAACAAGCAGTTTTCAGTCTAATCCTGGTGAGGGTCATTAAATGGCTGTGAAAAACATCTTAAAGTATTTAAGAATAACTAAAGATGTTTTCTTGGTCTATGGAGGAGAGGCATTGGGAGTTCAAGGATATTTAGATGCTAGTTTCGAGTCAGATAGATCACAATCAAGGTACATCTTCATTCTAAATGGTGGTGCAATAAGTTGGGAGAGTTACAAGCAACAAACCACTACAGATTCAACTACCGAAGCAGAGTACATTTCAGTGTTATATGCGGCAAAGGATGCAGTTTGGATCAAGAAGTTCATCACTGAACTTAGAGTGGTTCCTACCATTGTTAAGCCTATAGTATTGTATTATGACAACAACAATGATATGGTCAAGCAAAGGAACCTAGGTCTCATCAACGGTCCAAACATGTACTCAGAAAGTTTCACTTGATCAGGGAGATGGTGGAGCAGAAAGACATAGCATCAGAGTAAGTTCCCATTGAGGAGAATCTGACAGATCCTTTTACTAAGTCCACGTGATTGACATATGGATGGATATGATATTAGATTCATAGGGGATTGACTTTAGTGCAAGTGAGAAATTATTAATTTATGCCCTTGCAGCCAATTAATTGGATGCAAATTATTGTGTATGACATTATTTTGAATTAACGAAAAGGCTTTATTTATCTTTATGTATTAATTTAATTAATATTTTATTTTTTATACCAAAGATAAAATCCTTGGAATAATTACTATGTAATTGAAATTATGATGAGATCATAATTATGAAATTCAATTTACACTTATGCATTATTCATAAATGTTCCTAGTTATAGTTTCATCAAGACTAGATATTGTTGAAATGGTAAAACTAACACACTTTATGTTTCTTTCTTATTAGGAAAGTAATTAATCTCATAAATTAAAGTATAGAGATACTTAAACTAATGTGTAGGTGATTATTAGAGAATAATTCACTAAACTGACCCAATTATGAGAATTCTAAATGGAATATTACTTATGTGTATATGGATTATCTCATAATGATGGTTGTATAATTGATTCTCAGACTTGAGATTACCAAGGTATTCAGTGTGGGAATTACTATATTTTGATGCTACTTGTGAATCATCCTAGGATAATTCACAAGTAGCATCAAAACATAGTAAGTCATATATAGATAGTTGAGTAAGTCAATATAGAATTCGTTACTTTAAAGTAATTAAAGAGAATATTATACTGTTCTTGATTAGTAATGATTTATAGAATTCTCTGGTCATAGTGAATTGACATTTGAAAAGGTGTTTTCAAATTTCAATTATAAATCAATTACTAATTAGCAAGAACGAATATGATT
>JAOSBN010000004.1:32968078-32991853 GCA_027563595.1 Erythroxylum suave | reverse complement strand
AGTGAATTGACATTTGAAAAGGTGTTTTCAAATTTCAATTATAAATCAATTACTAATTAGCAAGAACGAATATGATTAAATGATAATAATAAACATTATATTCATACTTTGTCCAATTAGAATATTGAATGATGAAAGTATTAAATTATACATCATAGCCATGTATGGATAGGTTAAGTCAATTACTTTGACAATCATGAGGTAATCATGACATGGCGCTAGACGTCAATCACGATTATGATTATGAAGTGTTTAATTGGAGAATTAAAGATAGATTAAAAGAAGTTTTAATTTATCTAATTCTAATTGTGAATTAGAATTATAATTTATAATCATTGTCAATTTATTAGGAACCTAATAGGTCACATATCAAAGAGCAATATGTGAAAGAAAAACCAATTTAATTAATTTGGACTTAATTATAAAGTTTGAGAAACTTTGGGAATCAAATATGAGATATTTGATTTTATTAAAATTAAATTAATTAAAATTAGAATTTGATTTTAATTATAATTAAAGAAATTTAATTTTAATTAAAGACCTTTATCATTTTTCTATTTAAAGGAAAGAGCATTTTCGAAGTTAGCACTTTTTGTTCTCTTCCTCTCAAAATCAGTTTGAAAATTTCTCTATGGATACCATCAAAGGCTTGACATCTGAACAGCTCGTGATTAATTGATTGGAAAAAATTTTCAAAGATTTTTCAACATGAAGCGAGCAAGATACGATTTCTAAATCGTTTTATGTTTTATTCAAGTATATTCAATTATCGGGATCTGCTCGGAATCCGTAAAATTTGTATCTTCCACTGTGCCCGTGATTTGATCACGGTTGGATTCTAACACTAATATTTCATATTTGTCCTTATTTATTAAATATCTCCTTTTTATTTTTAAAGTTTCTTAAACTTTATAATCGTCTGAATTGCTTAAAAAATCTTTTTTCTCTTCAACCCGTTCTTTGTGTGTAATCTATTAGGTTATCAAATATATTGGCAATGGATATAAATTATAATCATAAATCATATTTAGAATTAGATAAGTTAAACTCATTTAATTTATCTTTGATTCTTTAATTAAAAATTTTTATTCATAAATTAATATTCGCATCTAATAACACATCATGACCATCTAAATATTTAGGAATGTTAAATTATTTTTGACTAATCTTTCTGTACATAATTTTTCTAAATAATTCAATCATTTCATCATATAAGATTCTGATTAAACATAGAGTATGGAAATAATATCTATCTATTTAAGTACAAACATATTAGTGCTCTACTATTAGTAATTGATTATATTAATGATATTTATACATTATTTCACTGAATGTCATTCGACCATAGCCAAGGATTTCTTGAATCAATACTAATCGAGAACAATAGAACATTCTCTCTAATCACTTTAAGACAATGAATCATATATTAATTTCTTAACTACCTTCAAATTATGATTCACGATATGCACAATAACTACCGTCTAAACTACTATTGACCAGAATCTGTTATCAGTAAAATCAAAATATAGTAATCTCTATATAAGATACTTTGTTGATCTCAAATAAAATGATAACTTATACAATCATTATAATGAGAACTTTCATAGATATACAAGCAAAATAAAATTTTCATATGGGATCAATTTAATGAACTTGTTATCTAACAAGCACCTATACGTTTGTTTAAGTATATCCATTCTTTAGTATATGAGATGACCTACTACTTTCTTAAAGAAAAAAATACAACATAGTTCTTTTACGATCTATTTATGTCTAATTTTAATAGAACAATGACAAAGAATAATTTAAGAATAATACATAAATGTAATATAAATTTTATAATTATGATCTCATCATAATTTTATTTGTAATATATATTGATTTCATAAGTTTGGGCTGAATAGTTTTAAATTTTCAAAAACCTTTTGTTCATTTGATGCCATTAAACTTAAGATAAGAAATGAGGAGTTAACACAATTTACAGGCCAATTTTAGGTTATAAATTGGAACATTATATTTTGTACAGTTAAAGGAAATATATGGTGAAAGATTTAAACAATCTTTTACATATAAACTAGGGATTGTTTGATTTTACTTTACTTTTATTTTTTAGTTTTTAATTTTATTTTTTCCAATTTTTTAATTTTTCAAAAAAAAAACTAATTTGTGTTTTAATGAAAATGTAATTATACTTTTATTAACAATAATGATGATTAAATATTAAATAAATTATATATATTAATTTTGTTAAGTTGATTAACTTAATCTTTTGTATAATATTTATTAATAAATATTAATAATTTTTTGTTAAATTAAAAATTAAAAATATTTATAAATTAATATTTATTTATATATATATTAATTATTAAAACTATCTTCATTTGCAATTGGTCTGATTGAAATATAGTTTAAAATTTACCTATTAAATTAAATAGGTAAATCATCTTAGAAATAATTCTTATTGATAATTGCCACTCAATAATTAAATAACATATTAATTAATAATAAATTATAATAAAAACAAAAAATAGAAGAAATAATTTTTATTATTTTCATAAATTATAAAAATAAGAAGAAATCAAAAATAAGACAAAAAACTAAAAATTCAAACATTACCAAACACCGAATGGAATATCGTACTGTAAGTCGGTAACAATTGACAAGAGGCGTACTGGCTAAAAAATGATACCATAAGCGAGAGTTTCATACTGGTTTTAATGCCAGTCAATAGTAACTCTTTCTGTTGGTATCGGTTGTGATTTGATATTGAATAGTGCCAATAAAGTATTATATAACTCTTTTCTGTTGGTATCCGTTGTGATTTGATATTGAATAGTATCGATAAAGTATTATATTAAAACTAAATATGGTATCTACGATATTTATAATATTATTATTAAAAATGAAAATGAAAATAAAAATAAAATGATAAAAATAAAAATAAAAACAATCAATTAGTGATTTTTTTAAGTTTTTGTGAGCCGAACTTATTAAATATTTATATTTTCTCACTAAAAGTTAGCTTATAAAGATCATCTAGTATAAGCCTCATTTAATCAATATAAATATGCTTAAGATTATACCCAGATAACATATTTACTTCCATTATTTACGGTGAGAAAAGACAAAACTCTAGTGTTTGATAGAAGAATAGAGAGAAGGAATAGTCATACCCCCCACGTCATCGCTAAGCAAATATAAACGCCTATGTTTATGTATCCACTCTACGCTACCTTGTCATAGAGAATGATGTTGACCCTCCTTAGGAATTATATCGATCGTAGTACAGAAGTTCAATTATTCAGTTATATTTTATTACATTTAATTTTATTTATACATTTATCAATAAAATTAAATAAAATAGAGTTAAAATACTCTAAATAAAACAAGGTGTTCCGAACATGACTTGCCAAATTTTAGACGTACAATATTGAAAGAGAAGCCTTTGAGGAGAGGTGATTTTGGGATACCGTCCTCCTGTCAGAAAATAAAAAGGTGGTCCGAATGAAAATTGATGGCAGTATTCTTCTCAAGTTGAATTACATGAACTAGAATTAAGTAAAACGTTCCTCCCACTTTGAAAGTTTAGGACAGGATTCTACGCAAATTGAATTGCCAGAAGTAGAATTTCGATGACTGCCAGGTAGCCTAATTCTCACGTACGGTTGATGAGAAATTGAGAACTGGGATTTTAAGAAGCATCTAATTAAGCTCCAGTGTACCATCAGGTGGCCGTCTCAATCAAAGGATGAGTAGTTCTGAAATTTCTCACCTCTCTCTGTCATTTCTTCCGAGTCAAACTAGAAGGCAGTGACGTTGATAATGTCGACCTTCTAGTATGCTTTTGTTCGACACTTAGCTTTGCCTCCCACTCCCAGACAAAACGGAGCCGCCCCCAAATTGGTGTTTTATAATTATAGAGAGTCACGATTCACTTTTTCTTCATAAAAGGACCGTCCTGAAAGATCTAGATTCGAGAAAAAGAAACATTTATCTTTAGGACAGAAGTCGGGATAAGGACAAGACTAGCCGAGGAGACCAATCTGCTTAAGCAACCCCATGGTTGAAATTATATCCTCTCTATTCTTAAAATCCTATCTGGTGATGACCATGAACGCATAACCCACCGAGCTCACCACATAAAATGACATCCTACCTTTTCGTTGTATCAAAGGAAAATGTAATTTGAAACTGTTAGACTTTAAAGTATATAGCATCCAGTATAAATCATAAATGCTAAATTTGGTACCTTTCAGCTTTTAATACAAGTTTTGAATCCGGAGGATTCATATTCTTGTGCTAGTCTCGAGTTAATTTGCTCTTTTTTTCTCTCAATACCCCATTCTTGATTGGTTCTGCGTATTTAATTGTATTTTTTTACTAAAATTTGAATCCTAATGAAGTAAGAGATAAGAAATGTTAATTATAAATTCTAACATCTTAAGCTAATCAACTTAACCAAATTACTACAAGTAGAATACATGGTGTATCTCTAACCCCTTAATCTTAGGAATGTGCTCCGTACTCAAAAGTCTATTCTGCAACTCTTGAGACAATGACAGCGTACATTGTAGTGTCTGTATTCTAGAATCTAGAAGCTCCAAAATCAAACAAATCTTTTGTCACTTCTAAAAAGGTTTCTAGATTTTCAAATTTGAGCTGCCTTTACCGCTTTCAAACAAAGGTGGTTGAGTGTAATCACGGATCACGATGAATGTTGCTTAAAAAGGAGTGACATATAAAATGTTTTATTACGAGGAGGTCACAATTTTTAAAATATTATAATAAAGGGACGAAATTATGTCCCAACTTCTAAACAATAATAATAAAATAATATTTAATTTGAATAAGCAATTTGTTTGATTTTATCAATCTTAATTCAGAAATTGAGATTAAAACCTTAGGCCTTTATATTCGAATCGCATTTGATTGAGAATTTTGGAATTTCTAATTAAAAGACAACAAAGATTCTAATTTTGGACGCCTTGAACCTACAAACTAGTAGTAAAGGGTTCCCCATGGTCAAAACATTATTGGACCATTAGTGTCATAGTTCAATTACCAAAAGTTGTTCAGTTCGAGTTTAGGAATGGAGAAATTTGTTTGACTAGTACTTTACTTCTTCCATGCTGACTCGATACGAGCAAGAATTAGTTCGAATGTGGATGACTTAAATGTGTCTTCCCATAGTTAGGACCCTCCTAGGACATCTTGTGGGCTAAAAAAAAATTGTTGAGACTGGATTCAAGCCTAGTATTCTTGACACTATAAACAAAGATGCTAAAAATGTGGAATTCCAACCGTTATGCAATTTAAATTTCACCAATACTGGGAAGTTCACATGAGCTTCAAGAAGCCTGATTGACGATGTATTCACCTATTGTAGTTGTTGGAGCTAAAGAGAACCAAAGAGTTTGGTTTAGCCTCGCCTAACTATGTGAAGTCATTGGAGCTAATGACTTCTAATGATAGACTCAATATTAGTGGTAATGGTTGAGGTAGGTGGCTTGTGTTGAAAAATTAGGTTGTGATCCAACCCACACAGCAAAATAATTACAAAATGTTTTTGTTTGATTTCTCAAAAGTCAAGATTTACAAAGATTTTATAAAAGATTAACACATAAATTATAATAAAGCATGAATCTTAATTTGTACTTTATTCCGAAGCTTGATTATACTCTTGTCATATCACTTAAACTATCTCCAAAATTAGTCTATCTCAACCATCATATCTGCATAAGTGTTCTGCTTGTAATAGTATCACATAACGAGTTGAGAGAACTTTGTAGCTGTTGTAGAGATGATTAGACAAGGAGTACTAGATCTGTTAGAGCGTAAGTTTATTTATAATAGGTTTTTGGATATTTTAGTACTAATTCTAATTTCAATTAAACTTTAATTAGAATTACATATAATTCTATTTAAATAAGATCCAATATCTCATATTGATCCTTATTTATTAAATATCTCATATTTAATCATAAAATTTCTCAAACTTTATAACTAAGTTCAACTTGGATAAAATATCTTTGCTCTCTTTAAATCGTTCTTTAAGTGTGACCTATTAGGTTTCCAAATATGTTGGCAATAGATACAAATTATAACCTTAAATCAAATTTAGCATTAGGTAAATTAAACTCCTTTAATTTATAAATTAAACTCTTTTAATTTATTTTTAATTCTCTACTTAAACTATTAATGTTCATATATCAAAATTTACATCTAACAACACATTAAGACCACCTAAATATTTATGAATGTCAAAGTGGTTTTGATTAACCTTTCTGGGCATGATTTTTTTGTGTAATTCAATCCTTTCATTATATAATGTTTTGGTTAGACATAGATCTTAGAATTAATGCCTACTCTATTTTGAGTCCAATCATGATAGTTCTCCACCATTAGCTATTTATTAAATTCATGATATTTGTAAACTATTTATAAAATGTCATTTTACCTTAGTAAAGGATTTTCCAATTCAATACTAATCGAGAACAACAAAAATTCTCCCTAATTACTTTAAGGGTGATAAAATCCTATCTTAATCACTCAACTACTTTCATATAGTTTATATCATATCTAATGACTATCAATTGAGCTATCCTTGACTAGAATAGGTCATAAGTAGTATTAAAACATAACAATCTTTATATAAGATAATTTTAGAGATCTCAAGTCAAAGAATCACTTATACAATCATTACAATAAGAATTTCCATAAACATAAAAGTAATGTTCCAAATGAATTTGTTATATGGTTCAGTTCAAAGAACTTGTGCTCTAAAATGCACCCACATTTTTGTTTAAGTATTTCCATATTTTAGTCTATAAGATCGACTACTTCCTTCATAAGGAAAAACATAAACATATTCTAATCTTTTTACGTTCTATTAATGTAAAGTCTTAATAAAACAATGACTAGGAACAATTTAGAGATAATATATAAATACAATATGAATTTCATAATTATATCTCATCATAATTTCATTTACAATGTATATTTATCCTATAGACTTTATCCTATACATCTAAATATGTACAAGATAAAGAATATCTTTAAATTATTTTTGTTACTAAACTACAACCAACTAATTGGCTGTAAGGCATAAACCAACAATCTCCCATTTGTACTAAGCCAATTGTTTAAGTATTTTATACAATATCACCATATGACTATCATGCTATTGTTGGGACAATGATTTAATGAGAGAATTCGACAAGATTCTATATAATGAGCATTTATTTAAATCTTACAACTTTCATCTTAATTATTATTATAATTAAGAATAATTGCCTAAATACATCTTTGAATCATTAATGAGACCTTAGTTCCTTTTACATGTCCAATGGCTCTAATGTTCCACAATAAATTATTGTCTTTAATATTAAAAGGAGCTATATCAAGTTAATTAAAAAAATTATTGATTCAATTAATCATTTTCACTAAATGAAAAGTACATTACATCTTAATTAACAACCATTGCTACAGTAGAACCTTTCCAATCTCTAAATAATATTGTTCTAAGTAGAACCCTAAACATGATTTACTTCTAAATTTAATATCCTTATCATGTTGGAATCGAATATCAACTCATATATAGAATCATGAATATCTTTAATACTTCAGAAGTATTAGATGTCTCAAATAATAACATCTTTTTTACATTATCTATATACTTATACCTAGAATAGGTAAACAACTTCTAATCTATATTTATATATCTAATTCCCAGAATTAAGTTACTATCTTTTCATATCTAACAAGAGTTGTTCTTCGACAATAATATTTTCAATGAGTATGTAAACAACTTCTAATCTATCTCTATATATCTAATTTCCAAAATTAAGCTAATACCTTTTCATATCCAACAAGAGTTGTTCTTTCAACAATTATATTTTTAATAATTGAAAATTAGAATTGTTTTTCTCTATGAACAGTATGTCTCCACATAGTCTCAATAAAAAGGATAACTATACTCCCGTTAACCTTCTTATAGACATGATAAATTCATAATCATCTCCAAAACAAAGTATTTGAATTCATTATAAAAGTGAATGTTTAGTGCCTTATATCCTTTCAACTATACATCAAATGTATCATCAAAAACACTAACTCCAATCGGATATATTTTTATGAGATTTGAACTTTTTAAATTTCATCTTACCCCTAATACTTATTTTGAGAACCATTCTCCTATAAGTGTTTGAGGAAACAAGTTGTTTAATGAGTATGTAAGATTATATCCAACCTTTTGGATATCTCATAAATCTTTTATTATCTAATTTAATTATAAATTTAGTGGATAATACATGCTTTAACTAAGTATCACATCCTTAAATCATTAACTTTGGCTATTTCACAGACTTAGCATTTCATATTTGATATGAATTTTTTAATTGATTCAATTAGAACTATTGAAGGTAGCATATATATATGAAAAATAATTTACATCGTACAATATATAGCATATATATATGAAAAATAATTTACATCGTACAATATGAGATATTGTACGATGTAAATTATTTTTCATATATATATGCTATATTATATTTCCTCATTGCATGAATCAAACTCTTATGGAATTTTGTTATGAAGATATTCATCAGAGAATCTCATTTCTTATAGATAACTGAAAATGTAAAACTCAGCACAATGATTTCATGAAAGTGTTTTATCATTCTCAATGCTGAATTTTTACGTAGATTTAAACAATATGAACTCTTCAAAATTTTGAATCAACGTTTTATTTAATATATATGAGTCTATCCCATAAAGTCATTAGTATTATAATGACATATAAGTATCATCCTTTTATAAATAGTTATTCCATCCAATACATCACATATATAAATTTAACAATTCAATAACATCATTATCTATTCTTCAAAGGTTGATATGATTATTCTTCAACTTAACAAGTTTCATAGTTTCATAATCAAAGGATACATATCTTTGTATGTAACTTTATAGTTCTTATTATGTTGATTTAACTAATATGACACAAAAGGATTGTCTTAGCTAACTAACTTTGTATTCTCATCATTTATGTTAAGCATAAGTCTCCTTGATTCAACATATATAAACCATTTTCTTAAACTTAGATTAACTACTTTTACTTAACAATATATTTCTTATCATGCATTGAACATTAAAGTAATGTTAAATCTAAATTTAGTATTAAATACTTATAAGTATGAATTACAAAATACATATGATCTCTATCATATTTCGTATAGGTAAGAAAAGTCATGCATTCATTTCTTCTAATGATAACTACTATCATTATAGAGAAAAAGTCTTTAATTTTAGTCCACCATATGCTTTTGGTAGGTTATATTGATTGAAACAATTTCATCAGAGTACTTTACCTTTTAGCTCTACTTCTTGCAACCTTTTACATTTTGTTATCATAATGTTGACATACATCTTACATGTTGTCACCAAAGTTTATGAGATATTAGTTAACTCAAAATGTCGAAACATTTTATCATCAATATGATTTTGACATAACTTTATAACTTTAACACCAAATCCTTAACAAAGATTGACATCAAAATTGCATAATTGGCATACAATTTTCTTTTCTAACTTTTCTAACTCTTCTCTAACATTATCCTTTGTCCAAGAAATTTGATTCATTAACTCTTAGTATCAACTATACTAAATAAGGTAAATTCCACTCAGAACAAAATACAAAAGTAAGGAAATAAAGTAATTAGTTATATGTTACTCTCACTATTTTGTTCGAAATAATAGTTCTCACTACTATTCGAAAAGATTACTCTAATCTTCCTAGAAGGTTAGGATCCCATTCAAATTTAGTTGATCTTGATTTTACCAACAAACCAACAAAACTTAAATTAGGTATACAACAACTTTATCAATAACATCTTATGTGACTCCTAGATCCGTTAAATGACAACTCTTTGCCAAAAACATATCGTACAAGTTATTCCTAACCCTACCTCTAAATTCATATGATCATGAGTTCGCTCATCCAAATCATATAAATTTAGTTAATTAAGACCCACTATTATGAGACTAAACACATTTGGGTTAAAGCAACCTTGAGTTTGCTCAACAAGCCTAACAATAAACAGACCTTTGGTTTATTTTTATTATAATAGAAGACAACAATCATGTTATCAATGTGTCTTAATATTTTAATAACGGATTTAATTTTGTGTGGCTCATCAAATAGAAAATAGCATGTAAAATATCATACATATAAAACATACAATTCAGTATGGATATTATGCCAAACATACATTCAAACATGTAACTTATGCACTCATAATCAAATTATATGCATAAAATATCAAGCTTTGTTTGATTTTAGTTATTGATCTTCGTAATCTAAAATAATATTTCCAACTTCTTGAAAAAATTAAATTAGATTAAACTCATTGATTCTTAAATGAATTAAATTCCTATTCTAAATAGAAATGTGATTTATTTTCAAATCTAATTGTAAACCACTTTCAATTATCTTAACTCCTTTAACAAAATTTAATTAAAACAATTTTCCATAAATTATACTTTTTACTTATTATAATTTAGGAAAACTCCTTTGTCAATATTATATAATAACATATTCTAATCTGGTTAGAAAAATACAGTTTCTAATTAAAGAAAAGTAATTTCTAATTAAATTGGAAAATTATTTCTAATCTAATTAGAAATTACTTTTCCTTAATTAGAAAACTATTTTCTAATATTAAAAGGAAACTACTTTTAAAATTAAATAAAAACACTTTTAATTAAGGAATAAAGTGTATTATTTATTTTGAGATTGATTTCTTAATTAATTAGAAAATATTTCCTCAATAAATTAGAAAACTATTTCAAAAATATTAAAGAAAGTTCATTTTTATTAATTAATAAATGATTTTTTTTCAAATTTTAATCAAGAAAAATATTTTTTTAATAAATCAAGAAACTTATTATTCAAAAATAAAGAAACAATTTCTAAATAAATATAGAAATAATTATATAAAAATAAAATCATAAATTTAATTTATCTAAATCAAATTGAAATAAATAAAATTAATTTAGAAAAACCTTTCTTAATTATTTAAGAAAATAATTTTCTTAAATTTAAGGAGTTCAATTTATTAATTTCAATCTAATTGAAAGATAATTAATTTAATTTTAAAAACCACATTTATACAATTTAGTTAAGAATCATTATAATTATTAATCTTAATGAAATTAAGAAAAATAATTACTTTAATTTATAATTAAATTAAAAATTTTAAAAATCTTTTAAAATTTTAGTTGGTATTAAGTCTTGGAATACAAAAATGCACTATTCTTATGCAAGTTTTAGGTTTCACTATTCTAATTACCAAAAAAACATATTAAAGGCTAGGAATATTTTATTCTTATTCTAGAATAGTCTAAGACTATGGCTAGACACACTTTATTCTTGGTTTTAGGATAAGTTTATTCCAAAGCTAGGATAACCTTATCCACGTGTCCAAACATCTAAATCTTTCTTTAGAAAAAAACTCTAACTTCACAAACAAACAATTCTTAGCTGCTACTCATAAGGCAGTTGTTAGACCCTTAAGTCCAGACTACAGGATCGTGCGAGTGTTGGCGAGCCTCGGCCAATGCTTGACACGCAGGTCGGCACGAGGAAGGCATGTTGACGAGGGAACAAGGTGAAGTCTTGCGAGTTGGCGAGCAAAACTCGAAGAAATTGTGAAGTAGGTGAGGGGTGAGGGAAGTATTGGCAAAGATCCCGAGAGGAGGCGAGATTCAATACGTGGGCACGTGTAGGAGCTCATTGGCAGAAATCTTTGACGAGAAGTGAGATTTGGATGCGTAGGCGCGCAGAGTTGGTGAACTAAGTCATGCGAGACCCGAGGGTGCATGAAGGCACTTGACTTTGGTGAGGAGGTCGAAGGTATTTATAATACTCGAGGTTTTATACTAACTTGGATTGTGACTTGTTCTTAGTGCCTGTTTGGATGAGCTTATATCAGTAGAGCTTTTATCAGTAGAACTTTTTTGAGAAGAGCTTTTCTAAAAAGTCAGTTAACTGTTTGACTGTCAATAAAAAAACAACTTTTTAAAAAGAGCTTCATACAGTAGACTGTTTAGCAACATATAAATAAAAAGTACTTTTACTAATTTTAACTATATTTTATTTTATAATACAATTATTTATGCATATAAATATTATTTAAAATATATTAAACAATATAGAAAGCACAATATATTGATTATTATATAATTTTAAACCATATGAAACATAAATGAAAATATATCTAACCAAATTTTTTGTATAGATTATAAAATAAGTAAAACTAATTTCAAAAATAAATATTAAAACATATAAAAATTCAAATAATATTATATAAATATCAAAATAAACGTGAAGATGTGTTTGTAAATATTGTGGGAATTATGTGTAAAGCATACAGATAAAAGGGACTAAAAAGTAGGCTCATTAATTGATATAAAAAATTTACCTGAAAAAGTGCTTTTTTTAAAAGCTCCAAATTTAAGCTTTTGAAAAAGCTATTTCTACTCCAAAAGTGCTTTTGAAGTTTACAGCTAAACACTCATTTTTTTTCCTTAAAATAGCTTTTACGATAGAAAAAAGTGCTTTTCCACCTACCAAAAGCCAAACCAAACGCACTCTTAGTCATGGAGTGACGAGACTGCACTATGAGAGAGCTTGAACATGGAAGATGGACTTGTCCATGGATGTGCATTGATGGAACTATATGCGGATAGGCCTTGGTGAACACATTAGCACTGACGTGGCAACTGTGGATGATGTGGCAGATAAGATCACAGTGGATGAGCATCAGCATTAAGAGATAAAGATTATCTGGAAGGATCATCTGAAGATAGAGGGAGTCTTCATGGATAAGGATAATCATTCCTAGATAAGGTTTATCTTGTTAATGTGATGTAGCTTAATCCTATTAGATAGAGTCCTAATTACATAGGGATGTCTTCTATTAGTTAGATTAATGTAATCTGATTAGGATAAGATCGTGATCTTAGTTAGTAGAGTTTTATTAGGATTAGTCATCTAGAGAAGCCTATAAATAGCTTATTAAAGTTGAGGTTATTCATTCGATCATTGAGAGAGCTCAGTGGGAGGAATCACTCAAAGGAGAGAGCTTTGAGAGTTGAGCTTCTGGGGGGTTCTCATTGTAAGGGCTTCGAGTAGGGAGTTCCTTAGGAGTGCTTCGAGGGGGAGGTACTCGTGTCTTTTGTTGCTTTCTTTTCTCTATTTTGCACTTGTGTTATTTTTGTGTGTGAGAGAAGCACTTTAAACATTTGCGTGCGTGTGAGTTGTTTGAGGGCTAATGGAATTGTTCAACGACATTCACGTGAGAAGGCTGAATCTTGCTTTAGAGGACCCAAGTGGGATTGCCGCACGAAGGTGAGCACGACTTGTGGTAGAAGTTCGAGTCCAAAGTAGACCTTTGTGACAGCAACCATCGTCGTTAGCCAAGATTCTCTGATGCATTCAGTCATTACATCTCATGAATATCCTCCTAATGCCATCGTCATCTAACCGTCTAAGAAGCATTCAATGTCACACCTCCATGGAACCCACAGTTCAATGTTGTAAATGCTTCCAACTTCATGCCTCCATGGAATTCCTCTTGTAGTGGCTACTGGCTCCACAAGTGTGAGACAACACTTCCAGCCTTGGTGGAATCCTATTGCCACATCTACCTCTAATGCCTTCTTCTCTACGCATAATCAAGCCACTTCACCTCTCACGTGGCTCATCAGGACGCCAGCTAGCATCCAACCAAATCATAGCCAGCTACTTATTCCTCAACAACCAGAAGTCATGACTCCAAAAACTTATTCAAAAGGAACATCTTGTAATATTAACACAAAATGCACAATTTTACCGTTATTGATATCAACCAAAGCTACAATAGGCTGGACTATTGACTATGGAAATTACTAAACATCTTAGAAATTCCAACAATCACTGTCGATATTAACTCACTAGTGATTACAACAAAACCTAGAATGAATAAATACTGGTGGTGAGGCTTATTCTTCAGATGAAAAAGGATTTTGCATCTTAACTTTTTAGAAATTAAACAAATCTTATTTATTTCTCATTGGGTGATTTAAGGTTTATCTGTTTGTAATATTAATATAAACCTTTCAGATTTAATAATTTAAAATTTGAAATAATTGCAATTTTAAAATTTTGATAAATAACATATAATTTTTAATATAGTTATAAAATTAAAGTCAGCTCTGGGACCATTGTTGGAAAATTAGGTTAGGATCTGATCTCGTGTATAAAAAAATAATAACAAAACTTTTTTGCTTAATTTTCTAAAAGCCAAGATCACTAAAATTATATAAAATGATTAACGTATAAATCATAATAAAACATGAACTTAATTTGTACCTTATTTTGAAGCTTGATCATATTCTTATTATAACTCTCAAATTGTTTTCAAAACTGGCCCATCTTAATCACTATAGTCACATAAGTATCCAGCTTCTAATAGTATCCACAAAGCAAGTTGAGAGAACTCTGCAATTGTTGTCGAGAGGGTTAGGCAAAGAGTGCTTGTTTCATTAAAGTTTAAGCCTATTTATAATAGGTTTTAGACATTTTAGTAATTTAGTTAAAATTAAATTCTAATTTCATTAAACTTTAAATAGAATTAAAAATAATTCTAATTAAATACTAGTTATGCCCAAATAAGATTCAATATATCATATTAATCCTTATTTTTTTAAATATTTCATATTTAATCATAAAGTTTCTCAAACTATACAATCAATTTTAACTTGATTAAAATATCTTTGCTCTCTTCAACCTGTTGTTTATATGTGACCCATTGGGTTCCCAAATACATTAGCAACAGATAAAAATTATAACCCCAAAATTGCATTTAAGATTAGATAAATTAAACTCCTTTAATTTTTCTTTAATTTTCTAATTAAATAATTTATATTTATAGATCACAATTAACATCTAACAATACATCATAACCACCTAAATATTTAGGAATGTCAAAATAGTTTTGACTAACCTTTCTGTGAATGATTTTTAGTATTATTCAATCATTTCATCATATAATGTTTTGATTAGACATAAAAAATAAATTAACCCCCATTTTATTTTAAGTCTAATTATATTAGTTTTCCACAGTTAGCTATTGATTTAGTTAATAACATCTGCAAACTATTTACAAAATGTCATTCTACCTTGGGAAATGATTTTCTGAATCAATAATATTTGAAAACAACAAAACATTCTCCCTAAATATTTTAAGGTGATGAATCCTATCTTAATTACTTAAATACCTCTATATAGCTCATGTCATATCCAATGACTACGATTTATGTTGTCCTTGAATATTGTAAGTAGTATTAAAACATAGCAATCTCTATAGAAGATAACTAAGCAGATCTTAAGTTAAAGGATCACTTATACAATTAACACACTGAGAATTTCTATAGATGTACAAGTAAGCTTTCAAATGAATTTCTCATATGAGGTCAGTTTAGTAAACTTATTCTCTTATAAGCTCCCAAATGTTTGTTTAAGTATCTTCATACTTTAGTCTATAAAATTGACTACTTCCTTTTTAAGGAAAAATATAATGGGATCTAGTCTTTTTATGTTCTATTAATTTTTAGTCTTAATAGAACAATGACTAGGGCCAATTTAGAAAATAATACATAAATGTAATATGAATTTCATAATTTCATTTGCAATGTTTATTTATCCCATTAAATTTAGCATATATATTTAAATATCTACAAGATAAAGAATGCTTTTAAGTTATTTTATCACTAAACTAGGCCAACCGATTGGTTATAGGGCATAAACTAACAACTTGCTGGTTGGATATGGTAGCATATGGTGGGGCCGTGATGAAGATCACCATTTGACAGTGCTTGTGTCTGAGCTTTGGTGGTTTGACTATTGCTTGCTATCGCAGGTGATGTCTCATGTGGCATGGATGAGAATAGCGGTTATGGCTTGGTACGCGACAACTAGGATTTGAGCAAGGAGGCGGTTTCTTAATAAAAGAAAGACCTTGTTAGCCTAAAGGATAACATATCCTTGTTCTGATTTTAGGAGTGTTTGGTTTCGATTACTCTAATTCAATGATAGTATATAGTTCATAAAAGGTGAAATTTGTTATTTAATATTTTATATAAGGTCGAAGAAAATCTTTGTTATTATATATACCATTACAAGAAAAATGACATTTTGCGATGGAAATTATCGACTGAAAAATGATAAAACTCTGTCGGTACATAAGGTTAGCGATGGAATTTATTGACGGACAATGGCGTCGGAGAATCGATCGTAGCTAATAATTACCAAAGGAAATTCACAGTCTATCGGTAGATTTACCGACAAAAGGTTCAACATATGTCAATAAATATATCGACAGTTTATTTTATGGAGCACTACCGATATATTTATCGACAGATTGTGAACCTTTGTCGGTAAATTTACCGACGATTTATTTTGTGGAGCATCGTCAATAAATTTACCGACAGACGATGAAGCTTCTATTGATAAATTTACCGACGGATAGTGAATTTCTGTCGGTAAATTTGACGAAACATTACCGATGGCTAGGTCTATTCCATCGGTGACTACCGATGGTTTTTAGTAATCTGTCGGTAAATAGACTAGAATTTATTGACATAACAACACATTTCCATCGGTAAAGTAGTCAGGAAAGTTTTTAAAAAATATATAGTATATAACGTCTATAAATTAAAATTATGGATGATGCATAATTTAAATAAATATAAATTTAATAGTATACATTTAATTTGTTTAAATAGGAATTTGATTGATGATATAAAGTTAAAAATATCTTAATTGATAATAAAAATATTACATTGCACATAATAAGTATTTGTAATACAAAAGAAATGACCAAAACTACACCATTGATCTGGAGAAGGGGGATGTTCTGGTTGGTGCAATAAAGTGCTACCCTTATCCTTCAACTCATCCACATCATTGCGGAGCTGAGTTATGCACTCCATCAATTGCTCCACCGTGCTCTAAAGCTATTGAACTTGATTAGTTGTAGACTGCCTATTGGATGCGGTTATACTGGATGTGGAGGATTGCGAATAATATGTATTCACAAATGAACCTAAGCTGAATATCCTTCTACGATGGTCCCTACCACCTACTACATCAAGATAGGTTTCAGTCTCATCAATATGTTCAAACTGCTGAGACTGTCGTTGAATGCTTTCTTGTATTTGGTCATATTAGAAGGCAATGTTTATATTAGTAAGTGATAATTATTAAGCATTAATATTAAACCTTACATTTCACGTACATTTAGTTCTCTACAACGACTGTTCACGAATGTCACACTATTATGCTTCTTAGTATGAGTGTGTAAAGAGAGTTGACGAGGTGTAGGTCTCATGCCCATAGACTTTTCTTGTATAAGAATAAAATTTTATAAGTGTACTAGAATTTATAAAAATTTCGGCAGAGTATCCTCTATTTTTATGATATCTACCCCTTGTTGAACAAAGAAAATAACTCAACAGCAAAACCATATATGGCACCAGACATTTATAACATTATCATTCTTAATAAGAAACACATATTTTCATTTCAAAATTCACACATTAAATTCAATTGAAATACAACAAAGAAAAGAAATGAGAATATAAATGTCAAGTGTAGATAGTTACAAGTCTCTCTGCATGCTCGTGGTGGGTAATAGATCCTCCCGTCTGTATGGGAAGATTCTCTCCCCCTAATCCTCCACTTTTGTTGACCGAATTACACTCTAAAATGGATATGGCCTCAGGTGATGTCCAATACTGCAGCCAACGACTCTATATTTTTTTAGAAATGTAAAGCAGTTGTGCACTGGTCTTGCGTATTGCAGCAACAAATTGTGACAACGTGTACGTGCTCGTCTCTCCTATACTCTATAAATGATTTTGTCAAATTAAGGATCCTAAAAAATTCTTTCTGAAACAAAAGGAAAAAATTTGATAAATAGTTATGATGTAATAATATTTATCTTATTAATGTATAGAACTATTAATTAAAAAAGAAAATAATAATTTTTGTGGTATCTCAAACTCGTGATAGTAAAATTCCTTTGTCGCTTAAGAGATATTCTTCCATACATAACCCTCAGGATCAATCTTCTATTTGAATTTCGATGTCATGGTTCTTGAGCAGGGTGTCCAGATGGAAATAACCTAATATAAAGGCAAATAAATTTATAACAATTTTAAAATTTAAACCTATAACTTAATTATAAACATATAATGTTTCATGTATCTTCACTTACATAATATTGACAACTGTGATGTATTTTCTTCCATTGAGTCCCTTAGCTCCAAGCTGGCGGCCATTTCGTTCATTCATATTATTTACCTTTGATATCTCTGTCAGTATAGGGGTAGTGAAAGATGTAGGGGTGGTGGATAGTGCAGCCTCATCAACAAGTGTAATAGGTGGAGGAGAAGGAGGTGATTCAGCTCTACTACTACACTATGAGATGTTTCACCTGTACAGTAAGTACCTCTGAATCGTAGTATAAATCTTGGTCGCATCATATTCTGTCATCTCTTTGGTGGCATATTTCAACCTGAAATTAATATTTGATTATATTTTATAGAAATATTACAATTTGATTTTAATATTTTATACAATATATTGAAAAGGAAATAATTGATTTATTGAATATAATATTCAATTACAAACACAAATTAATGGCTATCATCACTCAATTGTAAACCAAAATCATCTTCTTGTTTTGAAGAATTTGAATCAAACTTAGGCTCTCCTCATCATCTCCAGATAAAATTTTAACATATTCATTACATGGATTGTTCAAAGGTTCATTATCCTCATATACGACAGATTCATTTATTTTATAAGCATCTTCTTGAAACTCTTCACTTTCAATTCTCTGTTCTCCTTTTTCACGTGATTCAAAAACACCACTAGGTTTAACTTTGCAAACAGCCAACCAATCTAACTTATCTTATCGTAAGCTCGGAAAAGGGACAAAATACACTTGGATTGCTTGCATTGCCAACAAGAAAGGTTCAAATGTCGAAATCTTCTTTGTTTATTGATTTCAACTAGATTGTATCGGTTATGCACTTTTGTACCAACATTTGGAGTTAGATCAAATCAGTCACACTTAAATATCACACATCGCTTTATTAGCAATGCAAGGTACTCAATTTTAAGTATCTCAATAATTTTTCCTTAGTAATCCATCAATTCTCCCTGTATGATATTTGTATCTATTAATGAAATACACTGGTTATGATTTAACAGTTTGTAAAGGTCCCTTCGCAAGATCACATATGAACTTTTTCTCTATTGGATTTTCTAAGGCCTATAGAAAAGAAAATATCATATTAAACAGTATAATGTCATTTAAACACTTCAATCATTTTAATATTTCTAAGTGAAAACTTACATATTACTTGAACCATCGAGGAAAGTGTCTTCTAACTTCTTTATTAATATCATCCTATGATTTGTCAGGCATGAACTCGCGTAATAATTCCTTGTATAATCTAAAAGAAATTGTTATATATTTCATTTATAAATAATGCTAAATTGAGTCATTGTCTCACAATTTGGCCATAGTTCTTGGTCAGCTGAGTGTAGTAAGTCAAAAAATCGTTTGGATTGTGGTTTGGGTCCTTCTTTAAGATTTTCTATATTTTTTGAAAGGTAGAACCTGCTGCATCATAAACCATTTACATATAAGGATTTTTATTTGCATCAACATTATTTGTTCTAAATCTAATCCCCCCTTCAAACTCATTTAAGCTCACTAATGATTGAGCTTCATTACCCCTTGAGGTGCTACTTCCCCATGTCGTGTCCACCCAAAATAATTTAGGACAAATCTTTTTCTCAACAAATGCTCATTCACTTCATCAATAAGAAGGAAACGAATGTGTTTGCACTTTTTACATAGACATTTGATCTTTGGTGCATCCATATATGTAGCTTGAGAATATGCATAATGAATAAAATCTTCAACTCTCTCAACAAATTTAGGATTAATGAAACCATCACATGATAATCGTCTACACATCCAAGATCTATCAACATTACTCATTTCTGCAACACTGTTTATTTAAAATAGTGATTTCATAGTTAATATCCTTCATGGCACCCTAAAACCTACAAAACATCTAATCTTTTCACATCCCGTAAGTATTAACTAATTGAATTAATTACCGACAATCGATTTTAGAGCTATGGTACGTGGCATTGTTTACACTTGTGAATCAAGAAAACAACTTCTAGCTGTGACTCCTAGGCTTATGGAATTTTTCACTGATAAGCCTCGCGGGAGCTGCATCAAGGGTTTCCAGCCTATATACTGTCCTAGGGGTTTATTAATACCTCAAATCATCTATAACATCTCAAACTAATTCCACATATAGTAAATACTTAAACTATTAAAGAAAAACATAAAAACTCATCAATAATTATAAGAATATTCTAAACAACAACAGAAAATGAAGACCTCCTTTGGATTCACATAAAATCCAAAGGTATCATAATCATATTATTAAAGCAATACTTATGGTAAACATTAGTTGGACGACTAACCTGGATGGATGGATAACTTCAGACTACAACGAAGAAAGATGAGTGATGCTCTCTAACACAATATAGGGCCTATGAAAAAGAATATAAAATATTTAATATAATACACTTGTTCTAATACAACATCATAAACTAATGTGGTCCACATTTAAATATTTTTTTATTAAATAGACTCAAATATATTTTTTTACCATTAAATATATTTGAGTTATTTTTCAGATATTGAAATAATAATAAAAGTTTAAAGTTCAAACACTTGGAAGATAAACTAGTAATTCACAGAAGAAAGCAAGTGGTCCAAAGCTGAGTCATTGATTGACTTGTTGAAATATATAAGAAGTAGACTATGATCAAATGTTGCTACTTGCAACCCTAAACATGTCGAAAAAGTGTTGTCTTTTCGTTTGAGAAAGTTTGAGATTCGACATATTTTTGTTGAAATCTTTTTTGATTGTTAGCTTCATATCACTTTTTTTTTCATCTTAAAACTTATGGCCATTTACACTTTTCTAAAACCAAGACATATCAGAGATGAAAGGGGAAGACTATTATATTGAATCCTAAATGGCCCTCTCTAACATTTTAAAAATGTGGTTTATAAACTAGGTCCAATATTTAAAGGTACGAAAAATATTCTGTTAATTTAATATTTAGTAGCTTTCGGATCAGAACCTTTATCTAATGCCTTAAGTTCATATGCTATACAAAGATCGATAAGCAGATATTGCATTAAGTACTTAGTGTTTATCACTACGAGATCTGCACGTAAATTTGTATTCTAATATTAATAGTGAATGTATTATCACTATCGTGAGATTCTTTAAACCTTTATTAATTTTATTAAGTTGACACTTCGAAAGTACTTCACTAACTTCCATTTAGACATTTTGAGAATACAAAATAAAAAGTAACAATTGGTGAAAAATAAGATACTTAGAATTTTAAGTAACCTAAACACTCTTTCGTTTTTCTAAAAAAAATTATTTAAATGACACTAATATAAAAAAATTTCATATTCTTTTTTACTATTAAGTAGACTAAAAAATAGCATATAATAGGTATCATTTTTAAAAAAATGTAAATTGTTTAAATATTGGTTTTTAACCCTTATGTAGTGCATTATCAACATATATATATGTTTATTATTTTTTATTATCATCGCATTTCATCATTTGACATTCTTTAATTAATTTTAAATTTGTAAATATTGAAAATTTTGATATTTATAATTACAAATATCTAATAATGTAATATCTTGTTATTTAGGATAAGGTTAAAATAGTGTTTATAAGAGGTCATCAAGAAATTAGGAAGTATAATTCATACTTATGCATAATGTGGCATACACATACATGATATTATTGATCTTGCACATTACAATTATTTGTATATGCATTCGTCGACATTTTTCGGGTATAAGTGATTTTTAATGTGATTAAAAATGTGAATTGTGGATTATTTGTCTTGAAAATTGAATTGGTGTGTATTATAATTAATTTAGCATTTTTGATGGCATTTTCGATATTTCGGAAATTTATGAAAATTTGAGATATTTTTTGGACTAGGAAAAATGCCTTGTGGCAAGATTAATTGAGACATGAAAAAATAGGATGACTAATCCTCAAATTGAGTGACATTTGGCATAGTTAAATGTGTGCAAATGGAGTAGTAATTAACTAACAAATGGACCAATTATTATGTGACAAGTGGACCAATCTTAGAGTGACATGTGGACCGATTAAAGGGTGACAAATGGCAGCACCTATGCTTGATAAGTGATGAACTTGCCATAAGATACATGGCTATTCCATTAGATGACACCTAACACCTTAGGTGTAACATTCAACAGGAGCAAGCTTGGTTCAGCTCATTTCTTACTCTTTTTGTTAGGCCCTGATTTATTTTATTTTAGTAATCATGATTTGAATAAATTTTGTGGTATTGTTAGATAAATCATTTTAATTGGAGTTAGTTATTATGTCAAGTTTAGGAGGAATTAATCTATGGATTGAGGGAATTAAAGTGTTGAAGTTGTAAGATGCATAAGGGTATTTTTGGAAGATTACTTAAGGATAGAAGCACTAAGGCATTAAAGGAAGGGTAAGGTAGACTTTTCTCTGTTTCGTTTCCCCTCGAGCCAATTGTGTGTAATTTACATTTGACATGTTAAATGGTGCTTTGCTGTGAAATTACATTCAATATGATCTATGTGATAATGCACTGAGATGGAATTATGAATGCATATATATAGATATGTTTGATAGTGTGGCTCATTGCCAATGGCTATAAGTATTTTAGCCACTGTGCTGTGTAGCTCAATCCCCAATTTTCCCTCCTCAGGTGCAAATTGAGAAAAGCAGTGATCCTTGTAAGGCATTCGGACTCCCAGATAGATATAAATCTTTGTACTGAGTTAGTGACGTTGGATAGCTTTACAAGCATACCATCATGAGCATCTTATGTATTTTGTTTTAAGTTAACCTGTATATTGGCATGTAACAAACTCTCATTGTGTTAAAAATGGGACAGTGAAATTGAATTCCTTTCTATGTATGATTTTGTTGTTAAATTTAAAGATTTGGTAAATGATTTGTATACGTGTATAATCTTAATTGTGGAATTGCCAAAGGTTGTTAGTCTTAGAGTAGCATATTAGAATTGGAGAGATTGTGTTTTGAATTCAAAGGAAAATATAGAAGAAGAGTATCGTCTGTGATGACGTCACCAATAGACGCAAAGAAAAAGCACAGACGAAAGGAATCGTCTATAACGACGTCATATACAGACGCAAATGAAAGACAGACATGATAAACATAGACGCAAGGAACACAGACGACTGACAGAACACAGACAACACATTAGACATAAACGACACGTTAGACATAGACGACACGTCAGAACACAGACAATAGATGAAAGATAGACGATAGAAGAAAGATAGACGATAGACGAAAGACAGACGATAGAGGTCAACACAGCTGATAGAGAGTCAAACATAGATGATAAACAGAACACAGAAGAAGAAGTTACGAAGCTATGGTAATTGACCCGAAGCATGTATATGTGCAAATTATGTGGACTTACCAACGCTATTCAGTGACATAATTGGGCTTGAATGGAGATGGGCCACAAAAAGGGGGGGGGGGGGGGGGGGTAAC
>JAOSBN010000004.1:32943092-32956752 GCA_027563595.1 Erythroxylum suave | reverse complement strand
ACTATAGAAGATAGAATCAATCAGAAGCACCTATAAGGAATTTTATTAAAACATTTATCATTTGAGTACTAAGCTTTAATCATTATATCTACATAAGAAACAAAATTACTACAAAAATTATGGTTATAGTGTGGCTCAAGTCAATTACATCTTGGATAAACATGACACTCTTCAAATAAGTAGCAAAATAGGAGGTATAAAAAATTTATGAACCTAAATCTTGCGGTTGAACTTATTTATGACCTCAAATAGGTATGACAATAAACATTAAGGTAATGACAACTATAAATGGTGTAATTGCATCCATAAACATAATAGATGTATAATCAAAGTTGGGAAAATGATGTAAGCCATCAAAACCTAAGTGCTAATGGGTAAGATTAAGGTAACATAGCTTATAAATACATCCCGCTTATAAAGGTAATTGGCTGAGAAGGCAAAGTTTATGCCAATATTATGGAATTTTTAGCCTATTTGCAATGTTAATAATTTTAAATAAACCAAAAATTTAGTTATTTGAGTTATGTTTAAGGGCAAACTTTAAGTTTATTCATTCAGAAGTAAGACTTTGCAATCATTTCTCGTGGAGGACATACTTCAACTTTAGATTCCATAAGTAGGCAGCTTCCCCCCTTCTCCCAGATTAGACGTTTTGCTTCATAGGGGAATCCTTAGCACCATATAACTTGGGTAAAGTTTAGACCTCCTCATCTAAAGAATTGGTGGGACTTCATGTAGGAGAGGTGAGTTTGTTAGAGGAAAATTTTCTTTCCCTCTCCAAATTGGTGGGTAATCCTCTATAATTCCCTCCAAGGATATAAACTTTAGTCAAATTAAAGGATAGATTGATCACTAGTGCCAGAGGTGCAGAATCCCACATAAGCTCCAAAACCAATTTGGGGGAAATCATTTGCAAGTCAGTGTGCTTAGCCAGTTGTATGCTCATACTTCCAATCATCTTAAGGATAAACTCACCTATATTAAGTCCCCTTTGGTGAATGGAATCATTAAATAAGTAGCAAATAGGAGGAATAAAAAATATATGAACCTAAAGCTTGCAAAGTCAATTGATCGGACTTATTTATAACCTTAAACAGGTTTATCAATAAACATCAAGGTAATGACAACCACAGTTGGCCTAACTACAACCATAAAGATAAGAGATGCATGATCAAAGTTGGCAAAGCAGAGTTGAGGCTAGAAATTCCAACAATGAATATTGTTTGATTTAAGTTTTAAGCATCTCAAACATGAAATTCAAAAGATTTTGTAGCTTGGTACTGCTGTCGCCTGCAACCAAATTAATACCAACTCTAGCAATAAAAATGTAGTTAGTGAAGAGTTGAGATTGTTCCCACGAGGAACTTTAACGGAAAATGTTAATCAAGTTGAAACCGAAATTGGGGGGGGGGGGGGTTTGATTTAACGTAATTTCAAAGAAATTGAAATGACTGAAATTAAAAGAATAACAAAATATTCAAATCTGGAAATTTAGTGAATGAACCTTGGTTTCGGGTCACCAATGTTATCAAATTGATATGGATCCTTGATATAAAACTCAATCTATTAACAAATAATCATTGGGGGTTGTTTTCTTTTAAGATTAAATGAATAGAAACATTTATTCTAAACATTCTTATTAGTCAACAACTTAGATACGATTTTAAGTTTAATTGATTAATAACTTTAAGAACTAAGAAACCAATGAACAAGACAACATATATATGACATGCATTTAATTTAGTTAAGCGTCTTCTTAGAATTTCCATCTCCAACATAAAGATGGCAATCATAATCGCCACTTGTGATTAGCAAGATTGAACATCATATCCTACCAATTTAGATATAAATTAAACAAATTAATTCCTAGTTGCACACGTTAGAAATCAATCAATTCAATCATGAAAAACTATTCAGAAGACACTTAACATTCATCAATGAGAGAAACTTTATTTAGAATCTCACTATACCAGATGATAACGAGGTTCCCTTTAACCAAGAAAAAAAGTTTGGCTATTCATAACAAAAGTGAGAGCAAATGAAATAATAATAAAAGATAAAGTCTCCATCCTTGGTCCTTTCTAAAAAGTACAAAAACTCTAGCTTAAAGCCAGAAAAACCAAAGAAGAAAAGAAAAATTGCAGAAAACGTGAAAACTCAGCCTAAGGTTCTATGCGTGAACAGTACACGTGAACAATAATTTCATTTTTTATAATCTTTTTGATTTTCTCCCTCCATCCTATAGTAATCTTCCGCATATTTGTCTCCCACATCTTCAGGTTGTAAATCCCCATCCGTAAGGCAACATTTGAATTTTAAAATAAAAATCTTGAATGTATCAAATCTGATTTAAAATCAGATTTTGCAGAAAATACTTTCCTTTGTACGTGCCCACGCTTAGCCATCTATTTTTTCTGCTAGCTGGATATTTGATTTGTCTTTCTTTTATTGCCATCTTTTTAGTCCAATTTCATCTTTCATATGTTGAAAACCACCTAAGAACAATTTAGAAACAAGTATATTAATTTCAAACAATAATTTCAACAAATCAAATAGTACAATATTGATAACTTAACAAATTCCCCCACACCAAACCTTTGCTCGCCCTTGAGCAAATATGCCAAATCACTACACTTTATCAATTCGTCCTTCATAAGATTAAGTGCACACAATCCACTGAACTTGAGCCAGCAAGACATAAATTGAAACACATATGATAATCAAATTTCACCGATTCAAATAAACAAAGTCAAATTAAGCACTCTTTGATCAAAGCCAAGCATGAAACCAAGGTGAATCCTTCTCTCTTTACACTCAAGTGTTTAAGGTTAAAGTGTTCCGCTCAAAATCTTCTAATGCAAATATTCTACCATATGCTTGCTTTTTCACCAACTCTTCACTACTTGAAATACAAATATGCACAAATCAAAAGGACTTTTTCAAGGTTGTATTGCTACAGGTCAAGGTAAGGATTGATAAATTGGAAAAGGAAAAAAATCATAAACATTAGTAAAGTATTTAACCACTTATGGAGGCACAATTTTAATTGCAAAGGAATCAACACATCATTCTGCAAAGGTAAATTACTACAAATATTTTTTCACTGTTGTATATTTTTCTCTTTTTCTTTGTTTTTTTATAAGACAACAGTACACACACATTTCAAAACTAAACCTCTTTAATTTCCTTCATTTTTTTGTTTTCGTTTCTTTCCATATTTCTCCAATAAGCGTGACATGATTTGTGGTTAGAATGCCTACTTACATTTATGATGGGTAAAGATATGAGAGGTTTAAATTGCTTGTGGGTTTATGAAGAAAAAGGTTTCAACTCAAAAAATTTGACAAAGGATATTGAATTAGGTTGGCCTTTTTAAGCTAAAGGGTTAAAAAAAAGATGACCTTTATCATTTTTGTGCATGCATGTATAGGTGTGGTCTGAAGTCGATTCCAAGCAAGTTATAGAGAAAAATTTACCTTAAAAGATAATCACACATCAAGAAATAGAATGACATAAAGATGATGTCATTAAGGCTCAAATTCGCTCACAAGAGGTTTAATTCAAGAATTCACCTTAATTCCACATATTACCTAATCACTTAAATGTTAAACTTTGACTATTATTACAATTAATCAGCATGGTTCACCTTAGACTCATATAGCCCAGTTTAATTTCATGAACACCTTCATTCTCATCCACACTAATATGATAAAGGTTTATGGCTCAACACACGAAACAAGCATGCAATGAACATAAAAAATTTAAGGAAAAGAGAATCAAAGAAGCGCAAGACCATATAGTCACACGCATGTATTCTAATTCCCCCACACCAGACCAACATTATCCTTAATATTATAACATAAGAATAAAGAAGCAAAAATATAAAGGAAGAGGGGAAAGAACGCTTCTCTATTTTGGAAATCTGAAATCATGGTGTTGGTGGGTGAGGAGATTGGAACCCCTGATCTGCTCAACATGCCATTAAATTTTGCTTAATTCATCCAACGTTAAGTGAGGCTAAATGAGTGTCCAAATTGGGTTGGCAGCTTTGGTGGCTCTGCGATGCATCTGTTGCAACCCAACTTGTTGTGGTTCGGCATAGGTGGAAAGAAGTAGCTAGTCTTGGGTTGGTGAAGGATCTTCTTCCACGGCTTATGTCAACACTGCCCATCCTGCATAAACAATCCAAATCCAACGGTTCTATGGCACAAGCCACCGTCATATCAGTATTATCAAGGTCTAATACCTCCAAATTAATAGCCAACTGAGTTATATAAGACCCTAATATCAATGGTTTGGATTTTTTGTTTAATATAAATTGAAATTGAGTCAAAAACCAAAAACCCAAATTAACAAGAATATGTCTATCCATACACTATAAGAAATAAAATTCAACCTTAGAAAGGGTACCCGGAGAATCCCTATGCCTTAATAAATTGTACGCTAAGAGCTAATGAATTATTTTGAAAACAATATTTTGTAATTATGAACTCTTAGATGTATTAGAGCTATACGAATGAGGGTCAACAAAACATTGACTATACAGTTCAGATGCATTAAAGTCATTATGATAATCATAACAAGAGCTTGAAAATGGTTCATTCTTTACATCATTAGGAGAAATAAAACCCATAGCCACATTAAAATTAGCAATAGATAATGCAATCTCTTTACCCATAAGCCTGAATTCAACAATCCCTTCAGCGAACAAGTCAAATTCTTTATGGGAATTAAACTGAAAGGTACCGTAAAATTTTCTAGTTAACTTAACAAATATAGGGACAATTAATTCTAGCAAACATACTCCATCATATTGGTCCTAACATCTATTCAAAAGAATCATGAATTTCTAAAGCTTGAAGAGTATCGGGAATAACATACTTATAGAGGTAAATTTTTTATGCACTGAGTTTATGAAAATTTTCAATATTTGCCGAATGTATAAATGAAGTGCATCCTCCACTACTTGAGTGCCATTTGCTGCGTCGTTTGACTTGCTTCCCCTTCCTTATTCGGTTTCATGTGGATGGGCCTGGTGTTGGTTTGGATGGCACAGGTTCTGCTAGTTGTGTTGTGGCAGCTGATGTTGATGAAGTTGTGGCTGTTGTCATATTTATAATGGAAGATGCTACCCTTCTTAACTTATTCTTCTTCCTTGTCGGTATGGCAATCTTGACAAATGCACAAACCTGAAATTGAAAGAAAGAAGACAAAACCACACAAGATTGTTCAGGTAATGGAAGATTTGCGGTAAATAAGGCTATGAGTAGTTTCGGTGGAAAGGATATGATACGTGTGGATTTTCGGTGAGAAGGGAAAATGACAATGGGTTTTGGGTAGGATTTTTAGAAATTAAAAGATGAGTAACAGTGGAAGGAAATTCGTGAAGAGGGGGAGAAAAGTACACTGGGGGCATTAAACCAAATGTTAATGGTGCTAGAACAAAAAAAAATTTCTTTGCATTTTTTTAAAATTTTATTTTTTATAAATAAACAAAATTGCAGAAATTAAAAGGATAATGCTGAATGAACTTAATTAGAAACTAAAACAAACAATTAAACAAATAAAAATGAAAATTACTAAAACTAAACTGAAACCTGAAAATTTTAGGTTGCCTCCAAAAAAGTCGTTAACTGGACATACACATCGACTTACCTGATTAGAGATAGGCTGGGGTTACCAATTCTATTTCTTCCACATGTTCAACCATAGAGTTTTCATAATATGGCTTCAAACAGTGTCTATTAACTTTAAATACTTTGGACGTATCTAAACTTTGAATTTCTACTACGCCATGAGAAAAAACGTTAGTAACAATAAATGGTCCAATCCAATGAGATCGTAATTTTCCTGAAAATAACAGCTTTGAATGATAAAGAAGAACTTTTTGTCCTATCAAAAATTGTTTCCAAGAAATAATTTTATCATGAAAAGCTTTGGTTTTTTCCTTATAAATTTTGGCATTTTCGTACGCTTCATTACGAATCTCTTCTAACTCTTGCAATTGCAATTTCCTATTTTTACTAACCTCTACCTAGTCCATATTCAATTGCTTCACAGCCCAATATGCTCTATGTTCTATTTTCACAGGTAAGTGGCAAGGCTTACCGAAAACTAACCGCTATGGCGACATGCCTATTGAAGTTTTATAAGCAATCTGGTATACCTAGAAGGCATCATCCAATTGTAAGCTCCAATCCTTTCTGTTTGCATTCACCACTTTTTCCAAGATTGATTTAATTCCCCGATTGGAGATCTCGACTTACCTACTTGTCTGTAGATGATAGGCTGTAGAAACCTAGTGTGTGACACCATATCTTTTCATCAAAGCCTTAAAAATTTTGTTGTAAAAATGGGTCCCTTGATCACTAATGATAGCTCAAGGCATTCCAAACCTGACAAAAATGTTAGATTTAACAAAATCTATAACAGTTTTAGCATCGTCAGACACAATAGCCTTATCTTAAACCTATTTCGAAACGTAATCTACAGCAAGCAAAATATAATTCTTACCAAAGGAAGAAAGAAAAGGACCCATAGAGTCTATTCCTTAGACATAAAAAATCTCACATACTAGAATGTTAGTATGTGGCATTTGATCTCTCGATCCCAAGCTACCTGTTCTTTGACAACGATCACAAGACTTGCAAAACATGTAAGATTCATAAAATAGCTTAGGCCAAAATAAACCACATTGAAGAATTTTTTGAGCTGTTCTTTTAGGGCCAAAGTGTCCCCCCCACACATATGAATGACAGAAATTTAATATTGAAGGAATTTCATCATCATTAACACATCTTCTAACAATTTGATCAGCACAAAATTTCTAAATATAAGGTTCATCGTAAATGTAATATTTAGCCTCTTATTTAATTTTATCTTTTTCAACTCTAGATAAATCATAAGGTAAGGACTTAGTTACTAAGAAATTAACTATATCAGCATACCATAGAATTACCTGTTGGATTGCGAAGAGACTTTTATCTGGAAATTCATCTTGGATAACATCAGATGTAGTAGTTGGAGTGATCCTGCTAAGGTGATCAACTACTAAATTTTCAACTCCTTTCTTGTCGCGTATCTCCAAATCAAATTCTTAGAGAAGTAAGATCCATCGAATCAATCTCAACTTTGCTTCTTTCTTATTCACCAAGTATTTTAAAGCTACATGATCTAAATAGATGATCACCTTCGCGCCCCATAAGTGGGACCAAAACTTTTCCAACCCAAAAACTACAGTCAAAAACTCTTTCTCTATCGTGGAATAATTTTTCTGAGCATCATTAAGTTTCATAGAAGCGTAATAGATAACATGAGGTATCTTGTCCATTTTTTGACCCAGTAGGATTCCAACTGCATAGTTTGAAGCATCGCACATCAACTCGAATGGAATATCCCATTTTGGTGGTTAAATAATCGAGGCTATAATGAGTCGTTCCTTGAGTTCATCGAATGCGATCTTACATGGCTTATAAAATCAAACTTCACCTCTTTTTGGAGGAGTCTACACATGGGTGCAATCTTTGAAAAATCCTTGATAAAGTGCCGATAGAATCCTGCATGGCCAAGAAAAGAATGAACTTCCTGCACAGTCGCGGGGTAGGATAAAGATCGAATAACGTCTATCTTAGCCTTGTCGACTTCAATACCTTTGGAAGAAATTCTATGACCCAAAATTATGCGTTGATCAACCATGAAATGACATTTTTCATAATTTAAAACTAAATTTGTCTCAATGCAATGTTTAAGCACTTTTTCAAGGTTGATAATAATGCATGTTTCAAAAGACTCTCCATAAACCATGAAATCATCCATAAAAACTTTCGTACAACTTTCCACAAGGTTGGAGAAAATATTTACCATACACCCTTAAGACGTCGCTGGTGCGTTATACAACCCAAATGGCATTCTTCGGTAAGCAAAGGTGCTGAAAGGACAACTCCTTAGATGCAACCAAAATCTGATGATACCCTGAATAACCATCTAAACAGCAATAGTGAGATTTATTTGCAAGTCTTTCAAGCATTTGATCAATAAATGGAAGCGGAAAATGATCTTTTCTAGTAAACAAATTTAGCTTCCTATAATCTACGCAAAATCACCATCCATTTTGAACACGGGTAGTTATTAACTCTTCATCATTGTTTTCTACCATAATTACCCCAGTTTTCTTCAGAACTACCTGGAATGGACTTACCCATTTGTTATCCGAAATTGGATAAATGATTCCTGCGTCAAGAAACTTCAAAATTTCCTTTTTCGTTACTTTCATTATGGGTAGGTTTAACAGACATTGGGGTTGTCTCACCTCTTTAGCTTCATCTTCCATCAATATCCGATGCATGCAAATTGTAGGACTAATACTCTGCCATTGTCCAACCGATAGCTTCCTTATGCTCCTTTAACACTTAAACCAATTGTTGTTCGTACAAAAGAGTAAGTTTATTAGAAATTATATCAGGTAACATGTCTTTCTCACCCAAAAAGATATATTTTAAATGGCTAGGTAAACTCTTCAATTGCAACATAGGTGGTTGGGTCAAAAACGGTAGCAGCTTGGTGGTGTTTCTAGACAACTCTACATACAACAGTTCCTTCATCACTTACTTGGTTTTCTCTAAATGACTAAACACTTCAAGATCATTGTTGGGCAGCAACGAATTTTTAATGTTTTGCCACTGTGATGTATCTTCCAACTCCAAAAGCATTTCAAGTGTATCCTTCTCACTTAATAATGAATTTTCCTACACCCATGTGTCAATAAAATCCACAGAAATAATAGGTTGTTCATCTTCTGAAATTTTCGTGGCATTGTATTTATTAAATTTAATTAGTTCAACGTCAAATTCCATAGTTAATGATCCATCATGAACATCAATTTTCATTGTTGTGGTTTTAAAGAATGGCCTTCTAAACAAAATTGGGATCGAAGAAGATGCATCATCATTTCCCATCGGCAAAATACAAAAGTCAACTGAAAAAAGCAAATCCCCCACTTGAACTAAAATATCCTCTAACACACCTTTTGGATAAGCATTTGAATGATCCACTAATTGAATCACTACATTAGTTTCTTTGAAAGGTCCCACATTTAAGGACTTATAAACATCATAAGGCATAACATTTATGGAAGCACCCAAATCTAACATAGCTTTTTCAATTCTCAAATCACCAATTTTATATGGGATAGTGAACATACTTGGGTCTTGATACTTAGGTGGAAGCTTTTTCTTCTGCAAAATAGCTGAAACATTCTCTCTTAATTACACTTTCTCATCAAATTTCAATTTTTGTTTTGAAGTGTAAAGTTCCTTAAGGAATTTAGCATAATGTGGAATCTATTTTATTGCGTCTAGTAAAGGAATATTTACCTGGACTTTCCTGAAAGTGTCCCATATTTCTTTCTCTTGCTTCTCCTTCTTTGCTTTGTTTAGTCGGCTAGGAAAAGGGGGTTGCACAATCAGATTTTTCTGACTTGTCTGCGTTTATTCTGGCTATTCGGTTTCCTCCTTTGTTTCTTCTTCCTCAATTTCTCTCTTGGAGATTTTCGGTGGTGGTTCCTTCAATTCCTTTCCATTCCGCAACATGATAGCCTTAGCATTATATGGGGTTGATTTCCGGTTGAGTTAAAAAATTTCCAGAACTTTGTGCCTCCAATCTATTAATGGTGGTTGCCATTTGGCTCACTTGATTTTCAAGATTTTGGATACTAGCTTAAGTACCCCGCTGAAATGCCAAAATGTTAGTGGCGTGAAAGATTGAACTATATCTTCCAAAGACGACTTACCTTGGAGATGGGATTTCATTTGTTGAGGTTGTCTAGGCATATATGGTTGTCTAAATTATTGGAAATTTGTTGTATTTTACTGTCCTTATGGGTTCCCATGACGTAAATTCGGATGATCGGGCTAACCCAAATTGTAGGTGTTGGAAAATGGGTCATATTTCCTCTGACTTGATCCAGTAAATCCTCTTACGACATTCACCTATTCTGCATTTTCTTCCTGCAAAATAGGACACGCATCGGTAGGGTGTCCTAACATTGAACAAATTCCATATAACTTTGCTTCTTCGTTCTTTGTAACCACAAGTTGTCACACCAAGGATGTAAGGTCATCCAATCTTTTCTCGAATGCTGTCACATTCAGCTCATTGACGTGTTTTGAGCTATGGCCAAAACGGATGCGGAATTGTTGTGTATTGGAAGCCATATTCACTATTAAGTCCCTTGCAGTTGTCGATGTTTTGTCCACTAGAGCTCCATCACTTGTACCGTCAATCATACTCCTATCCATAAACAAAAGCCCTTCATAAAAGTATTCAATTAGCAATTTGTCAGTTATTTATTGATGGGGATAGCTAGCACAAAGTTTCTTGAATCTTTCCCAATATTCGTAGAGAGTCTCCCCCGTGTGTTGTCAGATGCCACAAATTTCTTTCCAAATGTTGGTTGCTCCCGATGCTGGAAAATACTTCTCAAAGAAAAGTTTCTTCATTTCAGCCCATATTTGCACATTCTCGCTAATTGAATAGTATAACCACTCTTGAGCATCATCGTTGAGAGAAAATGGGAATGCTCTTAATTTGATTTGCTCTTCGGTCACATTTGTTGGCTTCATTCCCATACAAACCATGTCAAACTCCTTCAAATATTTGTAGGATTCTATCCCGGTAAACCCCTGAAAATAGGCAATAAATGCATCAATCCAAATTTTAATTCAAAAGTATTGTTGTCACCCAAATTTGAAAATTTAATGCAGTGGAACTGTTGAGCATCCGTGGGTGCGACTATTTCACGAAGAGTGTGATCAGTAGCCATTCTTTCCAATTTATGTGCTTATTTTTGCTGTTTCATCTATTTTCGTAGTCTCTTGGTTGTCTTCTCGATCTCTAAATCAAATTGCAATTGAGTTGTTTTGTCTACTCATGTAACATGCATAAAATGTTAAGAAGTTCCCCAACAATGGTGCCAAATTTTGGTACTGATGTCACCTGCAACCAAATTAATACCAACTCTAGCAATAAAAATGTAGTTGGTGAAGAGTTGAGATCATTCCCACAAGGAACTTTAACGGAAAATGTTAAATGAGTTGAAAACAAAATTGGGGGGGGGGGGGGTTTGGTTTAATGTAATTTAAAAGAAACTGAAATGACTGAAATTGAAATAACGTAATTTAAAAGAAATTAAAAAGACTGAAATTAAAAGAATAACAAAATATTCAAATCTAGAAATTTAGTGAACGAACCTTGGTTTTGGGTCATCGTCATTATCAAACTGATATGGATCCTTGATATAAAACTTAATCCATTAACAAACAATGATTGGGGGTTGTTTTCTCTTAAGATTGAATGAATAGAAACATATATTCTAAACATTCTTATTAGTCAACAACTTAGATACGATTTTAAGTTTAATTGCTTAATAGCTTTAAGAACTAAGAAACCAATGAACAAGACAACATACGTACGATTGCATTTAATCTAGTTAAGCATCTTCTTAGAATTTCGAAATCTAACATAAAGATGGCAATCCTAATCGCTACTGGTGATTAGCAGGATTGAACGTCATATCCTACCAATCTAGCTATAAATTAAACAAATTAATTCCTAGTTGCACGTCCTAGAAATCAATCAATTCAATCATGAAAAACAATTCAAAAGACACTTAATATTCATCAATAAAAGAAAATTTATTTAGAATCTCACCATACCAGATGATAACGAGGTTCCCTTCAACCAATAAGAAAAGTTTAGCTATTCATAACAAAAATAATAGCAAATGGAATAATAACAAAAGATAAAGTCTCCATCCCTTGTCCTTTCCGAAAAGTACAAAAACTCTAGCCTAAAACTAGAAAAGCAAGAGAAGAAAAGAAAAACTGCAGAAAACTTGAAAACTCAGCCTAAGGTTCTAAGCGTGAACAGTACACGTGAACAATAATTTCCTTTTTTTATCTTTTTTATTTTCTCCCCACATCCTATAGTAATCTTCTGCAGATCTATCTCCCACATCTTCAAGTTGTAAATCTTCATCCATATGGCAAAATTTGAATTTCAAAATCATAAAAATCTTGAATGTATCAAATCAGATTCTGTAGAAAATCCTTTCCTTTGTACGTGCCCATGCGTAGTCATCTATTTTTCTGCTAGTTGGAAATTTGATTTGTCTTTCTTTTATTCCCATCTTTTTGGTCCAATTTCATCTTTCATGTGTTGAAAACCACCTGAGAACAATTTAGAAACAAGTCTATCAATTTCGAACAATAATTTCAACATATTAAAGAAATTTATCCCAAAATTAGTAAAACATTGACAACTTAACAAAGCTATCAAAATAAGTGATAAAGAGTAAAAATTAATGAAAATTTTTAATTAATAAACAAATTGCTGGATAAGTGATCAAAAGCAAAGATTGAAAATTATGACTTAATAGTGCAATACATCACCCTAGCATTAACTTTTTTTTTCATAAAAATTTAGTATCTAGAAATAAAAAGTAAAGAAATATTTTCTAATCATAAGTAACAATTAAATTTGTGCAAAACATTCTTTCTAGTAAGGCATTTCTCGACTCTTAGCCTATGAGCCTTAATGATAATTGAGTACAACAAATCAATACCTATGAACTAATGGGAAGAGAGAGGCAACACAGGTGATATAAACAAGAATTTTTTGACTCTTAATCAATGAGTCTTATAAGAACATGATATAAGCAATCAAAACCTAACCACTAACAAAGTACATCTTGCTTGGAAAGGTAATTGGTTGAGAAAGCAAAGTTTATGCCAATGGGATGGAATGGTTAGCCTATTTGTAATGCTAATAATTTTAAATAAACTAAGAATTTAGTTATTTGAGTAATATTTAAGGACAAAATTTAAGTTTCTTCATTCAGAAGTAAGACTTTGTAATAATTTCTCATGGACAACATACTTAAACTTTAGATTCCATAAGTAAGCACGTTCCTTCCTTCCCCTAGATCAGAGGCTTTGCTTCATAAGGGACTCCTTAATTCCATATAACTTAGGTAGAGCCTCAACCTCCTCATCTAAAGGATTGATGGAAGTTTATATAAACAAGGTGAGCTTGTTAAAGGAAAATTTTCCTACCCTTACAAAATTGATAGGTAATCCTCTATGATTTCCTTCGAGGATGTAACCCTTAGTTAGATCAAAGGACTGACTAAATTACTATTGCCAATCATATAGGATCCCATATAAGCTCCAAAACTAGTTTGGGGCAAATCACCTGCTTCTAGTCATCCTAAAGATAAGATCAACCATATTAAATCCCCTTTGGTGATTGACATCAACAAATAAGTAGCAAAAAGGAAGTATAAAAAATATACATACCTAAAACTTGCAAAGTAAATTGATCAGACTTATTTATGAACTCAAATAGGTTTGACAATAAACATTAAGGTAATGAAAACCAAGCTAGCTTAATTGTGACCATAAAGATAAGAGACGCATGATCAGAGTTGGCAACACAAAGGTTAGGCTAGAAATTCCAACAATGAAGCTTATTTGATCTAAGTTTTAAGAATATCAAAATGTGAAATTCAAAAGACTTTGTGTTGGACACCGTTTCCGAAGTCCAACTCTTGATCATTATCGATTCATCTTCTTGCTCTGATACCACAAATGTTGGATCCCGTTTT
>JAOSBN010000004.1:32930334-32942992 GCA_027563595.1 Erythroxylum suave | reverse complement strand
CTGAAAGCACTAAAGAATATTTATATGAACCTCTCCACTTTTCTCATTTATTAATTCTAATCTTCTAAGGAAAGTTCAGGGTCCAACACTTTGTAGTTGTTAAAATAAGTGATTAAGAGTAAGAGTTAATGAAAATAGATCAACTAATAAACAAATTACTGTATAAGTGATCAAAAGCAAAACTTAAACAGTATGACCAATAGTGCAGTACAATACCTTGACATAAATTTTTCTTTTCCGTAAAAGTCCAATATCTAGCAATATAAAGTATAAAGAAATATTTCCTAATAATAAGTGCCAATTAAATTTGTGTAAAAAATTCTTTCTAGTAAGGCATTTTTTGACTCTTAGCCTATAAGCCTTCACGAAAATTAAGTACAAAAAATCAATACCTATGTACTAATGGGAAGAGCAACAAAACATGTGATATGGAAAGGAATTTATTAACTCTTAACCTATGAGTCTTATAGGAACATGATTTAAGCAATTAAAACTTAGGTGCTTATGGTTAATATTAAGGGAAGATAGCTTCTAAAGTACTTCTTGATTGGAAAGGAAACTGGCTAAGAAGGAAGAAAAGTTTATGCCAATGGGATGAAATGTTTAGCCTATTTGTAATGTTAATAATTTTAAATAAATTGAAAATTTAGTTATTTGAGTTATATTTAAGGAAAAATTTTAATTTTATTCATTCAGAAGTAAGACTTTGCAATCATTGCGCTTGGATAATAGACTTCAGCTTCTGATTCCACACATGGGCACCTTCCCTCCTTCTCCCAGATTAGAAGCATTGCTTTATAAAGGAATCCTCAGCATTATATAATTCAGGTAAAGCATTAATGAAAGTTTATGCAGGTGACATGAGTTTGTCATAGGAAAATTTCCTTCCCTCCCTAAATTAGTAGGTAATCCTCTATAATTCCCTTTAAGGATGTGACCCTTAGTCAAATCAAGGGTTTGACTAAATCACTACTACTAATGGTTGAGAATCACTCACAATCTTCAAAAACAATTTGGGTAAATCACCTACTTCCAATCATCCTGAGGACAAGCTCACCACTATTAAGTCCCCTTTGGTAAATGGTATTATCAACTCCTAACCCCCTACCGCCCCCACCCCCGTCCAGATTTGGAAGTTATAAGTGGGCTTCAAAGGAAGCATCCTAGCTAAAATGGAAGCCTTAGTCTCTAAGAAGTTGAATGCATAAGCTTAATCGAATTATGGAACGCATCCACAAAATCTAAGCACCATTAAGGGTAGATCTTTATCTAAAAAAGATCCTTCATGCAAGTAAAATTGCAATGAAGAGTAGAATGGAGATACCTCTAGATGACTTTATAGTGGTTCCCCCCTCAACATCAAGGAGAAAAAATAAGAGAGGAGGGTAGGTAAAACTGCAATTGGACGTAATTATTCTCCAAACAAGTTTCATTCTTAATTTTGAATATTAGATGGAAAAATAGCCCTAAAAAAATAGAAAGAAGTTAGGAATCTTATCCTATAGAGGACGTGTGCACTCTTAAGCCTTTTAGAAACTAAAATAATAGTTGACAAGCTACAGGTATACTTTAAATCTTTTAGTCCAAATTGGTCTTTTGTTACTAACTGCTCTTACCACTTCCATGGAAAAATTGTTGTCTTTGTTAGACCCATAAGTAACTCCTGTGGATGTATTAGCCTACACAAACCAACTAATACTTATTATGTACTTCACTATAATGTGAATGAGGAAGTGAGAGTAAACTATAAGAACTTGACTAATGAACTCGATCAAATGACCTCTCAGCTAGGAGTCTTAGATCTTAACTATACAGAGATGTATTTCACCTAGTCCAACAACCAATATAAAGAATGGCTTATTAGAAAGAAACTAGATCAGCTTCTAATGAATGATGACTAGCTGAAATGGTCTTTTTCTAACTTTGGAGCTCCTATATCTTTAGATCATTCAATCATTGAGGTATGTACCTTACCCCCTCTTTGTTTCCCAAAGCTCCTTTCATATTTTTTAATTTTCTAGCTTCCAAGGAGGGGCTAGGTTATAAGTACTGGAATGAATCAAATTATAGTAGGGTTTAGTCCTATTGTTAAAAGCAATAATACATGGATTAAAGGTTTTTCAACAAAAGCTCTGTACAAATGCCAACTTAAGTCTTCAAATAGGCAATAAATCACTGAGAAAGATATAGAATGATGTATTCTTGAATCCTCTTGACCAAAAGCTGAAGTTATTAGAAAAGTAGTCCTTTGAGGTTTATTCTCAGGCACTTCAAACATATAACTCATTATTGAAGAAGAAGGTAAGGATTAATTGGCTCAGTGAAGGTGATAAAAACTCCAACTTCTTCAATGTTATCCTAGGAAGGAGAAATAGGAACAAAATTGCTTATTTAATTGATGAGCATGGTAAGTAATGTAGGGATAGATCTCAAATAAGTGAAATTGCTTTGAATTTTTATAAAAACCTCTTAGGGTAGAAGTCTACCAAAAGCTTTTCACTTCAGGAGTTGAAACTATTTATTAACCATTCTATACTCCAAGACCAAAAATGTCTTCTTGTTAGGCCTTATAGTTTTTAAATTATCAAATAAGTGATATTTGGATTGAATCAAATAAGCAGTCTGGGCTTGATGGATTTAATGCAAACTTCTTTGAAAAAAAACAGACTTTAACTGGGGGCTTAGTCATTAACACATTCTAAGAATTTTTTATAAGTAGAAAGATTCTCATAGAGCTAAATAGAACCTATGTGTTCCTATTCCCTAAGACAAAAAGTCTCAATTCTTTGCATGATTACTACCTCATATCCTGCCTCTAAAGTAATTTCAAAACTACTAGCTAATAGACTCAAGGAAGCTCTAAAGTTGATCATAAGTAAATGTCAAGGATCCTTCATCTCTAGGAGGTCTATCAGGGACAATATTTTATTAGTACATGCATTTTTTAAGGACTGTGACAAAAAGGCATCAAAATTTTCTCAATGAAAGTAGATTTCACTAAAGCCTTTGATTCTTGGAATTGTAAGCATTTGATGTCCTAGAAACCTTGGTAAATTGGATCGAAGCATATGTAATCACAACTTTAAAATTTTCAATAGGGCTAAAAGAATCAAGTAAGGAAACCCTTTATCTTCTTATTTATTTACTATAACCATTGAAGTACTTTCTAGATTGCTTAAATTTGACATAATTACAAATTTCAAATTTCTATGTAATCATAAGTGTAGGGGCCTTAAAATATCCATTTAGCTTTTACAGTTGACTTAATGTTGTTTTGTGGTCCCTTAAGGTAGTGGTGAGATCCCTCAATCATTTCTTAAGGCTCTCAACCTTGAGAGTAAACAAGGATAAAAGTAAGCTCTATATCCTTTTTATTCAAAGAATATTGAACTTCTTGGCTATATATCTAGATTGAATGTGTGTTATGCCTCTTTTAAAGACCTTGGTGTTCCTATAACTACCAAGGAACCATGATATGTAGACTATTTACCATTGTTGGAATACATTAGAAGAATGGTTAACTCCTGGTATAATAAAATCTTGTCAAATGTAGGTAAGTTGCAACTGATTATATCTATCCTGAGAAATATCCATGTACATTAGAGTTCCCATCTTGTCCTATATAAAAGAATCACCAAAGAAATGAATAAGATCATGAGGAACCATTTATGGCCAATGAATAATGATAACCTAAAAAGAAAAAAATCAAGTGGAATGACCTATTTCTCCCTAAGCAAGTAGGCAATTTGGGCCTAATTTCCCTATAAGCCATGAATTCAACTTACTTTTGAAAAGGAATGGATACTTTTTAATTATAGGGAGGCTCATTGTTCTAAAAGAATACATAAATATGACCTATTTATGACCAGTTTCTAGTAGCTCAAAAGTAACAGGGAATACTCTTTATGCTTGATCTATATTCTTAGACTTATAAAACAACTATACTCTTCCTGGAAAGCTTGATGGGGAATGTATGAAACTTACCTGGTTCTAGTTTGACAACTGGTCCAATCTTAGGCCTTTACACCTAGGGGAGGACTTATCCCCACTTACTCTCATTCTAAGTTTGAGGGATATAATTTATAGAAGGAATTGGAGAGGTGTAAGCAATATTTTTAAAAACTCACCTATACATTAGCTAAATCCTAATCAGATGGATAGAGTGATTTGGGTCAGGGATCCTTCATAGAGCTTTTGTAACATATCTTGCTATGACATATTTAGGCTTCATTCCCCAAAATTTCCTTAGTTTCATCTAATTGGTCTAAAATTGTATCTTCCAAGTTTTCATTTAATAGTTATATGGGAGTGAGAAAAAGGCTTTAAACAAGGGATATTTGTTATAGAATACAAATGTGCTTATTGTGTCAACTAATTCTTGAAACTAATGCTCATATCTTTTTCTGATGCTCCTACTCTTAGGTTATTTGGTCCAAAATCGAACACTTAATGAATCTATTTTGTAATGAGGGAGAATGGTCACTTATTGTAAATTAGGCTGTTGAAACTATTAAACACCTGAAGCAAGACTCTTGTGTATTAAAACTACTTTCATATGCTGCATATACGTTTTTTGGAGGGGCAAGAAGAATAGGCTCCATAAGGGTCCAACCTTGGACAAGTATCCAGTGGCAACCAATATTATCTTTTAGATTAAAGAAATTTTAATGAAAAATAAAGCTTACCTTGTAGTCAGCAGCTAGATGAAGATCAATTGGGATCTATATTTCTAAATCTTATTTGTGATTCTCTAAGTATAATATTTGAACTAGGTCAATATTGGCATCTTACTCATCTAGTTTGTTGTTTCCCCTTTAAAGGTTTAGTTATTGTATATTGTTCCTATTATAAGCTTATAACTTAGTTAATAAAATTATTTCATTTTTCCAAAATAAAAAGAAACAAGACTTTACGATGTCAAATATTATAAAACTTTCTAAAAGTTTAAAACTTATACCATATAGATGAATTCAACAATCAAATAGCTAAGGTTTACGTAGGATGTTCTCCAAGTGAAAGAAATCATTATGCCCTCTAACATTCATAAATGTAAAGAATTGTCATCTATATTTTGTATTGTGATGAGTAATGCCCAAAAACCTAGATTTTAAAAACCCATATTCTAGAAACCCTAAGCAAATCAGAGCAAGAAACTCAAAATCCTAAATCCTAAAATTCACAAAATCCATAAATAACACATAAAATCAATCATTCCAGATCATATTTTTTCTGCTACCAAAAATAATAAACAATTAAATATAAGTAGGAAACAGAAAAAAATAAAGAGATAAGAGCTTGGTTAGTAGAGAGATGAAGAAACGAAGAGGACTATAAGAAGAGGGCACTAGAGTAGCAGAAGATATGAAGCAAGGAAGTCGTAAGAAGGGTATAATAGAGAACACCTTGTTTTAAGAATTAGTTGTTGTAATACAAAGAAACAACGAATTTGTGTCTTTGTAATCTTTCTTTTGCAATTTTTAGAAATAAGAAACCATAACATACCAAAGCAAACATGTTTTATTATTATGTTTCTCAATTAATTTGATCTGTTAAAGTTAAAAATAATTATTTTATTAGTTCAATTACGAAAGGTATTTTTAATTAAATTTTTATTATGATTTAAATAAATAAATGGGAAATCCAAAGTTGGAAAGACTATAGACACATCAAACAATTTAACTATACTATGAATTTATGGAAGAGGTGCTTAAGAAGAGAGTGAGAAAGGACACATCTATCTTTAAAAACCAATTTGGTTTAATACTAGAAAGGTCCACGACAAAAGTCATTCATCTCCTCAGATGATTGATGGAATATTATAGAAACAAATAGAGGGATATGTATATGGTTTTTATTGATTTAGAGTAGGCTTATGACATAATATCTAGAAAAGTCATGTGGAGGTGTTTAGAAGCTAAGGGAGTTTATGTTGTCTATATATAGGGTATAAAGGTGTTAAGATTAGAGTACGGATGATAATTGAAGATACAAAGTATTTTCTATTAAATTGGGCTATACTAAGGATCCTTATTGAACCCTTTTCTTGTTTGTATTAGTTATAAATAAGCTTACAAAGAATATCCAAAGGGATGTGTCTTGATATATATTGTTTACTAATGGCCTTATTTTAGTGGATGAAACAAAAGATGCTGTTAATAACAAGCTAAAACATTAAAGGGATATGTAAGAGTCAAAGAACTTTAAATAAAATAAGGCTAAGACTGAACAACTAAGCCCATTTGTAAAGAAAGAAATCAAAGAGTGTTTAATAAGATCAACACTGATAAGCATGTCTTAGCTTACAAGTTACATTGTTGGATAAGAGAAATATTGGTAGCTCATCACATGCAAGAACAACCAACCTCATTCTATAGATGACAATGGAATCTCTGAAAACTAACTTTTCCCTAGAATTTTTGTAAGAACCTTTTTTCTTATTAATGCTTAATCCAACTTTATAAAGACTTTTTGATGTCTATTATGGCTTAATGAATGAATTCTCTTATCTTAAAAAAAATAACAAACATAATACTAGTAACAGACATATCAGATGATCACACTAAAAATAAAGAAAAATAAGCTTACATTTATTTTTCTTTTGTTGTCTATAACCCACGCTAGTGGATACAATCTACTCATATAAGCTCTTAACTTTCTGTACAGATATTCCATGGTTTCCACAAGAAGATTCAAGCTTCGCAAAAGAGGAATATAAAGAGTGCATTGTAGAGAAAGACACCCTAAAGAATAGTTACAATATTATTTAGACAACCAAACCATAAAAAAGGACTAATAGGTTGAATCAAATCTTGAGGATGTTGGTTTGTGTATATGTAGGTGAGATAGAGTGAAAAAGAGAAATAAGTGCAGAGAGAGATCCGTAAAAAATGACAAGTTTTAGATTTTTAAAGAAGTGATGAACTTTTGAAGATTGAATGAAAGTTTGTAAAGAATAGTTACAAAATTATTTAGACAACCAAACCACATAAAAAAAAAGGATTTATAGGTTGAACCAAATCTTAAGGATGGTCATCTGTGTGTATGTAGGTGAGATAGAGTGAAAAAGAGAAATAAGTGCACAGAGAGATCCATAAAAAAATGACAAGTTTTAGAAGTTTAAAGAAGTGATGAACTTTTGAAGATTGAATGAAAATTTACTTAACAAAAATAATTATGTTTAGGTTCAATATCGTTTCAAGCTGCATGGTTAGGAGGAACATAATGATTGGCTACTTTTCCACGATATTTTCAATGGAAACTTTCCTTAATTTTTCTTCGAGACTATTATTCTCTTTTCTCTAATGATTGATTGATTACTTAACTAGTTAGTGCAAAAACAAAGTAATCATATTATACAGAGAAGAGTTCAGTAAACCATATAAGCATCCCGAGGTATTAGGAACTTAAGCCCAACCATAAAGATGGTTAGCAAATTTTTTATCTTAATTTTGATATATATGAAAACTACAGTTAAGATGGTAAAGTAAAAAATAAAAATCACATTTCAAGTATGAAGAAAAACTCTTATTAAGAAATAAAGAACAAGCTATCTTACACAAAGTCAACGAAACTAAACTAATGTTCTATTCAACTTTCTAAATTTCCCAAAAAAAAACTCATAACTATCAAAGATTATACTTTTTCAAGGTATTTGATTCATGAGTTTAATGTCCAAATCACTCAGCTAGGTTTTAGTTGTTACCTTATATTCTAGAAATAAAACTCTTTCAAGAAAATACGGATAAGAAAGAAAAAAATGATTTAAATTGAAAAGAAAGAGAAATTATTTTCTAGACAAGGGTCAGGAACAAAAATGGCAGAAAGGTAAAAGTGATACACGAAAAGAAGCCAAACTCGAAATATAAAAAAACCAAGTGAGGCGTGAACCGAGAGAAATAATCGAAACCCAAGAGGAGGGGCTTTCCGACACAACTCCAAAACATGTTCGAAAAAATCGACCGTTGGAACCCGTTGCCGATACAACGGTTAACATTTAAATAGGGCAAAACCGTCAAAAGAAAAAAGAAAAGGGAATCCAGAGTCCCCACTAACTTGCCCACACTCATCTCTTTCAAAACTATCAATCCTCTGAAGAAAAACAGAACAAAAACATAGCAAAACAAATGGGCTGTGTTTCTTCCAAACTATTCAAAAAGGAACCTAACCGAGAAATCATCCTTAACAATGGCGGTGAGTGCGTTAGCCACGTCGTTTCTCTCACTTCCTCGACCTACGGTGCTCTCAAACTCGACAACAATGAACAGCATCAACATGTAGAAGAAGAACAGCCAATTAAGGAGATTGCAGTGGAGACTAAGATAACCCATCAGAGGTCTCCTCCTACAGATGAGCCAGAGGTCATTGACGCTTGTGAGCTCATGAGTGATCTAGAAGAGGGTGTGCCCGTTCTGAATCAGCCCAAGAAAAGTCCCAAGACTAGAGCTTTGTTTCGTGGGTTTGTGGATATTGATGCGAAAACTCCTTTGAAGTTCTTGAATCAGATTGGTTCTCCCAGAAAAGCCAAGACATTTGGCGGTAAAGAGAATAAGGTAAGGAAATTTCGGGATTTTAGCCCAACGCCGGTTTTGAAAGGGAAGAATAATTCTGGAAATTCTAAGGCTGTGATGAGATTAAGCTATCCAATGAAAGAACCTACTCCACTTGGGTCCAAAGGTGAGTCTTTTAGTGGCAATTCTGGGGTTTCATCTAGAAGGAGGAGTTTCAGTCCTTTGTTTGATCCGGAACTTGTAGCATTGTACGAGAAAGAGTTGTCTGCAGAGGGAGAGCAGGTCAAGACGATAATTTCTGCTATTCCTAGGTCCCAAAAGTTAAGGAACTCGCGAGAATCGGAACTGGTAATCAATTCTTTTGAACAGAAATGCCCTCCTGGAGGGGAAAATGCAGTTGTTATTTATACTACTACGCTGCGAGGAATCAGAAAAACATACGAGGATTGCAACGCAGTTAGATCAATTATTGAGTCGCATCATATCCTCGTAATTGAGAGAGACGTTTCTATGGATTCTGGGTTGAAGGAGGAGTTAAGGGCACTAATGGGTAAAAAGGAAGTGAAAGTCCCACTTTTGTTTGTTAAAGGGAGATTGATAGGAGGTGCTGATCAGGTGGTTAAATTGGAGGAGGAAGGAAAATTGGGGATATTGTTTGATGGAGTCCCAAGAGGGCTCAGTGGAGGATGTGAAGGTTGTGGTGGTGTAAGGTTTTTGATGTGTATGGAGTGTAATGGAAGCTGCAAAGTATTGGACGATGAGCGAAAGAAGGCGGTGAAATGTGGTCATTGCAATGAGAATGGTTTGGTACAGTGCCCACTTTGTTGTTGTTTTAACGTGGGTATTTACTAGTTCTTTCTATTATGGGGCTTTTCTAGAGGTTTTGGTTCCTGACATTACAATATTCCTTGTGTGAGGAACGGAGAATGATTTGTTCTTCATGATTTTTTTCTTATTTTCTTTTTGTTGAAAAGGACTTTGTGGGTTCTAAAGTGGGCTTTAGGCCTCTTTCGTTCTATTGTTAAACTTAACCTCCCACTTTTCTTGAAGATCATGGTTGTGCTGTACCTATATTTCCCAAAAGATTCATGAGGTTGTTTCAACTCGTCATTAAAAGCAAAATGTGAAAAAAAAAGTCAACTTTTTGATTATTCTATTTGTATTTCTTATTTGTCAGAACTGATTCTGTCTTGGAAGGTTTCAACATTAAGTAATTTAATTTATTAATTGGATATTACCTTCCGCTAGTTGGTTATGCAAAAATTTCAACCAGTAGTTCACTTCAAAGCTAAACTACCCTAAAAGAGCATCTCACATCCCCTGTGATGAGAAATCAACCATAATTGAGTCACAATTACAATGAAAAATTAAAATTTTTTGATTTTTCAATCAGATCTCAATAACTAAATAACCTTTAAAACATAAATTATAAAATAAAGAAATCGTAATTAATTTGAAGTTCTTGTTCAACCTTTTTAATGTGTCAATACGAGCTGTCTAAGTATTCAGCTTCTAATGATATTCATACAATAAAACAAACTCAAATTTTAAAAAGAATAAGCAGAAGTACTAGTTCTCTTACGCTTATTTCTTGTAAATAAAAAACATTATAGTTTATTTTTATTAAAATTAAATATTCCAATAATATTTAACGTTAAACTCTAATTATAGTTTAATTTAATTTTAATAAAATTAAATATATCATATTTGATTATTGAAGTTTCTCAAACTTGATAATTAAGTCCAACTTAATTTAAATTGATTTTTCTCTTTTTAATTGCTTTTTACATGTAACTCATTAGATTCTTAATATGTTAGCAATGCTTACATATTAGAATTAGAATTAGATGAATTATATTCTTTTAAATTTATCTTTAATTCTGCAATTAAACAATTTTTAATCATTAATGAATATCGTACCTAGCAATATGTCATAACCGCTCAAATATTATGAATGTTTAAGTGGTTTGATTCAATCTATCCATGCATGGTCATGATGTCTAATTTAATCATTTAATCATCTAATGTTCCAATTGGATGTCAAGTATGGATATAGTGTCCACTCTTTTTAAATCCAATCATTTTCATTCTTGTTAATTAGTAATTGATATTTGAGGAAATCTTTTCAAATGTAAATTCACTTTGGCTTAAGAATTCTTTAAATCATAATTGACCAAGATCAGAAAAATATTATCTCTAATTACTTTACAACAACAAATCATTTAACTTATCCAACTATCTCCATATGGTTCATAATGTATCCAAGTAATACCGATTGAGCTACCCTAAATAAAATAGGTCACTCGTAGCATCAAAACAATATAAGACCCATATGAGATACCTTGGTAATCTCAAATCTAAGAATCAATTATACAACCAACATAATGAGTAATATCATCAAAACACAATAATCTCATATTAGATACCTTGGTATTCTCAAGTCTAAGGATCAATTATACAACCATCATAATGAAAAAATCCACAGAATCTTTTATTTGGGATTCTCATAATCAAGTTAGTTTAGTGAACTTATTCGTTAATAAGCACTCATATGTTTGCTTAAGTATTTTCACACTTTAATTCATAAGATCAATAACTTTTTTTATAAGAAAGAAACATAAAGTGTGATAGTTTTACTTTTCATTAATATCCCATCTTAGTAAAACTACAATTAGGAAAAATTTAGAAATAATACATAAATGCAAGTCGAATCTCATAATTTTAATCTCATCATAATTTCAATTGAACAATAATTATTCTAGCGATTTTACCTTAGTACTAAAATTTTAAATGTAAATAACATAATACATAAAGATAAAGAATGATTTTATTAATTAAAATAAGATTGCCATACATAAAATTCAAACAAATTAATTGACTGCAAGGGTGTAAACTAATAATCTCCCACTTGCACTAAAGCTAATCTCTAATGTATCTAATAATATATTTATGTATATGTAGATCATGTCTCTTTTGAGACAATGACTTAGCGAAAAATTTACAAAATTCTCTTCAGTGGTAACTTGCTTTAATGTTATATTTTTTTGTTCCACTTTCCCCTTGATCAAGTGAAATTTCCTAAGTACATGTTTAGATTGTTGATGAGACCTTGGTTCTTTTGCCTTGTGTAATATTGCCATCATTATCACAATACAATACTATAGGCTTAACAATGTTAGGAGCCACTCTAAGTTTAATTATGAACTTTTTGATCCAAATCGCTTTTTTTTTATCTCTAAAAATTACTATGTCTTGGTTGTAGAATTTGAAATGATTATTTGTTTAGAACTCTTCCAACTTATTGCACCACTATTTAGAGTAAAGATTTACCTTAGTCGTGAACTGCTATCATCTAGACATGATTGAAAACCAGCATCTAAATACTCCTAAAATCTCAGTTCAACACCTCCAAAAATTAAGAAAACATCTTTAGTCCTTCTCAAGTAATTTACGATGTTTTTCATCGCTGTTTAGCGACCATCACCAAGATTGGCTTAAAACCTTCTTATTATGCTCAAAGCATAAGAGACATCTAATATAGTACATAAAATTGTGTACATGATTGATCCAATTATCGAGGTATATGAAAAAAAATCCATTTTATCTCCCTCTTCTTAAGTCTTAGGACATATACCTTGCACTACAAGGAAATAGTCATTTAGCGACGAAAATTACCGACGGAATACATAAAAATTCTTATACCGACTAGAGAAAATGTCGTTGATTTGCTCATAGCTAACTTTACCGACAGACATTAACATTCTGTCGATAAATTTAGTGTCGGAAAGACAAGTGTCGTCGGTAAATAGAACGAAAATGTACCGACGGAATAGAACTTTCCAACGCTAAATTTGCCAACGGATGTTTCTTAACCGTATGTAAATTGACAGCAACTTTACCGACGGTAATGTTGTTACCGTCAGTAAATAGGCTTATACATTATCGACAGATTACACTGTCCATCAGTGTATATTATAGTAAGTTACCGACGGAATTTTGTTATTTCCGTCGGTAACATTTTTTATTAAAATTTTTTAAAATTTATATTTTATTTGTTAATTTAATTTGTTAATTATTAAATATATACATTTAATTTATAATAGAAATTAATTTATAATATACATTTAATTTGGTTAAATTGAAATTTTGAT
>JAOSBN010000004.1:32907880-32930234 GCA_027563595.1 Erythroxylum suave | reverse complement strand
TGTTAAATTCGATAAATTAAAACTTCAAATTAAACATTTAATTCAAAATTTAATATTCAAATTCTCAAATTAACACATCAATTAAAAAAATATTTTAAAAATCATAAAAGGCATTTTATCGAGCACCTCATATGTATAATCATAATTTAACCACAAATCAATTACATTTTTTTATTATTTACCAACAATAACACTTATAAACAACAAATAAACCAATAATTACACGAAAAATCGCAAACATCACCAATAATCAAGCAAATATCAACAATAAACATGCTTTTATTTTGTAGAAATAACACATTTATTAGAGAGTTCACCTCAAACAACCCACGATGAGCAAGAAAATATTCCAAAAATGGCTGTAAAATGCGAGAACAGGGTTAGAAAACGCGAGGAGGAGAGAAGAGAAATGTGCGCGCGTGGGGGAGGGGGCAGCAAAGCGCGATATAAAGACAGTCGACGGAATTGTAATTCCGTCGGTAATCTAGGGTTCTTCTCGTCGTTTAGACGACGAACATGTCGACAGTTATCGATGGAATGAGCAATTTCGTCGATAAAAGGGCGATAATAATAGATGGTTGAAACTCAAATACCGATGGAATTGATGTTCTGTCGGTAACTGATGGCAGGAGCCTGAAAAGATAAACTTTCCGTCGGTAAAATAGGGTTATCTGTTCAGCCGCTTGTCGTCAATACCGACGGAACACCAATTTCGTCGGTAATCTCATCTTCCAACAAAGCTCTGGTTGACAATTAGTGACGGATTATATATTTCATCGGTAAAGAGAATTCTATAAACCCGTTTACCGACGGTATAGATCCTGTCGGTAAACGGTTTCAATAGTTGGAGCATTTCTCGCATTTATTACCGTCGGAAGAGTATAATTTCATTGGTATATGTACCGACGGATGCTTTTCCGTCGATAATTGTCCGAAGCAATTAAAAAGAAGGAATCATTCGTGCATTTTTTTCTGACACTTAAGCTCTGTCGTCGCTACATGTCGTCGGAGATTTTGCACGAATTTCTTCCCTCTAGTATTACCGACGAAAAAATCAATTCATCGGTAACTTCAACATTTTTATTGACGGAATAAACAATTATGTCGATAAATAGCGTCGGAATTATTTCCATCAGAAATATTCCGCCGCTATTCAGTGATTTTCTTGTAGTGTTGTGAGAGAGAAAACCTTTGTGACATGGGTAAAAATCCCCTCTTGAAATTCTCTATGATAAACCTCTTTAGTACTTTATCTATGTACTGGGATTGGGATAAGTCAAGAAACCTCTTTGAATTATCTCTATAAATCTTTATTTCTAGAAATCTAGGTCGATTCTCTAATATCTTTCATAGAGAGGTCCTTAGACAACAACATCTTTACAGATTCAAGAATTGGTATGTCTTTTTCTATCAACAATATGTCATCTACATATAACACCAAGAAGATGACTATACTTTTACTAAGCTTCTTCTAGACACATGGTTCATCCACATTTTTTATAAAATCAAAATCTTTGAATGTCCCATTAAAACGAATGTTCCAATTCTTTAACTCTTGCTTAAGTCTATAAATAGATTTTTGCAACTTACATTCTTGATTAGGAAATCACTTAGATTCAAAACTCTCAAGTTATGTCATATGTACATCCTCAAGAAAATTCCCATTGATAAATGTTATATTGACATCCATCATTTATATTTCATAATCATGATGTATGGTTATAGCCAACAAGGTCTTTATGGATTTAAGCATAGTTAACGGAAAAAAGACTTCATCAAAATCAACTTATTGTTTTTGTTTGAAACCTTTAGCTGCTAACCTTGCTATGTATGTATATACATTATTATCTATGTCAATTTTTCTCTTAAAAATTCATTTACATCCTATAGGTACAATACCATCAGGAGGATCCAACAAAGTCCATACTTAGTGTACATGAAATCTATTTAAGATCTTATAACTTACTTTGGTGTTGTACATGAAATCTATTTCGAATCTTATAGCTTCATACCATTTTAAAGAATCAATTTTAGATTTTTTTTTAAAAAAGTAACAGGTTTATAATTTATAAGTGATACATTTTCCTTCCCTTTTTCAATATGTAGATATAATATAATAGGGGGACAACATATCCTACTAGTGTGTCGTGGATTATATGTCACTTGAACCATCAATTGCACATCATATGTGTCACCATCAATTGCACATCATATGTATCAACTTGAGGGTCCTGTTCCATCTAAATGTGAATTTGTGGTTCTTAAACTTCGCTAAGTTCTACCTCACTTCCACCACTTTCCTTGAGAATAAATTCTCTTTTTAGAAATGCAGTATGTCTTGAGACAAATACTTTTTGCTTAAGAGGATGGTAAAATTGATATTAACACTCTCTTAATATCCCATAAATTTGCATTTATCTGACTTAGATTAAATCTTTTCAAGTGTTGCACGTTTCACATAAGCATCATGTCCCCTAATCTTTAGGTATAACAAGTTTTGTTTACTAGATATGGAATCTTATCAACCAATTTGGATGGATATCTATTTAGAAAGGAAGTAGCAGTTTTAAGGGCATATCCTTAAAAGGAGATAAGAATGACTACATAATTCATTATGGAACGTATCATATCTAATGGAGTACGATTTCTCCTTTTAAACACTCCATTATATTATAAAGTTCTAGAAGGAGTCCATTGTGAGAGTGTCCTATTCTTTTTCAAGTAACCAAGAAACTCATGGTCCAACTATTCACTACTTCAATCAGATATAAGTGTTTTTAATAATTTTAATATTTTTCTTATTAACCTTAAGTATAAATTCTTTGAACTTTTCAAATGATTTAGTTTTTTGTTTCTTTAAGTACATATAACCCTATCTAGAATGATTATCTGTGAACATAATGAAATATGAGACTCCACCTCTAATAAAAGTAGATATAGAGCTATATATATTTCAATGTATAAGTTCTAGTAACTCACTAGCACGTTCTCCCTTTTTACTAAATGTTAGTTTAGTCATCTTTTCCAATGAATGAGATTCATAAGTTTCATAATAAAAAGATCTAAATATCCTTCTTTATGTAACTTTCTGATTCTAGTTTTATTGATATGACCTAACTTACAATGCCATAAATAAGATGGATTTTAGTTAATTAACTATCTTTTCTTACTATTTATGCTAAGGATTATCCTTTCAAGATCTAATTCATACAAACCATTTGAAAGTAATCTAGATCCCTAATAAATATCATTTTTATAAAAAGAACAACTTTTATTCTTAATAATACAGATAATCCATTCAATCTAAATAAGAAATGGAAACAATATTGTTAGTAACAACTGTAACCTAATAACAATTATTTATGATCTACTCCTTGTTAATGTTTGCATGTTATGACAAATATAAGAATTGCATCGAGTATCTAATACCTAATAATGTGGAACAAAAGTAGAAAGATTAATTTCAATCATAAACATACCTGAAGAAGTAACTTTTTAAAATTTTTTAACTTTTAGGGTAGCAAGATAAGTTGTACAGTTCCTCTTCCAGTGTCTATCCACTCCACATTGAAAAAATATGTCCTTTTCATTGGTCTTTTTATTATCACCACCTTTTAGCTTTGTGACTCTAGTAAAAGCTTTTTATTTCTTGTTATTGTTCTTCTTAGAGTCATTTTTCTTACTTTTGGAAGAATCCACAAAAAAAAGAATTGTGTTCCTTCCTACAGCACTCTGAACAGCCTTGTGCATATTCAACAGTTCAGGAAATGACACATCCTTTTGGTTTATATGAAAGTTTATAGCAAACTATGAAAAGTTTGGATTAAGAGACTGACATCATATCAATGCTCAACTTATGATCCATGACAAAACCTAACTAGCCTATAAGTCAATATAGCCAATCATATTTAGCACATAAAGCTCCACTATAGGTCCTTATGCCATTTTGCATTGAAATAATGCTTTGGAGAATAAATGCCTCTCCACAATACTTTGTGCACTAAACAACTCCTAAGATGTAGGATTATAATAGAAGCATCAATATTTTCATTCTGGCTTTAAAGCTCCAAAGATATATTAGCATACATTATATATGTAGCTTGTTTAACATCATCAATATAACATTGATATCTGATAGAAGTAAATTATACTATGTTTTAATAGGTGTTTTAGTGTGTTTTTAAGTATTTCATAGATGATTATCATGTGTATAGGTTTATAATTATGTTATTGCAGCATTTATATGTATTCTAAACGTTTGTTTGGTTTAGAGCAAGAACTGGATCTTAATTTTATGTTTCAAGAGCTGTTTGATGTGTTTGTAAGTGTTTGAAATTAAGTGATTGAAGAATGAAGATGGACACAGAATGAATTAGGTCACGATCATTGTAGCATCCTGAGTCTCAAATTGTTGAGATATTTAAAGAGTTAGACTAATGAGTTATATGAGTGGCAGTATATAGAACAAAATTGGTACATCTAGGAGATGATTTCATAATTATGTTCAAATGCTTAATATTAGCATAGACACATAAATTGTGGAATAGACAAATTGCACTCGATTGACATATTCTGGCGTATGAAACTAAGATGAATGTGATAAATGACTGAGTAAAATGAATGAGATATGAATGTGTATTTCTAATGTCTTGTACTTTGGTTTACCAGTGACAAGGATTGATGGATTATAATTAGTAAATTAGGAATTATCGATTACAATTGGGAGAACTATGAATTTATGTGAATTTTGGACTAAGAAAAAAACCAAGTGGCAAGACAAATTGATTAAATGGTAGTGGAGGATACTGAATTTACATTCAACATTATTATAATGTTCAATGTATGATAGGAAATATAATGTTGAGTAAAAGTAGTTGATCCAATTTTATACAAATAATTTATATATGTTTGATCAAAGGAGACTTATGTTCAACATAAGTGACAAGAATATAAAGCTAGATAAACGAGATTATCTTTTTACATCATTTTGGTTAAATCAACATAATGAGAATCATAAAGTTACATACAGGGATATATTTATCTTTTGATTATGAATTGTATGAAACTTGTTAAGTTGAAGAATTACCAAATCAACCTTTGATGAAATGATAATGATGGTAATGAATTCTTAACTCTTATATATGTTATGTATTAGATGGAATAACAATTCATAAAAGGATAATACTTAAATTTTATTAGGTTACTGGTGACTTTATCTGATATAGTCATATACATTAAATGAAATAATGATTAAAATTTTGAAAAGTTTAAATTGTTTTAATCTAAGTAGAAATTTAGCATTGAGAATGTTGAAGTATTTTGATGAGATCATTGTGGTAAGTTTTAATTTTTTATTATTTACAGGGAATGAGATTCTCTGGTAAATACCTTCACAATTAAATTCATAAGATTATGAATATATATAAAGAGGAAAATACAATAGGAGATAATATATGTATAATGTCAGACTCTCTGAGCCCTTTTGTATTGGACTGTACTTGGAGATACTATTGTATATTAATATAATATATACATGGTTGTATATGAGTTCAAAAATGTAATTGAATCCTTTGGGTATAACTACTAGTGATTTATAATGTTATATGCCTTTACATGAACTTAGAGTTCATCAGCATGCAAAATGTTGGAGATTTCTAACATATAAGCTTCTAAGTGTGTAAAATCGAGTTTATTGGATGATATGGCCATAGTGGCCAAGTTAAATGTGTTCTAATTCCTTAGAGGTGATTAGACATTATTTATAGACTTATTGGACACTTAAAAAGCTTAATTTGAAAAGTTGATATACATAAAGGCTTATTTGCAAATTTAGGAAAAGTTTGGATAAACGGTAATTTCACATAAGCTAAGGAAAAAAGGTAATTTCACCATGTTTGGTCAAAGAAGAGTCAAAATTCTAGACCTTTCTTTCTTTGTGTGGCGATGCACCTCATCATTAAATATTAAAACACTTTTTTTTAATTGAAAAAAAGGAAAAGAGAGGAGGAGAAGAACACCATACGACCACCACCAAATTTCCACCATTTTTTGATTGCCCAACCCAAACCAAGTTGTTCTAAGTTAATTTGGGATCAAGGAACTCAAATCTATCATTAGATTTGAGAAATTCTCAAAGGATTTTAAGATATCTCCAAAGGAAAGTTTAGGCAAATTGTGTCTCATCTCTCTTTATGTTATGATTTTGAGTTTGCTGTTAAGATATGTTGTTCTCCATACTTAAATATGCATGAAACATGGTTTAGATGAATGAAATGAATCATGGAGAAGTCTCCTTAATGTAAAATTGAGATGCCCTCTCTTTGGTGAAAGTTTCTGAAATTTTGAATATCTTTTGAAATTGATGGTTTAAATGAATTCTATGGTGTTAATTGTGTATATATAATGTGAATTGATGATAAAAAATGAAGAAGATGTATATTGGATAAGGCTTAGCTGAAATAATGGGGGGAAAATGAACTAATGTAATGAGTTGTATAATTATGATGAATATGGTTTAAATGAAGGCTTGGATTGAATGGAGTGATGAAATGTGTTGTTATTGGAAGTGCTTGTTATATAACAAGATAGGAGCATGGATTACTATGATAAAGTCTTGACAAAAAGTGACTTGAAAGTCATGCACATTAGGTGTTTACTAAAATACCTAAGTGAACTTGGCTTAGGATTTGAGGATTGTCATGGCATGCATTGGGACGAGTCTTTCATGTTTACTTAGAGTAAACTTGAATTTTTGCTTAGATTGATGAATAGTGGCCTAATGTGCTTTGATAAAAATGTGCTTAATTATGTTTTGAAAAGTGTAGGTATTAGATCAAAGGCACTAAATGCCTTGGAAAATGTAAAAGAAAGCTTATGTGAATAATAAGGGAAGTAACTATGTGAGAAGTTTAATGGCTAAATCCTATAGCTTAAAGATTATGATATTGTGTTTTACACACTTATGCGATGGTGTATAAATATGACACATGTTTGAGTAGTAAGTACATTGTATATTTGTATATATAAAGGCTCGAGAGTTGTGGATCAAGGAGCTCGTACTAAGGATTGTTGAAGTCAGGGGAGTGTACACCTTCTTTTGAGGTAAGTTAGGGAAAACATATCTCTCAAATGGGATTAGGACATCCCAAGACATGCATGATGACTTGTATGGAAATTTTAAACCTAGGTAATGTATGGTATAATTGAATCTCAAATAGATGCTAGTGTACTTATGTATTTGATAAATGAAATTGTTTTGAATAACTCTTTACACTTGGAGTAAAGCTAATGTTTTTATTACGTATTTTAAGGAATGATATTCTTTTCAACAAACCTGCAGTTGAAGTTCAAAGGACATTATTTTATTTCCTGAAACTACATTTTTGAACAACTTTACACTTGGTTGCAAAAGATGACTTTTACTACATGAAATAATGTTTTGGAACTTACATATGCATAATTGAGTCATGTATGCTGCGTGTATATGTTCTCTTTTGGCTTAGAGTTATAGCAGGGTTCTATTTTATTGATTGGACCAATAAATAAAGGCACGGTACCTTATTTGATTTTAGTACTAAATATTTGTATATGATTTTTTTGTGATTGGTGAGGTAACGATTGGTCATTTGTGTGCTAGGTACAATAGATTAAATGACCCCTATACCCTTGATGCTGGTATATAAAAGTTGATTCCTCGTATCGACACCTTTCTACAGGACTTGCGGGTGATTGCACACCTAGAGGTCTAGTCCCCGATGAGGTCATCACCTAGGGTTATGACGCTTTTGTCGACCGTAGTTTGGACTCACCACAGATGAAAGTCAAGCTAACACCGGTAATCGATGAGTGTGCACATTAGTTTGGCTTACTAGTGGTGACACATATAACTATTTTGGCTTATTCAAAGATTTGGCTTCCTGACGAGATTTGATTATAGATGTGATGTTTTTTGCTTGTGTACTGCAACTGAAACCTATGTTCACTAGATGAGTGATTAATAGACTAGGCCTATGTGGTTCCTAACTAGTATAGGTTGAGTCATATATTAGGCCTATGTGTTTCTATGTCATGTATGTTCACTTCATAGGTGGTTATAAGCATACTAGATGCGTAAAAAAAACGGTCCTTAGGTTATTTATACCGTCTTGGAGTGTACTGAGTTCTGTTTGCAATATATGTTTTTTCCTGCTCACTGAGTACATAGTGTACTCACCCCCTCCACTTTCCAATCATATGGTATTTTGACATTATAATTATACCTAGTACAATGACTTAACTTGAATAGTTCCAATTGAATCAATTAGCAATATTTCATATCAGATATGGAATGTTAAGACTTTAAGAAAGTCAAAGTTAATAATTTAAGGATGTGATGTTTAGCTAAAACATGTATTATCTATTAAGTTTTAGAATTAAATTAGGTAATAAAAGGTTATCAGATAGCCAAAATGTTGGATATGATCTTGCAGACCTATTAAACAAATTGTTTGTTTCAATGCATACTTATAGGAGAATGATTCTCAAGATAAGTAGTAGGAGTAAGGTGAAATTTGAAACTTTCAAAGCTCATGATAGTACAACCAATTGGAACTAGTGTCTTTGTCGATACATTTGATGTATAGTTGATAGATGAATAGTTTATCATATTCATACCCCATATTGATGTATATTTGCTTGATATTTTATCCTTTTATCATATATTTGGTACTTAATTTACTCCAATTGTGTTTGTAGGTTATAATTGCCTTTATGAACTTAAAGAAAAAGAATTCAGATTAAAACATGACATAAAACAATCAATTTGTGTACTTTTCTTAAGCTGTACAAAATCTTGAATTCTGGGTATTTTATGTTATACACGGTCTAATGTACAGTTGCGTATCAAACCACGTATCACCTAGAACTATAAATTTTACTATAAAAGGATGTGTTTGGAGGCAAAATAGGATAGCAAACATTAGGATGTGATTAGAGAAGCTGAGATTGTTTAAAAAGGGTGATTTTGAGTTAGAGAAGTGGAAAACCCGAAGAAATCATTGAAAGATCTATCGGCATACAAGATCAAACCTATACCTTGCAAAAATATTTGATAGAAGATAATTAGGGAGATTTAGAATTATAGACCCATTGTTTTCAATTTGTTTTTCCTTTTATTTATGTTTGATTTTATGTTTTACAATGTGTAACTAAATTTTTTTAGTGCCTAAGTTAGATGAACCCCAGTTTTTTACAGTAACATGTTTGATTCTTTAATTATTCGGATTTACATATTGTAATCTAATTACATGTTTAATATATGTTCTAATAGACCTAGAATACTAATACATAATCCAATTTCATAACATAGAGATTGAGAAATCCTGTATATGCATAGATCTACCATAATTGGAAGCAGTTCAGTCTTAGAGGTACGATGACATAAATCCTCTAGATTAAGGTCAAACCTAATAGTGGGATTCACAAATCAGTAAAACAATTCCATAAACTTTAACCCAAGTAATTCAATTGATAACTTTAAGATTAGTTATTATTAGACTCAAAGTGAGCAATTATCATACCATAGGAATCTCCATGGTCTAATAAATCAATAACACAATTAGTTAACAAAAGATCAATCAATTAAGGGTATTTAGGGGATTCGAAACCTAGACACTAAGTTTTGATATTAATAGTTTTCTAAATAATTTCTTAATTCTTTATTCAATTTTATTGCTTGTTGTATTTTATTTGCTTAAATTTTCTGTTCTTTAATTAAAATCCCAAATGAAACTTGTAGACTGGATAATAGAAAATAGTAACTACTAGTATTCATCATCTTTGTGGGATCGACCTATACTTTTTGATACTAACTATAGCTGCACTGTGCACTTACAGTTATTTCATAATTGATAATTAGAAAATTTTCAATCAAGTTTTTGATGTCATTGACAAAGACGGTGATATTAGGAAAATCTAGTCATTACTTTGTTTTCTTTTATTTCCTTTGTTTTCTTGTTTTATTTTATGTTATTGTATTTGCTTAATTTATTTAGTTTAGAATTAAAGTCCTGGTCAGTTATAACCTAGAGAACATCTAAATGCTTAATAGAAGCAGATCCTAAAATAGAGAGAATAATATTAAGGAATCTTCATAGGACTAATCTGAAAGAGTTTGAACTAAATTGTTAGATAGAAGGCTTAGAAGGTCACCTGGATACAGATGAATCTAACAGCATTAGAGACTAACCAAATATGATGTTTGACTACACTAAGCCAGACCTAATTGTTGCGAAATCCAACATAGTAAGACCAACTGTTTAAGTGAATAATTTCAAGATCAAGTTAAGCATCATCTAAATGGTGTAGAAGTTAATCTAGTTTGACAAACTCTTAGACGAAGACCCCAAAGTGCACATCTCTAATTTTTTTAGAGATTTGCAATACATTTAAGATTAATGGAGCAAACAATGACATAATTAGATGGAGTATATTTCCATTCTCCCGAAGAAGAAAGGCTAAATAGTGGCTAAACTTTATGTTATGTTCGTCAATTATTATATCAAATCAAGTGGTGGAAAATTCTTTACTGAATTATTTCCCCTGTAAAGGATGCGAAGCTAAGGAATGACATCTCGTTAATTATACTCCCAAATTGAAGGCAAATCACTTTATGAAATATGAGAGAGATTTAAGGAGATGATCAAACGATGCCCTCATCATAGACAACCACTGTGGATGCAAATCCAAACTTTCTATAATGGGATAAGTCAAAGTATGAGGCAATCGATAGATGCAGTAGCTAGAGGGACGTTGAATAATAAAACACCTGAAGCAGCCTAAGAGTTGATTGAATACATGGCTATGAACAACTATCAGTGGTGCTCAGCTAGAGCATGAACTACGAGGCCAATGGGAGTTTATGAAATAGATGTGGTGGCGTAGTTAGTGAGTCAAGTGGAGGCCCTAAGTAAGAAGATAGATAGATTAACTATGGCTCCACAAGGAAGGGTGTTATAGTGTGAAGCTTAGGGGTTAGACCATCAAGGATAGGAACGTAGGGAATGCTCTCAGACCTCAAAACAATTCTTACAGTAATACCTATAACCCTAGATGGAGGAACCACTCAAACTTTTCATAGGGTAATCTAAGGCAACAAAGAAGCAACCTTTGTCCGGGATTCCAACCATAAGCATCATAGCCAAGGAAGCCTGGTATGTATGAGTTGATAATGGAATTCATTCAAGAATCAAGGACAAAACATTAGCAAATAGATGCATCCATATGAAATTTGGAAATTAAAGTGGAGAAATTTGCAAAGTTAATGGCAGAGAGACCGAAGGGGAGTTTGCTAAGCACAACTAAAAAATTCCAAAGGAAAGGATGGTGGCAGTAACCTATACCAATGAAAAGAAGCTCTAAAAAGAAGAAGAGAAGGAATTGACTACCAAGAGTTACTTGCAAGTTGATTGTAGCTTTTATCTGAAGAGTGTCAAGGAGTATCAACCTGCACTTCCATACCCTATCAAAGTAAAGAGAAAATCATTGGACATAGTGGTAGATAATATCCTTGATCTTCTAGAAGAACTAAAGAAGGAACTGTCCCTTATTGAACCTTTTTCACAAAGATTAAATAGTACATAATCATTTCAAGAGACAACATTAAACAAGGAAGACTCAAAGAAGTTGACTGAAGTGTTAAGTAAGGAGAGCTTTAAAAAGAAGATTAAACTATCAGAAAAGCAAAATGTCCTAATGAATTTTTATATTCCTTGTGCTATCAGTAGTTTAAAGGTGTGCTATGGCCAACTTAAGGGATGACATAAATATGACACCTTACACCTTATTTAAGAAAATGAGAATAGAAGAACTTGAACCAACTATAATGTGCCTTCAAATGGCTGATAGATCATTAAAAACATCCTAGGCCAATCATAAAGGATGTATCTATTAAGGTTGATAAGTTCACATTCCCAACAAACTTTATCATTTTGGACATAGAGGAAGATTTGAAAGTATCCTTATTCCTCGGGTGACCATTCCTGGCAACTACCAAGTCACTCATAAATATTGATGGAGGCAAGTTAACTTTGAGAATAGGGGTTAAGAAGGTTACAGTTAGAATCTTCAATGTTAGAAACAATTCCTTGAATTTCTAGATGTTATTGAAGTTGACAAGTCTTGTCAACATGTTCTGTAGGACTCTACATGTAAAGATCCATTAGAAAAGTTACAAATTCAATAAAATAAACCAAAGAAGAAAACGTCAAAAGGTAGCCCACCTACATGTTATGGAAACTATGTTAAGGCTAAAACCACACATTCTATTGGACCCACCATGAGTAGAAAAAATACGTCGAGCTAGCGATGGTAAAGAAACGTTGCATGAGAGGCAACTCATGAGTTTGTTTTAGTTTTATTTTAATTCCAATAGTATTTATTTTAGCTTTAGTTTTATATTAGGTTTTGATTAATCAAATTTTTTTAAAAGTGTTTTAGGATAACAAAATTAAGCATGTTGGGGAAATTTGTGCATAATTATGACTTTAGGGGAATGTGTGTTATGGGTTATAATGCTAAAGTGCAAAATTTTCATATTTGAGCATCAATTTTTAGAGTTGCACACATTGTTAGAGGGTTACATGTTTTGATACATGCCCATGTTCCAAATTTTGTAGCCTTGCAAAATGTTGTAACTCAGTGAAATACATGGATTGATACATGGTTGTGTCAGACCATGTAATTTTGCAATACACGTTTAAATGCCCTATTTCTTTCATTTTTCCTATTTTCTTTCTTCTCCCACTCTCTCCCGTCATTGCCCCTCTTCTCCCCCAATCCAATTTTTGCATTTTTCAGTCAAATTAGTGACACCCAAGTAAGTTTTCTTATTTTTTTAACTTATTTATGCATGATTCATTGGGTGTTTTGTGTTATTTGCAAATTTTTCAATCAAAAACACCAATTTCATTATTTTAGGATTTTTGAAGAATTTGTTTGATTTTATATTTAATTTGTTTTAATATTTGAATTTATTTAATAGCCAATGGTTTTAAAGATTTAATTTGACAAATTGCATGAAATTTAGGTGACAATTCAACTTAATTTGCATCGATGTTGTGATTTTTGTTCACTACGAGTTTAATTGCGATAATTTTTTGTTTAATTAGGTTAATTAGTTATTTTTAGTGTTAATTAAGACTGAGTTTGTGTTTAATTAAATGAGTTTAGTGTTTAATTGATCAATTTTGTGTAATTGGTAATTTAGGATTTTTAATTTCAAATTTAGGGTTAGAATTATAAATTAACAATTAAGTTAGTTTAATTCATTAATTGATAATTCATTACTGGCACAATTTCTAATTTTTAATGTTGAGATTAATTAGTTTGTTAAGTGATTTCCTAATTAAATTTGTTTAATTATTTATTTCTTTATTTGAAGGAGAGCCTTGAATTAACTAATAAAAGTTGTTCCTTTATGACCATAAGGTCACAAATTTGAATAATGGAATGAGTCTTTTTGTAAAAATTACAAAGGGAAGTTTGTGTACTTTAATAACCCTCCCTTGAACCTTGTAAAGTGGAGAGTCTTATGCACTAGGGTACGTTGACTTTGACTTTATTTATTTTAGTATATTAATTATTTATTTGTTTAATTTTTTGTAATTAATTTGTTTTCACAATTAACGAGTAATGAGCATGATCAAAATTAAGTGTGAAAAAAAGCATACTTTTGTGATTTAAACATCAATTTTCTCACACCTGTGTAAAGTCGCAGACAAAAATGACATGATCACAGCGTCATAAAGCGACTCCAAGAAAGAGGCATTGAGGCGAATCTTCTATGACAGTCTAGTACATAGAGAGTCCACAGATGCTTTTATTCAATGTTGGGGATCAGGAAGAACAATATCAAAGATTGAAGGATAAGAAGTTTGGAGCTAATCGGTACATTGATTGGGAGGCCTTGGAGCAGGTTGGCTTAGCCCAATAGGGTAGAGAGTCAGTAAATGTAGGAGCATGGTCCCAATTCTCTGAAATCGTGGAACCATCTTATAAAGAGCTCACTTTAGAGGTCCTGTCCACATTTTGCATGGTGAAGGGATGTTATGATAGAGATTACCCCAATACAATCCAATTTCGGATGATGGGGGAGATGCATCAGATGAATTATACTGAATTCTCCATCACCATGGGTCTGTATGATCAGGAGTACATTGGGACACCAAAGTACCAAGCATTATAGATAGATCTTATATATGGGTTGTCTCTGTGACATGTTTGAAATCGAATCAGCATTAAAGATGACTATGATCTGAGCAAGTTTAAGGCCTCAACCTTACGCCATGTACCACTTGGATACATTCATGGTGTCTTAAGCCATACCTTAAGCAGTCAAGGAGATAGTTGGGGAGTTTTTAGGAATGTGGATGTTTTTTTACCTCTAAAGTATAAGCAAGCAGACGCCTATCTACCTGGGACATGCACTTGTCCAATTGATCTGGTGTCAGAGTGAGGATAAAAAGGTTGGCATGATATATGTTGGACTTTACATGACTAAGCTATCATGAAGAATGGGGGTATTTGATCGGCTTACCACCAATGCGGGAGATGACAACTGTGGTAATGCTCAACTTAACAGTAATGCAATATATACTCATAGTTTGTTGATGTTAGGAGCCTACAAGATACTTGTATAGACTTATTAAGGAGCCTGATGAGTTAACACTAGAGGAAGGAGACAGAGTAAACTAGCCTGCAGTAGAGAAGCCATTACAGCCATAGTCACCGCCATCTTAAACTGACGGGAATACACTAAAAGACTGGGACTAGCTAGAAATAGCTTGACTGGAGAGATAATAGGTGGACCTTATGGAATAGATGAGCGAGTTACTATCTATAGTTGGATGGATGGGAGAGCTGATGGTCTTACTGGTTAGCCAACTAGGCACTGATTTTGCAACCCCCATCATCTGGTGAGGGCACCTCCTCTGTAGTTCCTCCGCCTGGCCAGGAACATCGTTATGAGAACCCTTCTTCCTCGGATCAGCCAGGATCACACAATGTAGAAGATGTTTAGTTTTATATATTCTTTCTTTTTCTTTTTCTTTTGTTTTCAAATTTCTTTCTAGTAATTGTTTTGTTAACATTACAATTAATGATGGTTTTATTTCTTTATTATTTTATGTTATGTTTTATTTCTATTTCTTTTGTTTCTTTTAATCCCTTTTTCTTATATTTTGTAAGGTTATAATCTTAACTTTAGATGGATCATAAATTAGAAAAAATTTTCGTAATCAGGAAAGCACCACTAACCCTTCTCATTTATTATATATACTTATATTATGTACATTGGGAACAATTGATAAGATCTCATCTTGTTATATTATTTGATATTGCCTCCTTTGTTTTGGATTTATTTTGATGCTTAAATATGGAAATTAATGTTTGTTTTGTTTTAAGACATGAAATGTGGAGATTGAATTAAATTGGGACTTTATTGATGATAATCACAAATTTGGATAAAGTGAAGAGACTACTGCAGTGGATGAGGTTGATCACTTAAAGAGTTGGAGTTTAACTAGGAAACTTCTTCTTATCCCTATCATGTAGGAATTTAAATTCATTTTAGATAGAAATCTTCACAAGTTAGAGTTAGATTAGGATTAGATTGGAAAACTCTATAAAAGGGGTGTTCCTCACAACTAAAGGAGGTTCTCTCTTTTTACATTTTTAGCAATTCTCTGTCTTTCTTCTACTTTTGTTATTAGAACAAAAGCCATGTGTCGCTAAACTTAATCGTTTTGATTCAATGAGATTATATTCTAGTTGTAACTTTGAGAGGTTTTGTGTTTCAAACTTTTATTCACATTTAATTCAGGCATTTCTTGTATTGAGTTTTCATATTTTATTAGTGATTAATATTCGATTAATCTGACAATTTAATTTAATATTGATTATTCTATCGCTAACTAGGAATTCAATGATTCGTTATTGTCATGAAGGAATGATATAAGTAGCTAATAGGTTATTTATGAATTTCCATATTTAACTTATGATAAACAAAAAAACTAAATTGAATAGCTATCTTGATTATTTAATTTAGGGTTTAATCTTTTTCACGAAGCTTATTGCTATCATTTATTTGATACGGAATGCTATCACACTTAGTCAATAGATGGCAAGTTTTGGTTTGGATGTTGGGTTTGAACCAATTAATTTAGGAAAAAATGAAACTTATTACGGCCATCCTAATATGTTTCGAACTAACTACTTGAATCGTGAAAATATTCTTTTTGAACCAATGATCAATGTTACAATTAGATGAGGTCTTTCCCCTAAATCAAAGTTTGGTAATCTTGACTTTCTTATTTTAAATTCAGTTGATTTAATTTGTTTTTGTGTTAATTTTAGTTGATCAATTTCTCAATCAAACCCCCACCCCCAATTTATTTTATTGCTTAAAATTAAGAGAATAGTGTTTAGTTCTTTAGGGATTCGACCTGGTTCTACGATTACTACAAAAAGTTTAAAGAACTAGAATATTTTAGGGGCATCGACAACCCAAAACAATGTACAACTTTTAAGTGTGGGGAAAGGATTCGTGATTTTTAATGATTTCTTTAAGCTTATTATGATCTTGATGATAATATTTTATGAACTGATATCTTGGCTTAATTGAAATCTGTCCATTAACATTGATGAGTATTGAGTTGAATTGGTATACAAAAAAGGACGATAGTTAGAATAAAATTCCTTATATGAGTTATATATTTTATGTTCAATGAGATAATCAAATTGAATGAAATTGCAAATTATTTACACATATAAATGAATCTTTTTCGTGAGCTTTTGAGCCTAAAAGTGAGATTTTCAAAAATTTTCAGCTCTTGTTATTCTTTCACGTGTGTTATAATGTATAGTAGAATGATTCTAGAACTTGCTTTTATTATATATATTGATATCATATTTGTTAAATTATAAGCATTAACATGATAAAGGTACTTAGGTTAAACAACTTATTTTAGCCTATTTCTTTGATATTTACCATACCCATAATTTTATCCTTTAGAAATAACCAAGTTAAGTCTAAGCATTTTTCATTATTATTAACCTACATTATTAACCTTTATTCTATTTTTCTTAAAGAGATTTTTATTATTTTGAACCCAGAAGGTTATTTACAGTATTTACTTGTTGAGACCTGAAATTATTAAAAGGTCTATTATTTCTTTAATTATGGTACTGAACGCTCGAATTATTGTGTTTAGATTAATTTTTTTAATAAGTACCAATAGAAATAGAGTTATAAACAAGTCTTGTAATTTTCCTTTAGTAAATTTCCTTCAATTTACCTTTTTGATATCCAAACCATACCATAACCAAGCCCCATTACAACTTTATGAAGACCTTTTGATTTTTTTCTAGTTTATACATAAGTGGTGGAGATGTGATGATATTGCAACATTATGGGAAGAGTTCTACTATGCATTGACTGAGAGTTTTGATATTTTTCACCCTAAACATTTGAGCATATTGAGTAAAATCTTGGGGAGAGTGTAAAAGTTTATGTTTTTTTATTTCAATGTGATTATTGATGTGATTATTATTAATATGGACTTAGGAAGTTAATTTTCGAATAACATGACTTTAATTGTATGCTAGTTTGATTTAATATGATATGATGATTTCTAGTATGAATAGACAAGTTGAGATTGATGAGGGATCGATGTTGTAAGATTTATAATTTTGATTATAGTTTGCTTGATGACAAACAAAATCTTAAATGTGGGGATGTTTATTAAATGCATATTTGATCAGATTTATACCCCATATTTGATGTATATTTACTTGATATTTTACACTTTTATCATACATTTAGTACTTAATTTGCTCTAAGTGTCTTTATAGGTTGTAATCTCCTCTACAAACTTAAATTAGAAGAATTCGGATGAAAACATGACATAAAACAAATATTTAAAGCATAGAAGGGATACACAGTCTTGCATCAACCTGTGTACTTCTCTCAGGTTATGCAGAATTGCGAATTCAGGGTACTTTGGGTTATATACAGTTTAGTATATGGCCATGTATTAATCAGTGCATCACCCAAAACCACAGAATTTAATATAAAAGGACATATTCGAAGGCAAAATAGGAGAGTAGACATTAGGAGGCAATTACGTAAGCTAAGATCATTTAGAAGGGTTGATTTTGAGTCAAAGAAGTGGAAAACCCCAAGAAATCATCGAAAGATCTATCAACATATAAGGTCAAACCTATAACTCGCAAGAATAGTCAATAAAATGTAATCAGGGAGATTTAGAATTATAAATCCATTGTTTTCAATTCATTTTTCCTTTTGTTTATGTTTGATTTTATGTTATACAATATGTAACTAAATTCCTTTAGTGCCTAAGTTAGATGAACCCTAGTTTTATGCAATAACATGTTTTGATTTTTTAATTAATGCATTTGTTCATATTGATATATTGTAATTAAATAACATGTTTAATATATGTTCTAATGGGCTTGGAATATTAATGCATAATTTGATTTCATAATATAGAGATTAAGAAATCATGTTGTGAATAAATTTACTGTAATTGGAAGGAGTTCATTAAAACCCTAAAGATAGCATGACATAAATCCTCTAGATTAGGGTCAAACCTAATAATGAGATTCATAAATCAGTAGAGCAATTCTATAAACTTTAACCTAAATAATTCGGTTCTTAACATTAGGATTATTTGTTATTAGATTGGCTATTAGTATACCATAAGAATCTCCATATTATAATATATCAATAAAACAATTGCTTAATAAAAGATCACTTAAAGGTATTTAGGGGGATTCAAAACCCAGGCACTAAGTAATTTATTAATTCTCTATTCAATCTTGTTTCCTGTTTTATTTTATTTGCTTAAGTTTTCTTTTCTTTAATGAAATCCCAATTCAAACTCGTAGGCTAGATAATAGGATAATGGTAACTATTAGTATTCATCTCTTGATGGGATCGACCCATACTTGTTGGTACTAGCTATTTAGGCACGCACTTACCATTATTTCTTAATTGACACTTAGAAAAAGTTCAATTAATAGTTAAAAGGCTATAAGACATTGAAAGATTTACTCTCCTAATGATTTCAAATAGTTTGTTTTTTGGATGATTGTGAATCTATCATATCAACAAGAAGGTTAATGGAAGTATATTTGTTCTCTTCAGTAGGAGTATATGCAAAAATATTGCTCATAGAGAATGAAAATTCTAAATTTCAATTGATGAAAATTATAGTTATCCAAGAATAACTCTTATTAGATATAAGAATATAACAACATAATTATGGGAATTACATCTGTAGAGATAGACTGGAATTTATTCACCCATTCCCAGTCTAGGTACATAGATAATGTATAGACTGGAAGTTGTTCACCCATTCCAAGTCTAGGTACATAGATAATGTACTAAAGATATTTGGTATTAGACATATCAAATACTTGTGAAGTATTAAACATATTTGTTATTCTATGTATGAGGTGCTATTTGAGTTCAAGGAGATAAGGATATTTAATTTAGAAGTAAAGTCCAATTAAGGTATATTTTACTTAAGAAAAATATCATTCAAGATTTGAAAGGTTCCAATGTAGTAATGGATGCTAATTAAGTCATAATACATTTTTCATTTAGTGAAAATGATTAATTGGATCAATAAGTTTTTTAGTGAACTTAACATAATTCCTTGTATTGTTAAAGACAGTAATGCATGAAGGAACATTGGAGTCATTGGGCATGTCAAAGGAGCTAAGGTCTCATTAAAGATCTAAGGATGTATTTAGGCAATTTTAATTATGATGATACTTAAGATGGATAAATCAAGTGCTCACTATAGAGAATCTTATAGAATTCTCTCATTAAGCCATTGTTTCAACAGTAGCATAATCGTCATATAGTGATATGGTATAATATACTTAAATAATTAACTTAATGCAAGTGGGAGATTGTTGGTTTATGCCCTATAGTTAATCAGTTTATTTATAGTATAGTTATAATTATTTAAAGACATTCTTTATCTTGTAGATGTTTAGATGTATAGAATAAAATCCATGGGATAATTATACATTGCAAATGAAATTATAATGAGATTATAATTATGAGATTCATATTTCCTTTATTTATTATCCCTGCATTGTTTTTATTCATTGTTTTTTTAAGACTAGACATTAATAGAAAGTAAAAAAGACTAACACACTTTATGTTTTTTCCTTATAAAAAAGTAGTCAATCTCATAGACTAAATTATGGAGATACTTGAGCAAACATATGGGTTTTTGTTAGAGAACAACTGTACTGAACTGACTCGATACGAGAAATCTATTTGGAATATTACTTATATGTCTTTGGAAATTCTCATTATGATGATTTTATAAGTGATCCTTTGACTTGAAGTCCCTAAATTTATCTTATATAAAGATTGCTATGTTTTGATATTACTTATGACATATTCTAATCATAGGTAGTTCAATTGGTAGATATTAGATGTAGCATGAACTATATGGAGATAGTTGTAATACAAGAAAATGCAAATATTAACAATGAAAAAAATTTGTAGTAAATTAACGATGAAAACTGATAATCATAGGTAAAGTTGTCAGGAAAAAAAGGTAATCTGTGACCAAAAAAATTTTTCGATAGAGGAGACGAAACTTTGTCAACGGAAGTTAGTGACAAAATAGTAAAAGTCATCATAAAAATGGGCGCGAATGGTTCTTAGTGAAAATGTGTACAAAATTTACTAATGAAAAAAAAGTCCCGTAGGTAATTTCCGAACAGAAATAGAGTTCCATAGGTAAATTACTACAAAACCACCATTCTATAAGTAATTTCCCTACATAATGGTGGTTCCATAGTAATTTACCTATGAAACTTTATTTCTCCCTACAAAATCACTTTTATGATGGGAATTTACCTACAAAAATATCATTCTGTAGGTAAATTCAAATGATATCAGGTTTGTTATTTTAATTGGAAGGAGAACGACGTTGTTTGCTCAACCACAAATGACGCATTTCCTTATCATGTTTAAACCATCCTGATATCCTCTCCTCCTCTGAAAGTTTTAATTTTTTTTCCTCTTCCCTTGTCGTCATGGTCTTCAGTTCCATCCACCATCGTTGTCATCTTAGTCTTCAAATAATTGTCCAACATGGTTAGTTATTAATCCTTTGCACTTGGTTTTTTATTTTTCTACTTGTTTTTGTTAGGGAAGCTTTTGTTTGGGTCAGTTTTGGTTGATTTCATTTATGTTTCTGTGTCTATTTCAGTTGTTAATGATTTTGTGTGTGGATGAATGTGTTCCTGCTGATGAAGTATGCCATGTACAAGTGTTTTTCTTAATAGTTAGTGATGAATTTATTACACGTGTAAAGTGTTCGATGAAATGTATATGATGAATTTATGAATACTGAGAGACAAATCTAAATGAATTTATGAATACTGATGAAATGTTTTTCTCTCTTCACTATTGGTTTAGTCTTCTTACCATTTATACTCTACATTAATTATAGTCTTACCTAGGCGCTGGGGATTGAAAATAAAAATGCAATGCCTAGAATATATATTGGGTCTTAAAATTAAAATGAAATGCCAAAGTTACATCTTAGAGCTTAAAACTAAACTAAAATGAAATGGAATCCCTAGAATGAATGTTAGGGCTTTTAAATGGAGAAATGTTGGAAGTTGTATCATAGGACTTGAAATAAAAATGAAACACTTAAATGTGGATCTCGTGGCTTAAAAATAAACTATTGAGAATGAATTTTAGAGCTTAAAAATAAGATAATGAATTTTAGAGCTTAAAAATAAGATAACATAAAACAAAATAAGTAGAATGAATATTAGGCCTTTGAAATGGAAAAAAATGCTAAGAGTGGTGCCATAGGATTTGAAATGAAATTGATATATCTTGAGCTAGGTTACAAGGCTTAAGAAATCAAATGAAATAAGATATTAAAAATGTGTCTAGAATTCTTAACTTAATGCCTAAGGCATTAAATGGATCTCAGATTTAATCTAGAAGCGAGAAACTATCGGAAATTAGTGATTAGTACCTAGAGACCAACTTAAGCTTTGGGGTTTGTAGGCTTATGGTTTGGACTTGATTTCATAGGTTTTATGGGCTTTTAGTTTAGACTTAAGCTTTTAGGTTTTGTGTTAGCCCAAATAAATAAATAAATAAATAAATTTTTTTAATTAAGCATGAATAGATTAATTGAGTAAGTTATGTTAGCATTAATTGAGTTGATATTAATTAGTATGTGATAGCATTAAAGAGTTAGATGGTGAGTTAATGAGATTAAATGTGTTAGTTGGGCCTTAATGA
>JAOSBN010000004.1:32891269-32907780 GCA_027563595.1 Erythroxylum suave | reverse complement strand
TGTCTTTGGTTCTGTCTCCGTCTCTGCATTCTTGTCCTCCAGTTTTGGAAGGAACAAAAATCTTATGTCTCTGTCATTCGGAGTCAGGACAGAAATTGGTGGGGACAGCAAGCAAACAGGTCGGAGATAGGATTTTTCTGTCCCTGTCATCTGTCCCTACCTATGAGAACAGCAACCATACGCAGGGTTAAAAACATGAACTCAGTTTTAACTAGTGTAATAGTTCCCACTATAGTATAAATTCATTCATTTAAGAAAACAAGTGATTTATTGTCACTCATTACTTTTAAAACAATTTAAACACAAAGTACCCTAGCTTAGACTACCACGTATCAAAAGGAACGTAATCATTTAAGAAAGCCTGAGGTTTGGTGGGGAGAACCTCTTATGGTCCCATATTATTCTTGCCTTGTAACAGGCATTCCTTACTCTTGAAATTTTGATCCAAGAAAATAAGATGAATAATATTTTAAAAAATTAATTATTATCTTCGCTGAATTTTTGAACAGACAGTAGTGGTCTAATAAAAGTAGGAACATTAAAAGAATCTTTTGACGTCAAGTAAGTATTTATAATTAAAGGGTAAAAGACCATAATAGTATGAAAAATTAATTATGCATTACCAATTATGACTTAGTCACCTTCTTCGTATACTTATGGATTGGTGATTGTTCAATCTTATACTTATGGATTGGTGATTGTTCAATAGTGGGTGTCATATGATATGTTACACCTATATCAAGAAACTATGCTTAACATGGTGGAGGGAACATAATAGGATGATGTGGAGAAATTAGGTAAGACATAAGACGACATTGGAAAGGAGATGGAGATTGTGATGAGTAGTCAGATTGCCATGCGGCATTGGCTTATGGTAAAATAATTTATATAATAGCATGATCTTCTTTTACACTGTCGTTTGTATGGATATTATGGCTATATATTTAACACTTTTATCAATTGTTGTTTTTCCAATGTAATTATAATTTTGTGCGTTTGTAAAGTTCGACCTTAGAGTTGGTGAAATAGGAGGCCAAATACCAAGATTGAATATAGGAGAAACCTGACGACTTTATAATAAAAACTCATGGAAAAAAAAAGTTATCAATATAGCTTAAAGAAAGAAGTAGGTTCAATATGACGATTTAAAGTAAAAATAATATGATGAAATTCAATATTAATATTATAGTAGATGATTGCCCTAAATTTAGCGAGTGAAATTTGTCTACTGAGTAGCTAATTCATTATCAAGAGACTTTACTTTTTAGAGATATTACTCAATTGACATGTCATTCTTGTATATTTTCTAGAGCTTTACATGTAAACAAGAGACTCTTTTTGCGAGGGAATTAGTTATGTTAAATATGTAAAGGAGTAAATTAAAAATTCTAAAGCAAAATATTACAAAAATTTTACCAAAATTGACAAAAGATTAAGGAATTAAGGTGTACATATAATTAAAGCTCAACGCAAAGATTTAAAGCAAAAATAATAAGATTACACTTCAACTGAATGAACTTTTAACAACGAAAAGGATCATTGCTAAAAGTCCAAAAACGATCACTAATAATAATTCGTGACGATTTAAATTTGTTAGTATAAACATCGCCAAATCTCCTTAGCTAAAAACTGTAGGCAGCGTTTTTCCGTATTAGTTGCTAAAATATTTTTCTTATGTTTCATTTTTGTAGCTAAAAAGTATTAGCCATGATTTGAGAAATCATCGACAATATATTTTCTCTACAAAATAATTCGTAGCGAAAGATTGTTGGCTACATTGTCTAAAACATAGCTAAAAGATTTTAGCTATGTTTCTATAAACGTAGCCAAAAACTGTTGGCAACGTTTTTTAATTTTAAAACGTAGTAGAAAATTTTTAGTTACGTCTTCAAAAATGCAGTCAAATTTTTAATATAAAATTTAACTAAATGTTATACCATGTTATATTGTTGTATATAATATTTCAATTTTTTTACTGTTAATTTATTATACAAAAATATAATAAAAATAATTACAAATTAAAAGCATTGTATATTTAAAATAAAATATTATTAAATTAGATCGTGTACAAAATTTTAATTACGACTTTAAAAAATTTTATATGCAAAATAAAAAATACAAGTATTAAATTAGTCACTCAAACCCGTCTTCATCTTTATTGCTTACGTAATCTGGGCTAAGTAATTTTCTTGGGTACTTTTCATGCTTGGCCACCTTCTTTTTAAGGGATTTGTTTTTCCTTTTCAAGATGTTGAATGTATGTTGGTCTTGATTTAGTTGTTATTGAGTAGGGAAAGCTTCAATACTTGCCACCTTCTTTCCTTTGTTTCTACTAGGTGTCATTATATTGGATATCTATAAATCAAATATCAACATTACGCGTAAACATAAGTCAAACATTAACAATATGCATAAACGTAAACTTCATCATTTCGCATTAATATAACTTAAACATCATCATTCCATATAACAGAAAACTTTGTTGAAATATATATGAGAATCTACAAAACTTATTTATATTCTATATATGATTCCGTGTATCAAATAAAAAAATTTTAAGTAAAGACTCTAAAATAGAATCTTGACGAGGCTAGGGGTAAAAGGGCTTTAGTTGAAAATTATCAGGTTGTCTATCATTGCACTTAGGAACAAGGTTGATTAACAAGTTTATCATGTTCAACAAATAAATCTTAAAAGAAAAGATTTCATTAATTGATAATCAACTACTAAATGCTTAGATATTCATAAATTTCACATAAAACATTGGACTTTCCAATAGAATGCACACTGATATGATCAAATTTTTTAGCTAAAAAATCTATTTTTTTTCATATACATACTTTAATTAACTAATATATATATATGGAGAAATGACATAAAATCGTTCCATTGACCTAGTTTTAGGATAAATAAACTTAATTAACCTTTTAATTTGATTTCATCTCTAAGAGAACTTTCATCGAACACTTTACAAAATTCAAAAATTCACTCCTATCTAACTACAAAAATCTTGTCTTTTCCCTTTGTTCACCAACATCAATACATTAAAATAAACATTCAACCATTAAAAGTCCAAATAAACCCAAACAACTCAAACAACATTCATAGAACCGACCAACATCAAAGCATATAACAACAACAATGAATGCAGGAAAAAAAAGCCAAGACCAAAGCACATGCAACTAACCTCGACCGATGGGGATGGAAGAATTTAATTAAACATAATGAATTTGCACTAAATTGACTTTTCAGAATAAACTGTTAACATTAATTCATCGATGAATGTCAATGTGGAGACTAGTTTATGATGGTGGAATTGAAGTCCACTAGGAGGAATGTGGCAAAATTCTCCCTAATAAAGAATAAATCAATTCAGAATAAATCTCCTTATCAAACACTATTCATCCTTTGTCTTCCATACTTGATCTTCTTCGTCAAGGTTTTTAGTATCATTTGAACTACCTCTCTTTCTTTATTATATATATCTCATTTTTTGTTACGAAGCTATTATATGAACATATGATTTTATATACTATCTGTATGTTATGTAAAGCTTCCTCAAATTTTTAAGACAACATTGATGGAAATAGAGATGGTGGCGATGTCTCGATGGTCCGCATAGGATTAGGGAAATTGGTTGTTTTGAAATAGTTCTCAATTGTGAAAAACTATGTCTATCTATTGTGACAATGACAAAGTCAGTCAATCAGGTATGCATGTGTTCAAATTTAGGTTCCTTAAACTATTCGATTTAGCTTTGATTATTCTTTATTGTTTGCTCATTAGGTGAAATGCATGGTATATGCGGCTCATCTAATATAGTGATCCATACTGCATCTAGGAAATCATTCACTGTATCTACTGCAAATTTAGTTAAAGTAAAGAAGTTGTTAGAGGAGGATATCAATATACCAACACCAAAGGGAAGGTCTTTGACTGTTTTAATTGATGGCTTAGAGTGTACAAGGAGCCTTCTTGGGAATCTAGACACTGGGAACCCCTTTACCTTTTCTACTAAGTCTAATGTCAGTTGGAATCCAAAAAACAATTATGTCAAAGGAATATTAGGTGTGAAACTTTATTTATTATTTTGTCTGTAAGAATTGTTAAACTTGTAACTAAAATCTTATTGTTTTTACCATGTATCATTATATTATATTGTTCAACATATTTCAATATTTATATGTTTTATTATTTTATTGTTAATAAATATTAATGATTATGAATAGTAGTTAACTTAAATTTATGATATTTTGGTCTTATTAATATTAAAATTTTAGTTATGTTTATTTTTTTATGATAAAAAATATTTACTTTTCAAATTTAAATTACCTACCATGTGTTTTTCAATAATATGTTTAAAATTTTGAAAATATTTTACAATATTTAAATGCTCCATTTTATTTTCATCAAAAATTTATATGAACAAAGTTGTACTATGTACAGTAGGCATCATTAAGGGATAATTTGTGTATAAATCACTACAAGAGTGAAGACATTTAGTGACAATTTTTTTTATGATTAACTATTGTTTCGTCACAAATAAAAGGTTTTTTGTGACAAGACAATTGATTAACACTATTGTTTGGATTAACTGTGATGATTTATTTTGTTATCACTAATAAAATAATAATTGTGACCATTTAGTATCTTTCACAATTAAGTTGTTCACAATTAAGTTGTCACTATTAACACATTAATATCGTCAAAATTTGTTTTAACACTAAGTTTTTTCATTGAAAGCTTATGCAATTTGGCACCAAAATAATTTTGGCAGGAATAAATTGTAATTGTAACATAACATATGTTAGTAACTAATATTTTGTAGTTATTGTGACAGTATGGCATCAAAAAAATCGTCACAAAATATTTTTCTTATTATGACAAAATATTTTGTCAATGAATATTTAATTAATTAATGTCTACTTCATATTGTCACAATAACCGAACTATAATTATGGTCATAACTATTCATAATTTAGTGACAATTTTCTAATGACTAACTAATTTTTCATCACAAATACGAGATTTGTTAATATCAAGACAATTGATTGACACTATTGTTTTGATTATCTATGATGATTTATATTTTTGTCACTACTACAGTGGTAATTGTGGCAATTTATTATCTTTCACTATTAAATTGTTCCTATTAATATATTAATAGCATTAGCATTTTTATCACTAAGTTTTGTTAGCAAAAACCTACGAAATTTGGCGACAAAATAATTTTGGCAGGAATTAATTGTAATTGTAACAAAACATATGTTAGTAACTAATATTTTCTATTTGTTGTAACAAAACATAATTTGGTCACTAATATTTTTTTCATGTTGTGATGAAATGGTTTACCGTCACACAATATTTTACTTGTTGTGACGAAAACTTTTGTTAATAAATATTCAATTAATTAGTATCAACTTAATATTATCACAATCACGAAACTATAACCATGGTCACTACCAATTGTAATTTAGTGACAATTGTTTCGTGACTAAGTATTATTTTGACAGTAATACAATAGGAATTGTGACAATTTAGTATCTTCACAATTAAGTTTTCTTAATAGTGTCAACATTTCTTTTATCACTAAGTTTTGTTACTAAAAGCGTATATAATTATAACAATTTAGTACCTTCACAATTAAATTTTCTTAATAGTGTCAAAATTTCTTTTATCACTAAGTTTTGTTATGACAAAACATTTTGTCAATAAAAATTTGATTAGCTAGTGTCTACTTAATATTGTCATAACAATTGTACTATCAATGTGTTAACTACTATTTGTAATTTTAGTCACTAGAAATTTTTTTGTCACTTGATCAACTTTTGTTACATATTTGTTGTTATAATAACATATTAAAATTAACCACTGTAAAGGTAAATTTTCTCATTATTTTAAAAATTTTAGAGACTAGAAACTACTTGTCATGATTTTTTCTTTAATATGATTATTTACAATCAAATTTAAATATTTTCTTATAAAATATTCAAACTATATAACTTTCAAATTTCATCAAATAAAATCAAAATAATTAAATGTTAAAATATAATAAAAATCTTATTCCAAAATATTAAACAAAACTCTTAACCTATTGAAAATTAAAATCAAAGTTCTTGCAAATACTCAACCATTGTCATTGTTGCCTTCTTCATCTTCACTTACTGAATTTGTTTCATCATCATCCATAAAAGTATCTTCTTCACAATCAGTTTTGTCATCTTTTCCAACACTCATAGTATCAATATTTAACGAATTTCCTTCAATAGTTGCAGCATCTAGATCAGATTTATCCAAATATATTGTATTAGTATCATCCTCTAAGTAGATTCATGAAGTGTGAAGCCAAAATTTTCATTTTCTTAGTATGACTCATCTCTTTTAGAATAGTGTTTAATTTTAACTGTGTCGAGACAAGTGACACAAAAAGTTTATATATAGAAAATGATTAATTTTGCATGTGATAGATTGTAACTATTTTATTTGATAAGGAAAAATTAATTACAAAGTTTGTTGATAATTTTAAAGAAACTAATAATCAATAAATATCTTGATATAATTATCTTATCATTAACCACATTAAGTTTTACAATAAACAATATAACACCAATACCAAAATAGAAAATCAAAATCTCAACTTTTATATCTTTGTATGTAAATATAGAAATATTTTTGAATTCAAACTTTTAATTTGATCAGAATTTCCAAAGTTAATATTTCTATCTCAATATCTTTTATTTTCACTGATAACTTAGTAATTAAGAATTAAACATAAACAAAAAATTTGAAAAAGAATAACTATTTTATGTTTGCATCAAAATATTAAATCTATTAAGTATTACATATATTAAGAAGATGTAATTTATTACCATTGAAACACTATATAAAAAAGGTTAATGCTCTTTTCATATTTTGATGTGTCCCAATTAGATCGTTCTTCTTCCATTTAAAACATGGCACTTTCTTCTACAAATAAAGGCTATCCTTTTCTCTCTTTCTTTGGAGCATAAATTAATTAAGGAGAAGAAGATGTTTGTACACTTGGTTTTATACATTCTAGATTGTTTTTGACACTTTGTTTTTAACACCAAAAACTATTGTACTTGGAGTTGGTGATCAATTGAAAAGGATAAAAGGAAAGAATGGTGAGGATGGCGAGACTGTGTAATATGGTACATGGATTAACGGCTACGGTACTGATGGTGGTGGTTCAAGTTGCAAGCTGTGGAGTGAATGTGTTTTACAAATTGGCAGTAAATGATGGAATGAGTTTGAGAATTATTATTGCATATCACTTTTTGTTTGCATCAACTTTCATTTTTCCCATTGCAATCATCACTGAAAGGTTTGTTTTCCTTTCCTAAGTTTTATGATATCAACCACATTCCTTATGAGTAATATTAGCTTTCATCTTGTTTTGAGTAATAGATGAGAATCGTAGTGTGAAAAAGAACTTTCATAACTAACCTGTCTTTCTTTTAATTCTAAACAAAGGGGAAATTAGTATGTTAAAAAGTGCTTTGTAATGCTAGTAGGAAGTGCATATTGACTGTGCTTGTACTATTAAAAGTATCTCCTTTATTGCAATTGTTGTTTGAGTGTATATCAAACATCTATATGCTTGTGGATCCAAATTGGGTGAATTGTGAAATAGTCAAGGTTTTTCTTTAAGAAAGACCAAAACAAGTGTTACGTCTTCGTAATGTTAAAAGTATAATAAGCCTTAATGGATGTTCTCCTATACAAGTCTTTTGTACAAAACAAGATCATCATCTATTAAAGGGAATTCAGTGAAAGCGATTAAAAAATATAAATCAATTGAACCTGTGTTTCCCTTAGAACTATCTTCCCCAACAGTTTGTCAATTAAACAAAAGCCAACTTTTAGTCAATCTTTAAGGATGAGAAAAGGTGATGCACAAAATAGAATGACATAAGGAGGCCCGTTAATTCGAGTATATAGAGTGGAAAGTGACCTAAAGATATTTGTTTTCCAATTAATCATGAAATTTCTTCTTTTCTTTTTCTTTTTTTAGAAAGATAAAGATTCTGATAAGTAGCCCATTGTTGTTAATGTTTGGATGGTATCGCAACAAATGGAACTTGGTCTACTCCAAATGGAGAAGAAATAATGGTAGGAAAGTTATAGTCAAACTAGCTTTTTTTAAAAAATATAATTACTTTACTAAATCTTCATATTCTATCTAAATATGAAGAATAAGCTTCAAGAAGAGAGAAAAAAATAAAGAAAAGATTTAGTTTGCACCTTTACCACTCATTGAGGATTTCAGTTTTGTCCTAGAAAGAAAGTCAATCTATTCACGCGGTTCAGGTGTTAAAGGGATATCATCTAAGTCCTGAGAAAAAAGTGAAATTCTAGCTGAAGCTAAGGCTATAAAGAAACATGCTGGTGATTTAGATGATGAAGTTACAAGACTTACTAATATCACAAAAACACAAAAAGAAAAGATTTAAGCTCAAAATGAGAAGATTCAAGCTCAAGATGTAGCTATTGAGAAACAAGCCACAAAAATGAATCAAAATTCAGCTCTTTTTGCACATTTGGAAAATATTGGAGTAATTCTTAGTTTGTTACTCAATTCTTTTGCCTTAATTGAAGATCCATCAAGTGCCAAAACAACAAATACCCCAACAACTTATGTAAATTTATAAAATCTAGAATAGTTAGTATCACTCCTTATCATTATCATTATATTACTATAATATGTTAGCACTAAATTTATAGCTTAATATTTTATAAAATAATTAACTTATTTATTTTTATTTATTTTGTAGGAAACAAGTCAACAACGAACTTCATCTTGAAGAATAGCTAGGAAATTTTACCGTTGAGATTTTTAGCTTAAATTAATATGTAGTAGTTTGAGATAATTGTAATAAATAATTTTCTTGCGTATAAAATTTCCAATTTTATAAATTGGAAATTAGAATTTTGCACATTTTGGTGATTGTTATATATTTGATATATACTAATAAATTTTATTTGCTTGTCTGATAATATCTTTGCACAAAAAGTCCATTTCATTTGTGACAACTTCTATTTTGTGGCCACCAATGTAAAATTTTTTATCGATTAAGTAATTAAATTGTAAAATTTAATAATATTATTTATGAAAAACACAAAAACATTAGTGATAAATTTATTGTAACATATATTCTTTATTTAGTGACAAAATTATTGTAACATATAACTTTCATATTTGTGAGGAAATCTGTTAGACAATATAGCCACTGATGCAAATTTCTTTTATGGCTAATGTAATTTCATTGATAAATTGATAGTGTTATTTGTGATAATAATAAATACATTAGTGCCAATACTTTTTGTATGAACTAATTTTCATTGTTGTGATGAAATGATGCTGACATTTTTTATTAAAATATTAGTGACAAATATTTTGTCACTGTATATAATTATTGTAGTGGCAATAATGTTGTAACAACAAAACTTCATTCGTAACTACTTTATATTATTTGTGTCAAGAAACTTATCATAAATATGTAAATTGCAGTGACCATATAGTGTCATCACACATTCCATAGGTTTTACTGTCGACACTATTATCACAATATAATGAAGTACTGTTACAACTTTATTTGTCACTACTTTATATTGTTTGTGTTGACAAACTTGTCATTAATAAGTACATTTTTTATGACCATATATTGTTGTCACACATTTGGTAGGTTTTAGTGTCGACACTTTCATCACAACAAAATGAAGTACTATTACGACTTAATTTGTCACTATGTTACATTATTTGTGATGATAAACTTGTCATAAATATGTAAAGTTATTGTGACCATATAGTTTTGTCACATATTTTACAAGTTTTAGTGTTATTATTTATGTCACAAAAGGTGTTGCATAATTGTGACCATTTCTTAAATTAGTCACTATTTCATTAGTGATGGAGGTATTTGTGATGGGAGGTGACGACTTCAAAGATTAGACACTATTAATAATAGTGACTAATATTATTGCTTTTAGTGACAACTTTTACTTTCACTAAAAATACAATTTCTTGTAGTGAATCCATATATTTAAATAAATTTGTAGAATGTGAATGCATTAGGTTAAAATTATAATTATCTCAATTTTTGGCGCTGATTTTAAGACGACTGTAACAACCCAGACAACTTATCCACAGATATTGTACACTTTTGGACTTTAGGCCTAGCCTAAACCCTCACGGTTTTGCTCTTCCCAACCCTTAGAATAAATCAGAAGGTTATCAATGAAGACTATGAAAATTTGAGCTAAATAAGGATGCAACACCTTGTTCATGAGATCTATAAATGCTGCAGGTGCATTTGTCAATCCGAATAGTATAACCAAAAATTTATAGTGTCCATACCTCATTCGGAAAGTAATCTTGTGTACATCGCTTTCAGCAATATTTAAGTGATAGTACCCAAACCTCAGATCTATCTTTAAGAATACTATAGGTCCTCTTAACTGATCAAATAAGTCATCAATACTGGGAAGTGGATATTTATTTTTAATGGCAACCCTATTTAACTGCCAATAATTAACAAATAAGTGGAGGGTCCCATCCTTCTTCTTGACAAACAATATTGGTGCTCCCTATAGTGAATGACTTGGTCTAATGAAGCCCTTGTCTAATAACTCTTGCAACTGAACCTTCAATTTAACTGGTGCCATGCGATATGGTGGTAAAGATGTTAGTGTTGTCCTCGAGACTAAGTCAATAGTAAAAATAAACTCCCGATCAGGTGGCAATCTAGGTAACTCCTCCGAGAAGAGATCGGGAACTCGTATACAATAGGGACATCTCCAAGTTCGATCCTATGTGCCCAAGTGTCAATCACATATGCGAGGTATGCCTGACATCCTTGAGAATCAATTTCTTAGCCTTGACCACTGATATTAAACAACTCGGGAGTACCCATCAGTCACTAGTAAATTTAATCAGGACTCTACCCTAGGTGTCAAACTCCACCTCTTGCTTATAACAATCAACCCAGGTGTGATGCCTCTCTAACCAGTCAAGCCCTAATATCACCTCGAAATCTAGAGATTGAGGGGAATAAGATCTGCCTCTAACTCAACATCACCGACCTTTAGCTCACAAGCCGTATATGCTTTATCACAAGCCACTTGCTCTCCTAGAGGAGTGACTATAATGAGAGGGGGATCTAATGACAACATCCTCGGTGAAGGTCATACTAAAAAAGGATCTTTGCACGCCAATACCGATTAAAACTTTAGTATCTCCACCAAGAACATACATAATACCCAATAACACTATACGTTAGTAACCGGTGGTTCTGCAATTGCTTCAGCACTGTGTTCCCCTAGCTCGACTCACAAATGTCTAACCTTGCAACGTCTTCCCCTTCTTCCCTTAACCATGCTATCACTATAAAATCAAAGAAAAAGATGTTTAAAATAAATCAGACGAAGCCTTGCTTATCTGATGTCCCTTACACCCTAAGGAATGTCGACAAGTACTCTCACCAAGGTTGTAATTATCAGACCGTTACATATATCAACTTAACGATTTGAGACTTAACTTCTTGACCAAAGATTGTCGACACCCATACTCAAATCCTAAGGCTCATGAATCTTTTGAAAATGGTAATAACACTTTTGAAAACATAAAAACCTTGCTCTGATATCATTTGTAACAATCCAGACCATCCTCCCATAGATATTATCCGCTTTTGGGTTTTGGACCCAGCCTAAACACTCACGGTTTTGCTCTTCCTAGCCCTTAGAATAAATTAGAAGGTCGTCAATGAAGACTATGACCAACTGAGCTAAATAAGGATGGAACACCCTATTCATGAGATCCATAAATTTTCTAGGTGAATTTGTCAATTCGAACAGTATAACCAAAAATTCATGGTGTCTATACCTCGTCCGGAAAGTAGTCTTGTGTACATCACTTTCAGCAATCTTCAACTGATGGTACCAAGATCTCATATCTATCTTTGAGAATAATGTAGCTCCTCTCAACTGATCAAGTAAGTCATCAATCCTGGGAAATGGATATTTATTTTTGATGGTAACCCTATTCAACTGTCGATAATCGACACATAAACCAAGGGTAAATGGGTAAATTCACTATGTTTGGTCAAAGAAGAGTCAAATTCTAAACCCTTCTCCTTGTTATAGGCGTGCACCACCGATTAAACATTAACAACACTTGGTTTCAATTAAAAGAAAGGAGAAGAAATGAGAAGAGAGGAGGAAGAGAAGAAGAATTCGACTATCACCCAAATTCCACCATCCTTTTGATTCTCCTACCCAAACCAAGGTGTTTTAAGGTAATTTGGGGTCAAGGAACTCAAATCTATCATTAGATTTGAGAAATTCTCAAAGGACTGGAAGATATCACCAAAGGAAAGTAAACTCTTTTGAAGGGGGGAGGACTTGTAACACTTGACTCTTTGAGCCCTTTTTGTATTGGTCTGTACTTGGAGATACTATTGGATATTGACATATACATAGTTGTCTATGAGTTCAAAATTGTATTTGAATCCTTTCAGTAGTTATGGCTGTGATATATAATGTTATACGCCCTTACATGAACTTAGAGTTTATCGATATGCGAAATCTTGGAGATTTCTGACATATAAGCTTCTAAGTGTATAAAAACGATTCCATTAGATGGATATGGCCATAGTGGCCAAGTAAAAGGTGTTCTAATGCCTTAGAGGGTTTGGGCTGGGCTCAAAACCCAAAGCTGGCAATATTTGTGAGTGGGTTGTCTGGGCTATTACAAAGATGATTTTCAATAACGTCACTGAAGGCTTCACTTTTGGCGACAAAAATGCTAAATTATCATAAAATGCTCCACATTTTGTGATGAATCCTATTAATCATCACCAAATACATGCATTTAGTGACGATTCATGGAAACATTGAAAAAAGATAAGCTTTTAGCATCGTTATTAAAAATTGTCGCTAAAAAAATTGTGGCTAAATCTCAGTTTTGTTATAGTGTTATATTCAATACAAATATTACAATTAGATGATTGAAATGAATTCAATCGGTGAAATTTGTCTCCCAATAATATTTAATTTTTTAGAAAGAGATTTTTCCTTTTAGAGATATTATACAATTAATAAGTAATTCATCTTTAATTCTTGAAGTTGTACATGTACTTGAAGTTGCTAATTCTAAGATATAAAATGAAAACCGCTTTTAATGTTATCTTTGCAGTTAAGGATGTATAACAACTAATAACATATAAGTAAACCACTTTAAATAAACAAAAAATATATGATAAAAGTAATTGATCTTGTTGGAATCATTAGATATATGTTAGACTAACAACAATTTCATTAGCATTTATAACTAAGGGTATTATTGTAGAATAAGCAGGTATGCCATCAATAAGAGAATTCATATAATGACAATTGATAAATGGAAGAAATTGGGTCTTATATGCAATCATGTTATGATAATTCAAAAGTAGAAGACAACACAAGAAAAATGAAAATTGCCGACAGAATATTACTTATGGAAAAAATTCCATAGTAAGTTAGAGACGAAAATTGTCATTTGTAGGCAAAGTTGTCAGGAAAAAAGGTAATTTATGACCAAAAAAATCCGTCGGTAATGGAGGATACCAAACTTGGTGAACGGAAGTTAGCAATGGAATAGTGAAAGTCATCATAAAAATGGGCATGAATAGTTCCCGGTAAAATGCGTACGAAATTTACTAAAAAGTTTCGTATGTAATTTCTCGATGGAAATAGAGTTCCATAGGTAAATTACTATGAAACCACCATTTCGTAGGTAAATTCAAATGATGTTGGGGTTACTGTTTTAACTGGAAGGAGAACAACATAATTTTTTCAACCACAAATGATGTCATTTCCTTATCATGCTTAAATCACTTCAATAGCCTCCCCTCCCCTTCTGTCAAATGCTAGAAAGTTTGAATTTTATTCCTCTTCCCTCACTGTCTTGGTCTTTAGTTTTGTCCACCATTGTCGTCATCTTGGTCTCTGATTAATCGTCAATAGTGGTTAACTGTTCCTCCTTATCACTTGAGTTTTTATTTTTCTGTTTGTCGTTGTTAGGGAAATTTTTGTTTGGGTTGGTTTTAGTTGATCTCGTTTTTGTTTTTTGCATCTATTTTAGTTGTTAATAGTTCTGTGTGTGGTTGAATATGTTCCTGTTGGTGAAGAATGCCACATACCATTGTTTTTCTTAATAGTTAAGGATGAATTTCTTATGTCTATAAAGTTTTTGAAGAAATGTATCTAATGAATTTATTAATACCGAGATACATAGCTAAATGAATTTATGAATACTGATGAAATTTTTTTACTCTTTACTGTTGGTTTTGTCTTCTTAGAGTTTATACTTTACATTAATTATAATCTTACCTCGGGGCTGAGGATTGAAAATATAAATGCAATAGTTAGATAGATATTAGGTCTTAAAATTAAAATGAAATGGCAAAGTTACATCTTAGGGGTTAAAAATAAAATAAAATATAAATTGAATGCCTAGAATGAATATTAGGTGTTGGAATCTGAAGATAATTCCTAGAGTATTTCCATGAGACTTGAAATGAAAAATGAAATGCCTTTAGGTAGGTTTTAGTGGTTAAAACTAAAATAAAATGAAGTATAATCCCTAGAATGAATATTAGATCTTTAAAATGCTAAGATTGGTGCCATAGGATTTGAAATGAAATTGATATATCTAGAGCTAGGTTTTAAGGTTTAAGAAATAAAATGAAATAAGAGATTAAAATGAGTCTAGGATTCTTAACTTAGCACTTAAGGCTTCAAATGGATTTTATATTTAATCTACAAGTGAGAAGCCACAGGAAACTAGCAATTAGTACCTAGAGTTAACTTAAGCTTTGGGCTCTGGGGGCTTGTGGTTTGGACTTGATTTTATAGGTTTTATGGGCTTTTAGTTTGGACTTAAGCTTTTAGGTTTTAACCTATATGATTTTTGGATTCTATTCTTGGCTTACCTCTCTTCGATCAAGTGAATTCACCTTTTACATCATGCACTAACTTAAAAATTAAAGAAATAAAAAATAAAATTACTTTTATGACCATTTTACTTATGGGCCTATACTAATAGAAAATAAATTTACTTTTAAGACCATTTTACTTATGGGCCTATACTAAGTAATTAGGAACTAAGTATAGGACCCAATTATTTAGAAAAACATCATATAGTGACTTTTGAGAACTAAAGATTTAAATGAAGTTTTATTTACTAATTTTGAAAACATTATTGTAATTATACTAAGAGTATATAAAATAAAACATATAAACCATATAAAAATCACATCATAAGAGGTGTAATAAAGTTAATTTATCTAGATTAATTAGAGTTCATATGAAGACAATTTCTTTCTTATATTAACTCCAGGTCAAGTGTAAGATTTGATCTGTGATTATAGAGTTCATAGCCTTTGCACTATTATGATCAAAAGAGATAATAATCATACCATAATGATTAGGAACAATGATTAATAACAATTAGTTAAGAGTGTTTAAGAAAATTTAGCTTACTCATCCCATTTTGTCTCGATTTAGTGCTCAAAATATAAAAATAAAGGGGTTTAAATCCTTTAAGTCATCATCAACAAGTTATTACTTATTAGGGCTATTAAATCCCTTTACGTATCAACATAGTAAATTCATATCAAGATTTAGGGGATTATAAGGATAACATTTAATTATTCCTCTTAGATTTTCTCCTAGTATGAATCTAGAAAACATATAAGGATTCCATATTAAGTGTAGTAGAAGATTTATGATAGCTTGCAAATCCAACACGTTTTTAGTCCCTAATCCTTTGCTTATTTGATGTTTATTGTGCTTGAATATGAGATTTTACTTAGTTACTCTTACTTTGATTGGGGACAGTTGGATTTGATGAAAAGGAAGCATTTGGAGCATATTTGAGGAGTATTTGGAGCATAGGAGCTGAAGCTAAAGATTTGTGGATGATCTTGCTGCTGCCAAGAGTTACCCTTGGGTAAGACTAACAGCAAAGCAGGAGATGACGGGATGAAATTACGTGGACATTTTGACCTGCATTTTTATCTGACATTTTAAGCTAATTTAACAACTTAGGAGGAGTAAAACATTATTTTGATTGGCCAATTTTGTGGGCCTTAGTTTTTATTAGTATATAAGTGAAAATTAGGTTTTAGCAAGGGACACTATTCTACAATCTTTTAGCCTCCGATAGCAGTTTTGGTTTTCGACATATTCTTGCCTTTTGCCTCTGATTGCAGTTTCATTTCTTGATTTTTTTTCAGAACCTCATGTGTTTTTTGATGGCCGTGCATGGCTAACTCCTTTTATTCAGTCAAGGGATAATTCAAGGTTGAAGTTTATATGATTGTAAGATCTTAACATGCTTTAATTTACTCTTTGATTTACATTGCATTTGTGCCATTTCTGTGATTTATTGGGATAATCTATCTATAGTGAATTACTGTTATTTGTTCAAACAGGGCCCGTTGTTCATCTAA
>JAOSBN010000004.1:32868607-32891169 GCA_027563595.1 Erythroxylum suave | reverse complement strand
GAGGTTAATTACGATGAATCCTACGAATTTTGTGCGGAGGACTTTCTTTGACCTTATACGTGTACATAGGTATGAGGTTTTCAGATTAAGTAGTTGGGTTCCGGATTTGGGATCCAACATTTTGACCTAGATGATTTTTGGATTCTATCTTTAGCTTACCTCTATTCGATCAAGTGAATTCACCTTTTGCGTCATTCACTAACTTAAAAATAAAAAAATTAAAAATTAAAATTACCTTTATGACCATTTTACTTGTGGGCCTATACTAACTAATTAGGAACTAAGTATGGGACCCAGTTATTTAGAAAAGCATCACTTAGTGCAGAATTTTGAGAAATAAAGATCTAAATGAAGTTTTATTATAAATTTTGAAAACATAATTGAAATTATACTAGGAATAATATAAAATAAAAATACAAATTATATAAAAAAAATCACACCATAGAAGGTGTAATAAAGTTAATTTATCAAGCTTAAAGCTTGATACACTTAATTAGAGTTTATACGAAGACAATTTCTTTCTTATATTAATTCCAAGTTAAGTGTAATATTCGATCTGTGATTATAGAGTTCAAAGCCTTCACTCTAGTGGGATCAAAAAAGATAATAATCATGCCATATGATGAGAACAATGATTAATAATAATTAGTTAAGAGCGTTTAAGAAAATTTAGCTTACTCATCCTATTTTGTCTCAATTTAGTTCTCCAAATATAAATTATAACGGGGTTTAAATCCTTCAAGTCATCATTAACAAGTTATTACTTCTTAGGGCCATTAAATCCCTTTATATGTCAACATAGCAAATTCATATCAAGATTTAGGAGATTATAAGGATAACACTTGATTATTCCTTTTATATTTTCTCCTAGTCTTAATCTTGAAAACATATGAGGATTCCATATTAAGTGCAGTAGAAGATTTAATAACTATAACTGTAGACTTAGTTCAGTTGATAGATTCTTAGAGTTTATACTAGATTAATTGTAGGCTCATGAGAATCATACTCTACATTAATTAAAACTTTCTTAGGCTTCACAACATTTTCTTCTGACTCTGAAGTAATAGATATAATTGATGAATTCATAACATTAATATTATCATGAGCTTTACAATCTAAAGGTTGAGAACTAAGTTGAACATGCTACAAAATTATAGAAGTAGAAGTTGAACCTCCTTCGTTAGTAGAGTAGTCTCATTGATGAGAAACAAATGGAATATTTATTAGTTTAGGGACATAAATTAAGTGATCATTACCTAGAGTGTTAAGTCCTATCAATTTAAAATAATCTAGCAAACGTCCTCCTCCCTATTAGTCTCCATATCTTTCAAACATGAAAAAGTGCAAACTAAATAGAAAAAAAATTAACATTTATTTGTTTAGCTTAATTTCCCTAAACTTATTTAACCATTAAAGTATGCATGAATACAAATGTTTCAAAAAGAAAAACTCAAATTTTCTATAGAAAAGTATAGTATGATATATGTATATTTTAATTACTTTATCTTATCCTTATTAATTTGAGTATGCTTCTAGCTACAAATTTCTGACCATCAACATGATAATCAATATTGTTATCATTAGATCAGAGTTATTAACTTTCTCTTGTAGTGTTGGATTATGCTTGTATTATAACTTCACTATAAGAACGTGAGCGTTTTGTACCTTTTGTATCTAGACAACTTGATTTTATCGTCTCTCTAAGAGGTCTCTCACATCATTATATGTTGCCTTCATCTTCTTAAATTATTATTTCATTGCTTAAGAAAGAAGATCAAAATTTCCTTCTCTTCCTTAGGTGTTAAACCATCTTTAGAATGCATAATTAGAAGCTTCTGAATTAAAGAAACACTAATTTGTGCACATTTTTCTTAACTTATTTTACTATATATATATAACTAATAAAATGTAAAGAAAAATAAATAATAAGATGATTGAAACAATTTTGATGACATCCTAGAAATAAAAGGACCCAACTAAGAACAGTAAAAAAAAAGATACTTAGGAATGGATAATAGTAATTGAGACAAACCTTTTGAATATAAAGAATCACGAGCCAAACATACAAAGGTTAGGACTCTACAAAGTAAAATCTTATACATTTTGGGTTTGTTTAGCAAAGGATAAGAACCATCTCTTAATTTGGATTAAACTAGATAAACATCATAAATCTCTCCATCTTATTGATGAACTTTGTTCCCCTTTATATATGATTACATATGATTCATGCTTAATTTGAAAAACTAACAATTATTACTACTTTAACTAGTAACTTAGAAAAAAATAATCCTACTTTAATTGGAATCTTAATATACTGCTTTGATCAGTTTAATTGATTAGTTTTTTGGTGAGTATCTGTTAGTTAAACATTCCAAAAACTAGTTGTCATATCAGTTGGCTTAAACGAGGAATGAATATTTGGGTTTTTTGGGTACATATAGGCCAAAATTGAATTGTGCAAACATTTGGTGTTTTAAGGAGTTACTAAGATCCTTGAGATAGTAGAGAATGCACTTAAGTGCATGTTCATAATACATAACATATAGTAAGCTCTAGTTTGTTGGCATAAGCAAGAAAAGGAGATTTTGAGTTATCTTTGCGTATAATCACCCAAAGGAGATTTTGATTTATATTTGGTTATATTTATAGCAATTAAGGAGAATTGTTAGGGAACATATTGTTTGGGCTCATTTTGGTTTTAAACAATATTTGTATATATTTTCTCTTTATTTTTGTCAACGTAAGACAATTAATTTAGGTTTCTCTTCACCAGTTCCAAAGAAGATATTATATAGAAGATTTCTCCTACCTATTGAAACAAGAAGATAGTGAATTCTTAATAGATCTTAAGGAGTGGTCATAGGCTAATAACTGTTTGATGTAGTTATAATAAAATTTTTATTATAATTTTATTATTACCTTATATGAAGTTGTCTTACTTTGACACAAATAAAGAGAAAATCCTTCCCGTCATTTGTATGATGAGATTCAGACATATCTTCATGTACTTGGTGGTAAGGACCGTTGTGGAAGGATTTTTGACTTAGGTTTCTTTGCAAACACATGCTATTTACAATCCTCTACATCTAGTACAGCTGCATCTAGTAAGCGGGTCGCATCTAATGAGGGAGTCGTTCAACTTGAGAGCATAGTGGAGATGCTGGTAATTCAGTTGCGATAGTCGATGGAGCATATAGCCCAGCTTAGTAATAAGGTAGATAAGTTGAAGGGGAGGAGCAGTACCTCATTGTAGCAGTTAGATCATCCACCTTTACTAACATAGCTTAGATTTACGATGTTTTTGATACTTAAGTGAATATTTTTGATGTTTTGCTACTCTTAAGTTTTTTTTATGAATTCTTAATTCACAGTTATTTTCAAGATACTTATTATGGTACATTATAAGTTTTTTACATTATATTATGAATCAATATTATATTATTTAAAGAAATTAAATGTAGAAAAAGATAATAGATTATCAACAGAAAATTTGAGTAGGAAATGAGAAATGTTAGCTCTATAAGTAAATTTCCCAATGGAATTACAGCATTTCGTAGGTAAATTACCCACACATCACTATGTTTCGTAGGTAAATTACCTATAGAATGATATATTCCGTTGGTAAATTACTGACGAAATGATGTATTCCGTAGATATATTACCGATGAAACAAAACATGTCATCGATAAATTTACTAATGAATATTATTCTTCTGTCACTAAAATTACCTATGAAAATTATAATTTCGTAGGTAAAATTTCTTAATGGATATTTAAATTCCATTGGGAACTTTATTGACGAAATACTATAATTTTGTCAGGACATTTCACCTACAGCTGTTTCTCTTACGACTCTTTCCATCATTAATTATCATTGCCAAATTGGTTTACTGATGGAAAGTCAGTATTTTTTGTCGAAAATTTCCATCGCTAAAACCAATTTTTCTTATAGTGTTAAGTAATCAAGATATGATTCAACAACTTAAAGTAATTAAGGAGAAGGTTTTGTTATTATCGATTAGTATTGATTCAGGAAATCATTGACTAAGGTAGAATGTTGTTTTCTAAATAGATTACAAATGTCATTAATTGAATCAATAGCTAATGACAGAGAACTAATGTGATTGGACTCAAAATATAGTAGATATTAATTTTATACGCTATGTCTAACCGGAACATTGTATGATTAAAGAATTAAATTATATGAAAAAATCATGTACAGAAAGGTTAGTCAAAATCATTTTGACATTCTTAAATATTTGGGTAGTCATGAAGTGTTGCCAGACGCTAATCTTGATCTATGATTATAAATTGTTTAATTGGATAATCAAAGATAAATTTAAAGGAGTTTTAATTTATATAATTATAATTTTAATTATGAATTAGAATTAAAATTTATAATTATTGCCAATATATTTGAAAATCTAATGGGCCTTACATAAATAACGAGTTAAAGAGAGCAAAGATATTTTAATCAACTAGGAATTAATTATAAAATTTAAGAAATTTTATGATTAAATATAAGATATTTAATAAATAAGGATCAATATTAGATATTGGATCTTGTTTGAGAATAATTGGTATTTAATTAGAGTTATTGTAATTCTAATTAAAGTTTAATTAAATTATAATTTAATTCAATTAAATTACTAAAGTGTCCAAAACTTATTATAAATAGGCCTAAACTCTAACGGAGCTAACACCTCTTGTTGAACCTCTTTGTAAGAGTTACAAAGTTCTCTCAACTTATTATATGGACATCGAAAAAGATGGACATTTTTGCAGCCACGACGGTTAAGTTGAATCAGTTTTAAGCTTGGTTTGGAGGAGTGGCGGCAGTTAATAACTTGCCGAAATGATAAGTACTTATTCTCAATAAGTACTTATATATTTGGGATTGCTATTTTGGTAACTGCTGAAACGTGAAATTAGATATTTGGCAAGTGCAGTTACGATTGCTGAAAAGAGATAAAATGACTAAAAAACTTATTGATTTAACAAACTATTAACTGTTATATAAATAATTAAAAAATATTATTAGTCATATAAAATTAAAATTATAAATAATAAAATATTAAATTAAAATAAGAAAATATGAATAAAATAAATATAGTAAATAAAATATTTCATAAAAATATATTATTAGTCATATTATTTAAAGGTATAATCGAAAATAATACTTGTAGTGAAGGTTATTAATAGAAAGTAACATTTCTACAGTAGAAGCAGTTTCCTACCGTAACCTTCTTTCTTCTTATTGATTTCTTCTGTGACACCGCACTTTTCTCCAACCTTTGGTTGTTAACCGTAGATCCAAACATGTGAATGCGTTTAAAAATTTTGATGGATAAGTACTTATTCCCACTACACCGCAGATCCAAATGCACCCTTAGAAATAGTGTGTGGAATACAACAAGAAAAAGACCAAACTTAAGAATAAGATATAAAATAAGATCTATGTTTTATTATGATTTATGTGTTAATCATTTTATAGTAAAGTGGTCTTGATTTTTGGAAAACTAAAATATAAAAAGGTTTTATAATTATTCCGTTGCGATCGGATTAAAATCTCATCCTCATTTCCCAACACAAAAAACAATCTTACGTTTGCAGGATCCTTATGTATGCTACTGCACACTCCTAAAGATTTACAGACATAATAGTTAGAATTAGACCTTTTTGATATTCAATTACAAAAGAAGTAACTGAACTGAACAATCTTTTTATCAATTTCCCCCCGTTACTATCATTGAGTAGCAGAATTCTGACCCCACCTGCCCACTTATGTCATTGCTTGTCATTTCTCTACTATTTCATCAAAATTTCCAATACTACCTCCACGTATAAGTTGTTTGTGGGATATGGCAAGAAAAAGACCAAGCTTAAGAATAAGATATAAAAATAAGATCTATGTTTTTATTATGATTTATGTGTTAATCATTTTATAGTAAAGTGATCTTGATTTTTAGGAAATTAAATAAGAAAAAGTTTCATAATTATTTCGTTGCGGTCGGATTCAAATCTCATCCTCATTTCCCAACACCAAAAACAATCTTATGTTTGCAGGGTCCTTATGTATGCTACTGCACTCTCCTAAAGATTTACAACCGTAATAGCTAGAATTAGTGTCTGTTTAGTTGAGCTTTTGGAGAGTGAATAAGTTCTTTTTTCTATCGCAAAAGCTTTTTTTAAGATAAATGAGTATTTGGCTGTAAAATAAAAAAGCACATTTTTAGTAGATATAGCTTTTTTGACAACTAAAATATAGCATTTCAAGAAGCTTAAATTTGGAGTTTCTAAAAAAAATACTTTTTTAGGTAGATTTTTCATATCAATTAATGAGCCTATTTTTTAGTCCCTTTTACCCTTATGCTTTATACATAATTCCCACAATATCTACAAATACATCTTTACGTTTATTTTGAGATTTATATAATATTGTTTGAATTTTTTATATGTTTTAATATTTAATTTTGAAATTAGTTTTACTTTTGTTATAATCTATACAAAAATTTGGTTAGATATATTTTTATTTATGTTTCATATGGTTTAAAATTATATAATAATTAATATATTGTGCTTTACATATTGTTTAATATATTTTAAATAATATTTATATGCATAAATAATTTTTATTACAAAATAAAATATAGTTAAAATTAAAAGTGCTTTTTATTTTTATGCTACCAAACAATCTATTTTATGAAGCTCTTTAAAAAAAGTTCTTTTTTAAATGACAGTCAAACAGTCAATTAGCTTTTTAGAAAAACTCTTTAAAAAAAAACTCTACTGATTATTAACAAAAATTCTATTGATATAAGCTAAACCAAACAGACACTTAAACCCTTTTGGTATTCAATTACAAAAGAAGTAACTGAACTGAACAATCTTTTGTACCATTAGAACCAGTTCTCCAGGATGATAGATCCTTTTCAGGATAACTAGATACAACCTGAAACCCAACTCCAATACACTAATGTCAACCAATTTGTTTTGAAGGAATGAGGTTTTGAATACAACAATTGAGGACATGAATAAGAGGCTCTTTTACTTATAGATGTCTAACGTTTTCCACGTGTTGAAATGAATGAAATTTCTTTTGATTATTTGTAAAAAAAATTTTTATCATTTTGTCATAATTAGAGAAAAGACAAAGAGTCCTTCAGTCTTCTTGCTTTGCTTGCTATCGCATAATTGATTGTGATTTGGAATTACAAGAAGTCAAAGTTTATATCTTTATGACCCGTTTTTAAACTGGTTCGCACTCCAATAACACGGTACTCTCACGTGGCAAAATATCACTTCTTATCACCAACATTACAGTGTGAGTAGTCCACACCAGATTGCACTTTCACCGACACGTGTTTCTATCTTTCCCACATTTTGCACATATATGTTGCCTCTTTCGTGTCCCCCTGTCTCTCCTCTTTCAATTCAGCACTGAATTTACTCTCTCTCTCTCTCTGAAGGGTAAAGTTGAATTGCTTGATTGGTACTACAAAATGGCTGGAAGGAAGAGAAAGCAGCTAAAATCGTAAGTTGATTTGTTTTATATTGAGTAAGAATTGTAAAGTTTGTAACTTTCTTGTTCGTTCAGCTGTAATTTAGTTGCTTGAGGTTAGGTATAATAAATTGTACCTTGGAGTTTAGAGAAAAGGCAAAAGGGTGTCGTTCAGATGCATTGCTTCCTTAGGTATGTGAGTATAAGTGGATAAAAGCTGAATCTTTAATGGGTTTTGTGCTAAATACTACATTTGTATTGTTCTGACTTGGAATGGAACTTGGGAGTCCATTGAAGGCGATAGCAAGTCGGAACCTTTAGATGTTCGGATCAACTTTTTATGTTTTGCTTTTGGGCTGCTCTTTTGGGAGATGTCACCATTTATCTATTGATTTATGAGATAGAATCTGCATACATGGAATTGATGTCTAAAAAAGATGTTAACGAGCTACTGCAATTTTTGTCTTACGCAATTGACTTGTTCTTTGTGACCTCTGTTAATGTGGATCTGGATATGATGGTCCGTGCTTAAATGGATCTATAGTGGTTTCAGTTCCCTAGTTAAGTATATTTCTTTGGGTCTTGAAATAACAGAAATTTATACAACAGGTTGTTCTACTTTCTACCCCTTTCTGAGCTTTTTCCTCCTTACATATTGCAACTAGGCTTTATCTGATTAACCGAAAGATCTTGTTGGGTCTCACCATTAATGAAATCTGAGGACACTCTTGGGGCTAGTGGTGGTCTATTGACATTGTGGTTGATCATGATTTTTATGATTGTATAGGTTGGTTGCAACTGTCACAGATGATAAAAGAATGACAGTCAAGAATAAGAAAGAGAGATTGGAACTACATACGTGGTCTGACCTACCTACAGAACTTCTGGAGTTGATATTTTGTCATTTATCACTCCCAGATAACATCTTTGCTTCTGTTGTTTGCAAGAGATGGCACGCAGCTGCTGTTTCTGTTCGAGTAGTCAACCAGTCTCCCTGGCTGATGTATTTTCCAAAAGTTGGTAACTTGTATGAGTTTTATGACCCATCACAGCGCAAGACCTACTCGCTTGAGTTGCCAGAATTGTATGGATCAAGAGTTTGTTACACCAAAGATGGTTGGTTGTTGCAATACAGACCAAGAACACACCGAGTGTTCTTTTTTAACCCATTTTCTCGGGAAGTGATCAAACTGCCAAGATTTGAGTTAACTTATCAAATAGTTGCCTTCTCTTGTTCTCCAAAATCTACCAGCTGTGTAGTCTTTACAGTTAAGCACATTAGTCCAACTATTGTTTCCATTAGCACTTGTCATCCCGGGGCAACCGAGTGGAGAACAGTTAATTACCAAAATCGGTTGCCTTTTGTTAGTAGCATTTGGAATAAGATTGTTTTCTGCAATGGACTCTTTTATTGTCTGAGTCTCACTGGTTGGTTAGGAGTTTTTGACCCACTGCAACGTACATGGAATGTGCTTGCTGTGCCACCTCCTAAATGCCCTGAGAACTTCTTTACTAAAACTTGGTGGAAGGGTAAATTTATGTCAGAGCATAACGGAGATATTTTAGTTATCTATACATGTTGTAGTGAAAACCCAATCATATTCAAGTTGGACCAATTAAAAATGGTCTGGGAAGAGTTGAAAACCCTCAATGGTGTGACAATCTTTGCCAGTTTCTTATCAACTCATTCAAGAACTGACCTCCCTGGGATAATGAGAAACAGTGTCTACTTTTCCAAAGTTCGTTTCTTTGGGAAGCGCTGCATATCATACTCACTTGATGACTGTAGATACTATCCTCGTAAGCAGTGTCATGACTGGGGAGAGCAAGATCCTTTCGAGAATATATGGATTGAACCACCTGAAGACCTTTCAACCTTCATTTGAGAAGCAGTTACACTAGTTGGCTATGTATGATCTATCTTTGCCTTCTTTTTCATTGCACTGCGGAATATTGAGTGCTCTAGATGCTCATTTGGTAACTGCAACCATGGAATTGCTGGTTATGATGAAGCATGTAGTTTAGCACTTGCATATTTATTGCCGAAATATCTATTCGGTTTAATTTGGTTATGTAGATCTATCATCTACATTCTATATCCCAGTCTCTCTCTCACTCTATGTTTTACAGGATTTTCTTCTGATTCCCTTTTGTCATTTTTCTTTTGTGTATCTGTGTGGCGCACTTGTCTGTTTTCTTCTATGCGTGTGTGCTTTTTCTTTTCCAATATTTTGGGGATTGGTTGGGGATTGTAGAGGTGAACATTAATATGTAGTTGAAGTGTCCAATGCATTATAACCATGACCAAGAGAACAATATGTGTAATACAGTGTCTTATTGGACATATTGTTCATGCATGTTAAAAGCAGGATAAACTTGCACTATAAGCTTAAGAACTGCAGACGTTTCTAATTTAAGTAGCTTAACATCTAGGTGACTTCCACTTTTACTGCTTGAATGAGTAGTTTTTTTCTGTGCCAAAAGATTACTATCGTTGAACAATAGTCTTGATTTTCCTTCAGCACGTCCGGGAAGCCGCTCTGGAGTGCTCAATGCATGCCTTTCCACGGAGCAGTTGACCAGCAACACCAAATGATACATAAACATCTCATATTGACCTCAAAGAGGGCATGCAGAGTTTACATTAGAGAGTTCTTTGCATATGGTATCTAATTTTGCAACTTTGAGGAAAACAGTAATTAGCATTAAATGTGCCTTTGTACCAAAGTATTTGAAGTAAATATTACTTTCTTTTTTTCAGAGTGCGCACGATTTGCTTTTACGAGTGCTTGCGGATTGATGCCCATTCCTATATGCAATCTTTGTGACATACAATCACATGTTTAAGAGATGTGGGGTTAGTTAATAGTTAATGTCTCTCGCAATATTGGTGTAGGGTTTATGTTCGTCATTGACTGCTAAACCAAACAACAGCGTGAGCAGGTATACTACTGAATAAATGAGCGTTTACACCTTAACCCCCCTGAAACAGATATTAATGCGGTTTTTGTTAGGAAACAGTTACGTACACGTTAATAGGACCTTTGTTGCATGAGGCACTATAACCTAACCATAAACTTGGTTTGGATTTCGCATCAGCTGGTTGCTCTCTTCGTTAATACTTTCAAGTAAATGACGATATTAACCTGGAAAGTCCTAAATAGTGTAGGCTCTGTTTCTGAAGGTAGTGAAGAGCCTAAAGCATGTCTTGCGAGCCTCGACTAAAGCGTTATAGGCGTTATCTTCAACTGTTTGTATAACCCGATTGGTGTTTGGGATTCAAGCGACTATAATTGATTAACGAAACCTTGGGACTGGTAAGAGAATAAAGATTGGATGCCTGATACTATAAGCCTGGGGTTTGATTAGGAAATTAATATTTAGATTAGTAATTGAACAAAACTAAAGCAACATTTATAAATGAATTTGACATGCACTTCTATATCATGACCAAAATTTTATGCTTAGTGTCACTCATCCTTGAAAGACTACCTATCAAACTCTGGCTTCAACGTTTAAAGTTCAAAGCATTACTTGTTTGTGCATCCGTTTGCTTGCTTGCTTTTGGACGAGTTACTTTCGATTACTTGTCATTTGGCTATTTGGCTTCCTGCTGGCGAACATATAAGGCTTTTCTTCAATTGTGGAAATTAATTTTAGTCAATCCGAACTAGTTTCATCTCACACTTTGCCACTTAGTATGGGTTATACCAGTTATGGCCACGGGTATTATCATTACCACACCTTCCACCAGTTGAGCTGCCAGAACCACCCGATCTGCCACCCCGATTGTCGTTGATGAGGGTGCGACTGCATTCCTGACTATTGCCTAAAATAATAAAAATATAGGCATGATAATGATAATACCCGCGACCATAACCGGTATAACCTATCCTAAGTGGCGAAATGCAGATATATATATATATATATATAACTTCCTATTAAAATCTATGGAATTGACAAAAAAATACAACCGAAGTAGGCAATAGCTGTACAACAGTTTGCTAGTCAGTAAATCTTAGCTTTACACACCCCCGTGTCGGCGGTGAAGAAAATGGAGTGGATCTTGTAGAGTATATCTTATACGCAATATCTAAAGAACCAGCAAGGATATTATCTTAAACCAGAAATTACAAAAAAGTTAAGGTTAATGGCTAAGGTGGAGTGTACTTGTATAAATATATACACTAAAAAGACACAAAAAATCAAAAAAAAAAATCTGGGTTTTTAAGTCAAACCAGGGTTGAACCAATCCAGTTCACTGGTTTCCACTTACCGGAATGGTTAGCTGCACGGTTACAATCAGAGTGCCCGGCAATCCAGTTCTCTAAACTTTGCTTATACCAGCAAAGTAAGTATAAACATCGTGCTTAATGTTCCAGGCATAAACATCGTGCTTAATGTTCCAGGCGTACACCAAGTTAGAATGGTATCTTGGGGGATTTTTTTTTTCTTCCACATTTCACAATTCAAGTTTTGGCTCACATATCGTTATCAGAATAAAGTTGTTGACAGAAAGTGCTCATTCTTCATATTCCAGGTATGCAGGCATTGCCAACTGACAGAAGACGGTTACTTGGAATGAAACAAGTATATTTGAAATGGACCCGCAAGCAAGACTTCGGACTTGTCTCTTGGCTGTTATTAAATGCACAAGAAAATTGTATCGAAACTTACAGAAAATATCCAATCCTTCCATTATGTAGGAGATCTCTATCATTGCCATCCCAGCAGGGGTTGGTCCCCTTCCATAGATCACTGGCTGCAGCAATTTGCATTTCCAGTAAAAAAGAACTGAACCAGAAAATTGAAACACATGAAACATCCAAATGGGTAAAACTATAAATGATCAATATCTTCGTTTCAAGAAAGAAACAAACGTCTTAAGTTATGGCATAAACACATCATCTTACTCGAGCTAAAGCTAGAAGTACCGTCTCCTCCAACCAGAGCACCATATGGATTCCCAACTAAGCCATAGCCAAGGCGGGTTGGATAAATTTAAGGCAGGATCCCCCTGTGTAAATTTGGTCCATTGAAGGACTTATGATCAGCTTGAGGCTTGGCAAGGGAACACTAAAACTTGACCTTCAAACAAACAGTCAATAATCAAATTAATAATGCAAGCTGCTCCATAGCACATATATTTTAATATTAAGTGGATAAGTTACCATTGATTTCGTATTTCTCAGTGTTCTTCAATGCCTTCATTGCACTGGACCTTTCAGCAAAGTGCAAAAAACCAAATCTGCTCTCTTCATGTCCTGCTTTTGCAGGAGGAAGAACCACTTTTGTAACTTTTCCACGATTTTTGAACAGCTGCTTCAGATGCTCCTGATTAATATCTTTTGGTAAATTCTTCACATAAAGAGCCTTAACCTGTGTTAAATTCACAGAGGGAGAACTCAAGTAACCTCGCTGAATGAACAATTTCATGCATACAATTTAGAGTCAATAATATCTGGACACCCTAAGGAACCATTATACAATAATCTATTCTGAGTAATGATATATCTCAAGACGAGATATTTTACTCTTTTTCTTTTAAGTACATCAGGAGCCAATAAGCCAATCAGCCCTAGATCCCAAAGCACCCAACCATCTCCACCAAGGTTCAAACCTTAGTGAAGAGACTGGAAATATGACAACTACATGCTTGGTGCTTCATTATGTCAGTCATAAGTCACAACCAAGCATGTGACAAAGCATAAAAACTGTAATTTAAATTTATACAATCATCTATTAAGAACCAAAATGCAGAAGCAAGTATGGCATGCAAAAGAGCAACAAAGATAATACAAAACACATCTTCAATGGTAATGAAGGCAAAACTAAATAATACTTGGGAGGTTGCTGAAGATCCTGCATTTTTTGGGTCAGCCCAGCTCACGGTTGGAGCATTATCATCATGTCTAAATTCTGGGTTTGACGGTTTTTTTCTCGAGTATTATGCACATGCATGATTATAATGCTCGACGTAAGCAAACCCACGATTACGATTAGAGTTTTGTGAATCTTGTGACATTTAAAATATGGAACTCAGTAAAAATAAATCAAAGAATAATTATCGACAGTAAATGGTGCAAAGTTACAGAATAAAAAACAGTGGAAACAAACACACACACACACACGTATATTTATACACAAGTATGTAAGAGGGAAGAATGCAGCACGCATGCCTTCAATAATTCCACTGAAATAACTCCTGGACCAATCTTCGTAACAACTTTCCTCATATCTTCCTCTCCCCAAGTTCTTGGAGCATTACCAACAAATAGTCGATGATTAAATTAAGATGTTGGACAGTTAATCTTTTTACCCTGAAAAGGGAATTAAAATTTGAAACAAGCAAATCAAGCAACTACAACACTCCAATATAATTTTATGAATGTCTGTAAAAAATATTTCAAATCAACAAATAAATGCAAAACCACATCTACCTTATCAAGCATAAACTTAAGGTGATCTATAAGGTTCAGGTCATATATTTAAAAAGAAACCATGAAATGTTACTTTGAACTCAGCGTTGTTCAACTCTTTGATGGCCTTTGAAGCCAGCTCCTTTGTTCTGAAGGTTACAAAAGCATAGCCCTTTGCTTCAGTTGAATCTTTCCCTTCATTACCCTTACCTGTTGCCAATATATAACCAAGTTTAGACTTTCTAAATATGTGAGAAAAAGATCAAACATTTAGCAAAATTGTAGAACTAACCTCCACAACTTCTCCTATGGATGCACAAAAACCAATTCCTCCACCGAAGAATCACAAGGAATGCCACCAAGGCACACCTCCGATCCATGAGGAGGAAGTCCGAGAAGTCTGGCATGGATTTTCTCTTCATCTTACTTCTCTTCAGCCTCAGACCTTTTGAGTATTAGCCTCCTCATTTCCTTTGTCTTCTTCCACCTCCTCTTCTATCTCTTACTCTATTTTTTCTTCTATCTCTTCAACTTCCTCCTCTTCCTCTACTTCCTCACATTCAACCTCTTCCTCCATTATCTCCTCAGGATCATTTTCATCATCAAGGTCAACCTGTTCTTCTGGTTCCAAGGGCTTTCAAGGTCAACAGCCTTTTCAGGTATGTCTTGATTATCAGCAGCTGCGATACTTGCTCCTGCCCTCAGCATTATACGTATCTAACAAAACAAACTTGCAAGGCCATTATGAAAGCACAGAAGCCAGAAGCATTCACAGAAGGAAGAGCACAAATAGGGAAAGGTGGAAACAAAATGAGGTGAGAGGGAGGTGAAGAGTAAGAATCTCAACTGGATTTGGCCATGAGACAAGGATCCAAGGATTTGAATGTGAATGATCACCAATTAATGGATGATGAAAAAGTATCAGTAGCTAAATAGACTGGCAAGTGAACAATACGAACTATAACCAAGAGGATGGATGGATAAAAATGCTCGTGAGGTGAAAAATGAAAAATATTGAACCAATGAATTCTTGAATTCTAGATAGTGGCAGTGGCACATTAATAGGAAGTTTAATGGTTTAACTATATACCTGGAACAGTTTGTCCACCAAAAAGGACAAGAAGAAAAGAGAAGGCATAAGAAAAGAAATGAGAAAATGAACTATGTGATTCCAATGCATCAAAAATCATGACATAACAATTAAATTGTAGAAAAGGAGCAAGATATGGAGATTTTGCAGGCCCAAGAGCTTATAGACATAAACCTAGCAAAAGAGGTAAATGGCAAGATTCAGGTGATTATTACAACCCATTAAGAAGTTGTCTGACCAGTCTTGTTAAAACAATCTCAAAGAAAACTACATGTTTCCAAAATGAAAACAGAACCTTATGGTTTGACTTGCGATCTTGGCCTGCCAAAAAACTAATTTTTAAAGGCAATCATCAGATAAGATCTCTTTTGTATCAACTTGGATGATAGCCTATATCCATTTGGCACAACAATGTGTAAATTTCCCATCTAGCACTTCTAAGACCACCACAATAAAATTGGCAAATCCCATAAAAACACCCCTTTGTTATACCTAATCATTCAAAAAACACCCTGTGATATCAACTGAATCACAATAACACTTGTGATATTTGATTTACTTCACTTTGGCCCTTTTGGCCCAACCCTAAGCCCACCTTTTTCAATTTTCCATCACATTTTCCATGTAAATGAAGGAATACGAAAATAATACAGACATGGTATTATACGGTATAAATACCAGAACTGGGGCCCACCATCCTAACCAAAAAAAAGAAAAGAAACCTCTTTTAAACACGATTCGAAGATAGACACGCAGACATCCATCTCCTTTTCTCCTTGCAATCTATCCTCAACCAACAATTCTTCAACATGAATCCTAACGTAACTATAACATGCACCAATTTTTCACTGATCTGTGTTTGGGGTCACTTTCGACAGGCGTTGCGTTCTTCAAATGCTTTATCGAATCCTTGAAGGATGCATCAACGGAAGCGTATAGCAAAAATCTCAATCCCATCCTAGTTATTAGATTCTACTGATAATTTTTGGTTGATGGGTTTGTGCCATTTTTCCTTTACTCCTCAACCCACCTTTTTCCATTTTCCATCACATTTTCCATATGAATGAAGGAATATGGAAATAATACAGATATGGTGTTATACGGTATAAATAACAGAACTGGAGCCCACCATCCTAACAAAAAAAAGAAGAAGAGAAAAGAAACCCTTTAGCGAAGACAGAGAAAAAGAATTGCCGAAGCAGTGAAGCAGAGGAAAGTGAAGGTGACTAAATGTGAAAGTTGAAATGGTTATTGTGCTTCAATTGATATCACAGGGGGTTTTTTAAATGATTAAGTATAACAAAGGGGTGTTTTTATGGGATTTGCCCAATAAAATTCGTTTGACTTTACATGGAATAGAAGTAATTAAGTTGTTAGCTCCACTGCTTTGCCCCATAAAAAATGCCAACCTAGCAATGCATCACAAACTAGGACGTGTACCCTGCCAAATATCCAACTAACTGGATAAAGTAAACCTCCTTCAGCTTCATTCATGTACCACATAGGAACATTTCCCCCAAATTTGCCTAACCCCAAGCCATGGCCAACAATTTCAAGCAACATTCGCCCTTAATAGAACTAGCAAGGCATAATACTTTAAAAGTACTAACCAGCGGCTATTTTCAAGTCAGACGAAAACTTTCCAAACGACTGCCATTACGCAAAAAGCTTGTCACAGTAAAGAATCAACCATTCCATTGTTTTAACTTGTTAGTACCCCACAAATCTACCAACTTTCTACCCATCAAGCAATATAGAGCTATGAAAACAACGAAACAATCGTTTAAATTCAACCAATTCGCAAAAGAAGCACAAACGCACCTTAAAATGAAAGATAGCGAGAGAGCGTGGCGGGGCTTAGCAGAAGAAGAAGGAAAAGCCAAAGAGGGAAAGTAGTTTCTCTTGTTGCTTAAGAGAAACCATAACTATTACGAGTCCTCTTGTAGATGGAGATTGAGACGTTGATTGACTTGCCTTTACGGAATAAATTAAAACAGGAAGTGTTTGTTTTAACTGAACGTGTAAGCAGTCACACACAGTGAGAAAGGGCAGAAGAGAGTAATTCGGAGAATATGGTCCCAGTTACCCTTGAATCTGATAATCTAAGGATGCACTGGCATGTAAACTGACAGTATGTATGCCAAAAGCTTTCAGGGGTTTGCACACCAGATGCACCTAGTAAAATATAGGAGCAAAAGAATGAGAAAACTAAATATGCACACTATTGCATTGCCAACCAAAACAGAAGGAGATATTTTTAAAAATTATGTAAAGGAAAAATAAAATAAAGAAATAACAAACCTTGGCAGCTTTTTCTTGGGATGGGACAAGGAAAAGAAGAAATGGAGTGGCAAATGATAATCCTTGTTTCTCCTTTCTTGCTATTGTATCAGCTGCAGTAGAAACCATCCATGCAATTTGTTTGATTGTACAGGAAGATCCACTTGTCTCCAATAAGTCTCCTCCAATTGAGTAACATTGCAAGCAATCCACTCCCTATGGTTCAGCATACAGAGGCCTATATACCTCCTCACTATAGTTTTCCTCAGCCCGCAATTCCTTTTCTATCTCATTCAAGCACATAATAAGAAACCATGACGGATAATCCAAGATTTCAGAGGCCTTTCTTTGTTGATCTCATCCACCATCCTTTCCATTCAGTGGAGTACCTGGGCTTCCCGAATCAGTAGGGTTCTTAAAGCCTGTTTTATGTTCAACCCTCAAATTCATAGCCTTGTTACCTTTATGCTCTAGGTGATTTATCCCTCCCTCATTACCACTAACAAATTCTTTCCTTGGAATAATTGTTTTTCCCTTCACATTCACCTTTCCATTCACTGGGATCTTAGCATTCTTTTTCGGTTCACTCCGTCTAAAATCCTTTTTACCATGTGTATCATTAAAGCACATCCCCTGTTCATCACATGTAAACAGATGCTAAGCACCTTTCCATCTTAGGCTAACAAAGGTCAGAAACCACAACAGTAACCGTACATGCAGACAAATTAAGGAAAAAGAAAAGGAAAACAAAAGTCATCTTCTTCACGTCAAATTCTCTTAAATTCAAAACTCTTATCATCTATACCCTCACTCACGATTAGAAACAAAGAAAAAATCAAATATAAAGACATGGAAAAGAGGCTGTGTCTTAGTAGACTTCGTAAAGAAAACGAATTGCCAACAAAGCGCAACGCTTAAATTTGCTTCTTTATTGATGGTATAGGTATACCTGGCATTTGCGGCGTTTTCTAGACAGACGACGCTTCTTGGCGGCGAATATGGAAGCAACACGAGCAGACACGCTCGATTTGTCCTGGTTCATTCTCCTTCCTCTCGCTTTGTTCTTCTTCCTGGTCACTGCATGTTCTCCTTTTGCCATTATCAACTTCAAAGTTCAAATGTTTTTCAGCAACACCGACACGGAGGGGTTTATAAACGTAAACGAGGGAAAAATTATTTATGCATATAAATATTATTTAAAATATATTTAATAATATGTAAATTATAATATATATTAATTATTATGTAATTTTAAATCGTATGGAACATTAAAGAAAGTATATCTAACCAAATATATTAATATAAGTAAAATTAATATAAAAATGATATTAATATAAGTAAAATTAATATAAAAATGAATGTTAAAATATATTTAGAAATTTAAAAAATATTATATAAATCTCAAAATAAACATGAAAATATATTTGTAGGTATTGTAGGAATTATGTGTAAAGCATAAGGATAAAAGAGACTAAAAAATAGACTCATTAATTGTCTTGAAAAATCTACTTTAAAAAGTACTTTTTTTAGAAGTTCCAAATTTGAGCTTCTTAAAAAGTTGTATTTTAATTGCCAAAAAAGCTATATCTACTAAAAAAAGTACTTTTTCATTTTACAACAGTCATTTTTCTTAAAAAAAGTTTTTGCGGTGAAAAAAATGCTTATTCACTCTCTAAAAGTCCAACCAAACAGGTACTTAAACTTATAAAAAAATTGTATTTTATCTTCTAAAAAAGCCATTTCTATTTAAAAAGTACTTTTGAATTTTATGGCCAAACACTCATTTTTCTTAAACGTAGCTTTAGCAATGAAAAAAGTTATCATTTTATCTTCCAAAAGTTGAACCAAACAGTTACTAAATATGTATAATGTTGGTTAACTAGACCATTATTTCCCTTGTACAAAGTGTATATAATTTATAGATTAAAATTAATTGATTAACATATCATATTCATCAATGAAATATAAAATAAAATCATTAAAAATATCCCTATAACAATAATGAGACGACCACCTTAACTTGGCAACAAAATGTACCTCTACTTTTCTTATCAGTACCACGCTATCGTTTCCTAGTTTTAAGACTCTTATAACCCCACGTCATAATGATTATAAGATGTAATTTCATTTACAATTTTAATTTTTCAATATATATGTAACTCCACATCTTAATGCTATATATAAAAAGCCAAATAATGAGAAAAATTATTTTCTTAGTTGATTTTCTATTAAGAGATGTCAACATATATATATATATATATATATATATATATATATATTACACAGGTCCTAATTTAGATCCTATAGTTTAAGGGATATGTAATAATTCTATACCAAATATAAACAATTAGCTATATACAGATAAGCATGATGGGAGTGATATAAGGAGTATCCCATTATCCACGACATTTCCTTCAATACTCCCCCTCAAGTTGGCGGATGGACATTGGAAATACCCAACTTGTGAAGAAGATAAAGAAATCGATCTCGTCCAAGCGCCTTGGTGAAAATATTAGCTAATTGGCGTTGAGATGAGATAGCCTATGGAACCAAAGTTTGCAATTGCATGTGCTGGCGAACAAAATGACAGTTGATCTCGATGTGTTTGGTTCGTTCATGGAAAATTGGATTTGTAGCAATGTGTAGAGCTGCTTGATTGTTGTAAAATAATGATACAAGTTGAGCAATGGGAATCTTGAGATCTTTTAAAAGACTACGAAGCCAGATAATTTCACTAGAAGTGGTAGCCATAGCTCGATATTCTGCTTCCGCTGAAGACCGAGAGACCACTGATTGCTTCTTAACTCTCCAAGAAATAGGGGATGATCCAAGGAAGATGATGAATCCCGTTGTGGAGAGCCGTGTGGTAGGACATCCTGCCCAATCTGTATCACAATAAGCCCGAAGTGATAAAGGACCTGTTGAAGGAAATAAAAGTCCCTGTCCAGGAGAATTTTTGAGATAACGCAACACACGATAGGCTACTTCCATGTGTTGCTGATGAGGAGCATGCATAGACTGGCTGAGTATATGGACATAATAGTTAATATCAGGTCTTGTAATAATGAGATAGAGGAGTCTCCCAACTAGTCTTCTATATCGTTCAGGATTCGGATAAAGTTCACCATCATTGATTTGAAGTTTTTGCTGACTTTCCATAGGAAAGGTAGTAGGTTTGCTGCCCAACAAACCGCTTTCTTTCAAAATGTCTAAAGTGTATTTTCTTTGGCTGATAGCAATGCTTGAAGGAGAGCGAGCTACTTCTATGCCAGGGAAGTATTTTAATTTGCCAAGATCCTTGATATGAAACTTGTGATCAAGGTACCATTTGAACTTGTCAATACGAACATGGTCATTGCCAGTAATAATCACATCATCCACATAAATTAATGCAGTTAGGAATGATGAACCATTATGGAATATGGAAGGAGAATGGTCCGCATGTGATTGATAGACAATATCGAGTAATGCTGTCGTGAATTTTTGATACCAGTTTCGAGATGCCTGTCGTAGACCATATAAAGACTTTTGAAGGTGACAAACGCGTGTCTCCCCCTATTTAGCAAATCCTTGAGGAATTTTCATGTATACTTCTTCATGCAAATCCCCATGGAGAAAAGCATTATTCACATCCAACTGGTGGAGTAGCCAATTTTGGACAGAAGCAATTGCCAACAAACAACAAATTGTAACCAATTTTACTATCGGTGCAAATGTCTCATGGAAATCCACCCCCTCTGTTTGTGTAAATCCTTTGGCCACTAATCGTGCTATGAATCTCTTAATGCTACTATCAGGATTGTGTTCACCTTATATACCCATTTAGACTCAATAGCATGTTTCCCTTTCAGTAAAGGAGCTAAGACCCAAGTATGATTGGCTTCTAAGGCCTTAATCTCTTTTGTCATAACATCTATCCAATGCTTATGTTTAACTGCCTGAGAAAAGTTTTTAGGCTCATCTATAGAAGAGATGGATGCTAGAAAAGCACGATGAGCATGAGATAACTTAGACTATGAAATATTGTTAGACAAAGGGTGTACCAGCAAATTAGCCAAGGGATTGGGAGCATGAGATGGTGAGTTGTCGGTGGAGAGAGAGAGTGGCAGCTGAATATCAAATCCTTTAAGTTGTGTCGACACCGTGCGATTCCACTATGGTCGGACATGTTGGAAAATTTCATGATTGTTCACCAAAATGATTGGTTGCTCATCAGAAATTAATGGTGAAACTTTAGGTCCATTGGATTGCTGCATGGAGTCATCATCCTGTGTGTCCACATCATGCACAATATTTGATCCAATTTTCCCATGACCATTAGGTTGAGGTGGTAGTGATCCACGAGACTCTTCATCCAAAGTTTGATGCAAGCAAGGCAGAGTAACTAGTGAATTGGATTGCTCAGCTAGCTCCATTTGTTGAACACAAAATTCAATTGATCTTGGTAGTTATGTGGTAGAAGAAAACGGAAAAATGTCTTCAAGGAAACAAACATCTCGAGACACATAAATATTCCCTTTGTCCATGTCAAACACTTTGTATCCCTTCGGCTATGAGGATATCCAACAAAAATTCTTGGTTATGAATGTGGTGCAAACTTGTCTTATGTCTTGCTGTTAACATGTACATATCATAAACATCCAAAAATACGTAAATGATCATAGTTGGGTACCTTATTGAATATCATTTCATACGGAGTCTTATTCTTCAAGACAACAAGTGGCATTCGATTAATCAAATATGCTGCCGTGAGAACACATTCTCCCCAAAATTTAAGAGGAAGATTTGCTTGAAATCGCAGTGCCCATGCAACCTCTAACAAGTGTCGATGTTTACATTCCACAACCCCATTTTGTTGTGGTGTATCTGTGCAAATAGATTGTTTATCCATGCCATGCTCAATGTAATGTGCCAAAAGATCACTGTGACTAAACTCAAGCCTAATGACAGTCCAAAAAGCTTTTATATGACAACCAAATTATGTATTTACCTATTTAAAGAAATAGAGTAAATACTTGCGTGCTTTAGATTTAAACTTCATGAGAAAAACCCAAGTGGTTCTACTGTAATCATCCATCAAGGTCAAGAAATAACATGCATTGGATAAAGAAGCAGTATTGTAAGGTCCCCAAATATCGCAATTAAGTAAATAAAAATTGTGTGTAGTTTTGTTCATATGAATTGGAAAGGGCAATTAGGTATGTTTTGCTCTACAACAAGCATCACAAAAGACCTCATGCATTTTATTCTTAGCAATAGATATGTTTGGGATA
>JAOSBN010000004.1:32852349-32862738 GCA_027563595.1 Erythroxylum suave | reverse complement strand
TCACATTTAATAGTAAAAGCATGCTTTTCTTATAGAAATAACATAATAATAACAAAGTTTACCTCAAACAACGCACGGTATGTAAGATAACTACAGAAAAGGGGCCGGAAACTTCAACAGAACGAGAGTGAAACCGCGGAGAAGAGAAGAGAAATGAGAGGCGGAGGTGGAGGGGGGGTCGCGCAGGTCATATAGGCAATCATTTACCGACAGAATGGACTATTTCGTCGGTAAAGTAGGGTTCCGCATCAGCACGACGGCGGCGCTGCCGCTAGTTACCGACGGAACAATCCATTCCGTTGGTAAATAGCGCAGGTTAAATAGGCGAGAATAACTCAAATACCGAAGGTCATTCAATTCCGTCGGTAAACTATTAATTCTAGAACAATCTCGACCCTTTACCGTCGGAATGAAGAGATCCGTCGGTAATAGGGTTACCAATTTACCGACAGAACAAAAGCTTTCCGTTGGTAATCTGGGTTGTTTTCATTTCAGACTTACCAATTCACCGACGGAGTGGCATATGTCGTCGGTAATATTGGTTGGTTTGTCTCAGATTCTCCAATTCACTGACGGTAAACTAATGTCCGTCGGTGATACATTTATCATATTTACCGACGGACAGCAAGTTACCGTCGGTAAATGATCTTAAACAACAAGGCACCGACGGAACATTCTATTCGTCGGTAAAGTTGAGTATCTTTACCGATGGGTGTTATAGTTCGGTTGGTATATATACCGACGGTAACTTTTCCGTCGGTTTTTGTCCGTAGCCAAAAAATTGCGCAAACCTTTCGCGCATATTTCCTGACGATAATGGCTCTGCCGTCGCTATATTCTGTCGCAGATATTGCTTGATGCTTTTCGCTCCATCTGTACTGACGGAGACTGTTGTTTCGTCGCTAAACTCACGAAGTTACTGACAGAAATATTGTTTCCGTCGGTAAATAGTGGCGGAATATGTTCCGTCGGAAAAATTCCGCCGCTATTCTGTAATTTTCTGGTAGTGTTAAACTATAGTTCATCACATCTGTGAAATGACACAATTATCCTTTTTCTACCCCTTGGGGTAGAACATGTTATAAAACATAACATATTGTGAGATTATGTTAAAGTTATCATAGGTATGTGTTGAAAGTGGGTCTTCTACCATTAGTTTTCTCCCTTGCACAAGATTTGTTGATATTGATAGGTAGTGGTGCTAGAATGAAGAGAATGCATCGAGATTCCATGTCAAGCATTGAATGTATGTTTATTTATTATATAGTTTATGCTCTAAATAAAATGTAGATATTGGCATTGTGGTTATTGATGACTACTTATGCATAACAATGACTCTTTCGAAAATCTCTTGGTTATTGTTGCCTTTCCAATTGTAAGGCCAATTGATAAGCCTCTTCTATATTATAAACATGAGCGATGACCATCTTAACTCGAATCTCTGATTTTAACACATTCAAAAAGAGAACCAACAACTGTGCTTCTGTCTTAAAAGCCTTACTTCACACTGTGAATTTGTGGAATCGTTTAGTATATTGATCCATAAAAGATTAGAAGTCTTGGGACCTTGCACCTATTTCAACATTTCTTCATATATATGTTGCTCATAATTAACTGGTAGATATTTTGAATAATTTTATTTTATTTTATTTTTTAATAAATTAAATAAATTGAATTAAGTAATTATTAATAAATATAATTAGATTTAAAATATCTTCAATATATATATATATATATCAAATTTAATAGTTAAAATATAATTGAAATAAATATTAATTTATAAAATAAAAGGTTAATTTTTAAATTATTTATTTTAATAAAATAAAATAATTTTATTATAATTTGTTAATAAATATTATATACGAGACTAAAATAAATTTATTTAATTAAAAATAATTTATCAATAAGTTTTACCTAATATATGATTATCAATACCTTGACACTAATAATAAACCATAGCAGAAAAACAAAAATATAACCAAACGCTAATAATAAACCATAACAGAAAAAAATATATATATATATAACCAAACGGCCCTAAATGATTGGAATCACTCCAAAATAGATAAATTTTGAGTTTTTAAAAGCTATTTGACGTTGCATGAACTGATAGGCTTTAAATAGTCAATAAAAATTGTTGTGTACTGTCCCATCCATTGTCGATTTCCTTTACAGCTTCTTTCATATCGTTTCGGTGAAATGCAACAAGAGGCATAGTCTACTTCAAATTCGAGGATAAATATAATAAAACTAACGTGGTTAGTTCATTCTTAAAAATCAATTAATATAATGCGACTTAATTAATTTGAAATCTTTTCTTTAACATGAAAACAAAACCATGTAGCCTGGGACATTTAATCTCAAATTCGGTAGAAGTTACTAATATTTCCTTTTAATACCAAATGTCCCTGTTTTGTGCAAAGCGAGAAACCTTCTATATTTCAGGTGATGGGCTGCAAGAAGAAGTCTTGGTCCATTGCAAATAAGTAAAGCTTTGAAAATAATCTTCAGCTAAGAAAAAGTTGATGTTTATGGATGATTAGAGGAAGCCTAACAGCAGACACCCTTCCCTAACATCACCATATATTTACATCCTTATTTGGGGCGGGATGTAATTGAGATATACTAGACGACTATTCTTGTTATATGGTATTTGGTTGTCCCTCCAAACCAGAAACATAAAAGATTGAAGACCACATTCGTCTATCATCAAAGAACTCTCTAAAAGCATCCCATAAGCTGTCAAAATAGAATATTCTAAAGTCATCTACATAGCCAAAGGTTTGAAAATAAGGCAAAGACCTCGACAAGGAGCTGTTCCCAAAGCATCAATTATTTGTGATCAGCAGTCTTCGCCAATGCAAAGAAAACATGCAACTCAACAAGTTTCATTAATTACAGTGATAGTTTATAAAAGCTTAGACCCATATCTACAGGACTAAGAACTTGTAGATTGAGATCCCCAGTCTTCCACAAAGCTAAATCAGGGTCCCAAGGACCATCGGCTTCACATGAAATATGACCACTGTAGCTTAAAGGAACAAATTCTGATATTCGCCATTTGCAAGCTGACAAAGCTGATTGTAGGTGTATGTATCTGACAGCAGATTCACAGAACACTCAGAAGTCATTGGAAGGTCATGTAAACTAAGGTTGAAAGAATAGGCTAAATCTGCGAAGTACAAACTACAAAAAGAATTTACTGTAACCAACAAAACCTTTCGTCATTAAACAGAAACACTAGTTAGTTCTTAAATGAAATGCAGGTCACATTTAATTTTGCCAAACAAAATTCGCGTGCTTTTTAACCATGAAAGGGTAATAATTATTTGCCACACAGAAAGTTGCAATTCAGTGATAGGATGCAAAATGTACACAATCAAAATCGAGGCGCTACTTTGAATGCCCACACACTTATGTACAAAACTTCCATCTCATGATCATTTACAGATTCAATGAAAATTTAGAAAGCAAAAGAACAAGTATTATGATGTCCTGTTGACCTTGTCATCAAAAACAAATTTGCTAGAGAAGCAAAAGGTAAATGATTACCGAACGAATCACCGAAGTTAGTCCATATCTCAGCTTGGATAGACTTTTCAGAATCAGCAACGCCAATAACCTCAACAAAAGTTGTTAGAGGAGAAGGTGGTGGAGAGCCTTTCACAACAATCTGATGATCATCAGTGGACTTGGCGATCACAGAGCCACGATCAGATCCTACAATCTGAAGCACTGCCCTTACCCTCTTCTTCACGTGCATTGCCAACAACCCACCATTCACAAAAATTGCAGGTTTCGACGTATCCATGCCTGAGAAAAAGACCTCTTAAAAACTACAGCCTAAAATACACAACGATACATATTTATTCCGATGTCAGAGTTCAAATTCGATGCCCTCATGATAATACAATGGGCAAAGATTTCATCTTTCTCATCGATTGTTTCAAGCGCCTGTAAGCATTCATAATGAATGAGAATCCAAATCAACTGGACCACCCAGTTTATGGAAGTCTAAATTGCAAAATATGAATTTAAAATTGTACAGAGAAGGAGAGCAATAGAGGTGTACCTGAAATTTAATTTTACGGGAGTGACCTCCAAACCCTAGAATTTGGGCAAGAAAGGCAGATGATTACGATATTAGTTTACGCGGTGTTTTAGCGGGAAATTAAAAATGTTAAAAATTCTACCTCAAACAACGTCGTTTTAATTTAAGCCCCTGTCAATGTTTAACGTGACTATGAGCGAGTATTTCCTAAGAATATAATACAGAATTAAAAACCAAATAAGAATTAGTGTTCTTGGGCTGAGTTTAATTAGTTGTATGAATAAGGTTCCAAGCTATTGAACTGGACAACTCTCAGGCAATTGAGAGACTGGTCTGGGCGACTGAGAGATTGGTCTAAGCGACTGAAAGCGACTAGGAGATGGACACTTAAGATGTTGGTGAAGCTCACTAGAGGCACAACGTAGTGATGAGCATTTGAAGATGTCGCCATTGCCTGTGCTGCATCAGTGCATGCGTGACAACGTTTGACAACATATCTGGTTCTTTACCTGATTCGTTACTATTTTATTTGAGTTACATTTACATTTAACTCAACTTCCTTCATGCTTTCATCGTCTACACCCTTTAGACTTTGTTTGTTTCAGTGGTTAAGGATGGGATGAGATGGGATGGAACATGACAAATTTTTATTGTTTAAAAGGAAATTTTATAATGGAATAGAATGGAATGTGATGGAAGCGAAGAATTTCATGTTACGTTTTATTTCATCCTAAACAGTAAAAATAAAATATCAAAGGGTTTAGAATGGAACGTAAATTAATAAATACATACTACCTAATATACCTTTAGTACTTTTTCTTAATATCAATACTGTCCTCTCAATTTCTAGACAAATTCATACTATCCCAAAAAATCCTCTCCAAAACCCTACCAAAGTTGTTCCCTACTCTTCACAAATCCAAACCCTCTATCAAGTGAATCACTCACTATCATTTCTTCGGCGACGATCTATTTCAATCAATCTCTGATCAGGTAAACCCTAACCCTAACCTAACTCAACCTTGTCAATTTATGTATGTAAACGTAAGAAGCTATAAGCTTTACTCTGGAAGATTGAAGAGAATATAGTGTAGTTCTTCTTTTTCTACTATGATTCTTCTAGGTTTCTAATTACTGGTGATCATAGAAATTCGAAAATGGATCACCATGAAGATGAATGCGGCGTTGGAGGCAAATCCAATGTAAGCAAGACGATGAAGTGAGCCTATTTCCTCGAGGTTTTTATGCTTAGTGATTTTTTACTAAGGCGGTTGTGTTGTTTATATGCTTTCAAACAAGAATTCTTTTAATTGTAACTCTGAATATGAATTTTACTCTAAAAAAGTTTCGTTCCAGTTTTCATTTTTTAGGAAACCATTGCTTGACTTGAGGAAATTAAGAAATCTATGGAGGCAAAAGTGTCTCTTCATCAGAGTAACTTGAATCCTGAAAGACCTAGTTAGTTGCTTAGCAAGAATTTGAGAATGGAATTTATTTTAATTGACTTCAGTGCATGTAATGTATGAAATTTATCATAAATGTAAAATTTATGAACCTTGATTAGAAGATAAAGCAGCATACATGCAATATTTCCCCCATGATTTAAGGAGAATAGAAATCTATGAAGTTAAGCGTGTTATACATCAAATAAGTTGCTACGTATTTTGTTCATGGATGATCCTTAATAGGCTAATCCTGATCCATTTGTTTCTTTTTTGTTAAATATCTAGTTAGTATGTCTTTAAGTATGTTTGAGGCTACATTCTATGTTGCTTATGTTTTAGGCTTTTAATATATTACTGTCATATTGACTTTAATGTAATTACCAGCCATCAGATGCAGAGTTTCTCTGGACATTGGATTCTAGCATCAAACGTAATATTGCAGTTACCAAAAAGTTAAAGTAGAAAAATGAAGAATAGAGGGAAGGGCTGATGGATGAGTTGCGAAGTGCGAATCTAGCAAATTTGTTGGTGAGGTTGTCACCGCTATATGTGATGCAATGCTTGAAACATTTGACATACAAGCAGCTATTCAGGTAGTCTGTGTATTCAGTCATTAGCATAATACTCGTTGGTGCTTGTTCCATTTTATTAAGTAGGGTTAAAATGCATATCTAAAGTTGTTAAAATGCAATTTGATCTTTATTTTTCGAACTATTTTGGCTCTTCGCACAATGTGTCGAAGTATTCTAGTCTTGTTATATGTTGAAGATCACATTCTCGCATGGACAATAATACATAACACTATAGTTATACATCCTTTTTTTTTAATGCTTTTCCCTGGCACTTATGTTTATCTTCCTCAGATACGTTCCTTACTTCATTAGAGATACAAGGACTTCTCACCAAGCTTGGTACAAGGGCTTTTAAAGATCTTTTTTCTAGGAAAAACTGGTGAAGACTTGGATGGGGATAAGAATTCAAAGGCTATGAAAAATCAAAAAACCTTGAAATTGCTTGTAGAACTTTATTTCGATGGAGTTATTAAGGATGGTGGTATTTTCATCAATATAATTAAGGATCTTGCTAGCTTAGAACATTTAACGTCTTGAAGAGAAAGTCATCGAGGTCTTTTTTGATATAGAGAAGAAAGGTCCTATACCTAACGAAGCTACCTTTGTGTGTATTCTTTTTGCATGTGCAAAGGCAGGGATGGTTTTGGAGGGGTGGTGGTTCTTTGATATAATGCATCAGAAGTATAGGATTGAACCAAGGGCAGGGTACATCGGTTGCATGATTGATCTTCTTGGTCAAGCAGGCTTGTCAAAAATGCTCATAAAAAGGATTAAAATAGAGGCAGAAGCTACTTTAATAGCTGCTCTTTTTTCTGCTTTTAGAATGAAAATTTCAGAACTTGGGACTAGTGTGGCAGAGGAACTAGTCAAGTTGTATCCAGATGATATTGGTCTATATTTGTTATTAGTGAATAAATATGATGCTGAGGGGCAGTGGAAGAATGTTGATAATGTAAGAAGTGTGATGAAGGAAAAAGGATTAGAAAGTTCATTTCATTATAGCTTCAATCACCTCACCAGAGACACATAATATATTCAATGTTAAGTGACTTGGATGTTCCTCTAGGTACTCATAGAGGATGAAACTATCGAATTCAACGAGAGATCAAAATGTCGAGGTCTTTTGTCAATTAATAAAAAATTGTATATAATTAATAATATAATAAAATTTTTATTAATAAAAATAGAAAATATAAAAAAATTATTTTTTAATTGTTTGTATATATTTTTATATAAATAAAAATAAAATAAATAATTTTTAAATATATATCACATATAATATAATAAAATTTATTAAATAATTAATAATAATATTTTTATATAATTAATAATAAAATAATAACATTTTTATTATTTTAAAATAGAAAATATATAAAAAATTATTTGTCACGATTGTGACTTAGAATAAGTCACAACCGTGACTTTTTAATTGGACATGATTTCTGTTTAAAATCATAGCATTAAACTTTTTGCAACATCTATTTTAATATCAGGGGTATTATAGTCATTTATTATACATTCCATTCCATTTCATTTCATCCATCTTGCAAACAATACTTCACTACATTACATTATGAATCCTTCCATCCCTCCCAAACAACATTTCACTATATTACATTATATTCCATTATAAACCGTTCCTTTCTATTCCATTATATTCTATTCTATTCCATTAATTGACATCCAACTAAATAACCCCTTAGCTGGGTGTAGCTTCTCTAGAACTTCCATTATTCATATTTAGTTTTGCCTACCTTTTACCTGGCAGACTATGACTTACACATCTAGCTTAAATATTTTCATGCCTTCACGTTTATCATTGTTTGCACCCATTAGCTTATCGTACCTCGTTCTCCTGAAGTGCTTCCTTTTGTCCAATGGATAATGAATTCTCCCCCACCCTCAAATACCACCTTTGCCCAGCCTACTACACCCTCCATCATCATAAACACTCCCTCTATAAACACTAACATCTCCAAGGTATCCACACCATCCACCACTGTGAACATTTCATCTATAAACATCGATAATTCCTAGCTAGCTGCATCCTTCACCACGTCTGGCATTGTTGGTTCTTCTATTGAGAAAAATGTAGAGATAAACCAAGTTCGAAAAGTTGCCATAGATCCAAAGCTTGAGATGAAGCTAAAATGCTTTCCACTAAGTAAGGTGGCAGGATGGCAAATTGTATCTACTTCTATTGAGATTCTAAAAGCTGGTGCAAGTATATGGATGTTGTCCTTATTAGATTTTTCCTAGACAAAAGGTTTGCATTCCCTATCATGAAGCAATGGGCTCAAATCACTGGAAACAACATGAATTATTGGATGAATTCATCAATAATGATGATGCTTATCTGTTTAAATTTGCTTCCCTTGAAGATGCAAAGAAGATCATGTAAGCTGGTCTACGATATGTGCTTAATAAACCTTTACTTATTCAGATTTGGAGGCCAAGTATCAAGCTTGAAAGCTCAAACAAGAAAATATATCAGTATGGATATGCATTCATGAATTATCTTTGGAATATTGGATAACAAGCAGGTTGAGTCACCTAGCAAATTATATTGGTAAGCCCGTCTCGATGGATCAAGCAACTATTGGAACAAAAGGAATTAATTTTTAAGAATGTGTGTTCTTGTCACTGCTACGGCTGAATTACTTGAATTAATACCTTTCATAAGGCTCAATGAAGAGTTGCAACATGTGGAAGAACAACTCAAGGTATCTTATGTATGGAAAACTTGACCTATGGTTAAGAAAACTTGGAGATTGACAAGTAAAATATTTTTAAAGGGCGACTTTCAGAAATTAATAGAGAATGAAAAACCAAAATCAGTCTCAAACATTAATGATACCATGTAACTACAAGATAGTAATGAAAGTGTGGGGGAAGATGTTACGGTAGAGTTAAGAAAGTTGCTAGTCATTTAATTTTGGAAATGGACGTACAACCATTTGGTTTAGCCATACCCAAAGAAAAATCAGCCGCTAATTCTCTTCATAAAGTGATTGACCATATCAATGGCAAGGAAGTGTTAAGTCAAGAGGACTTCACGATGATCAATTTTGATGACAACCAAATAATAATAATGTTAGAAACAAATGAACATTCTGGCAAGTGTGTTAAGTGTGCAGACGAAGTACAAAACACAGACGAAGTCAAAACACAGACGCAAGGAGAACACAGATGAAGTACAGAACATAGACGAAGTCAAGTAAGAAGAACACAGATGAAGTACAGAACATAAACGAAGTCAAAACATAGACGCAAAGACAACATAGACGCAAAGAAAACACAGATGCAAGGAGAACACAGACGAAGTCAAAACACAGACGCAAAGACAATACAGACGCAAAAACAATACAGATGCAAAGACAATACAAACACAAAAATAATACAGACGCAAAGGCAATACAGACGCAAAGACAATACAGACACAAAAATAATACAGAAGCAAAGGCAATACAGACGCAAAGATAATATAGACACAAAGACAACGCAAACACAAGGAAAACACAGACACAAAGAAAACATAGACGATACCATGAAGATACAGTAGTACGTCAGACAGTTGCTTAGTTAGAGTTAGTTACAGAACTCAACTAAATAACGGTTATCAAGAATCAAGAAGCGATTATCAAGGATCAAGAAGTAGTTAGAGACTTAGGCTATAAATACTAGTCATACAAATCTTACAACTTTTGAGAAATTAGTGATCTTTGAGCTTTCATTGCTTACATAGAAAACAGAAATTATGTAGTGCGATACTAAGAGAGCTAACCCTACTGTAACAAAAGCTCACAATATCTTTCTAGTAAGAGAAAGAAAAGGTTGAGAGCCTAGAGAGACTACGTTAGCAGAAAGAATACTTTGTATAAGAGACCTGAAAAGGCTCTAGAAGTGAAGAAAGAATATTTGTAATTGTTTGAAGTATAGTGAAACACTCAGATGAACTCTGAGGACTGGACGTAGCCCACGGTTTGGGATGAAACAGTATAAAAATTGCAGTGTCTATCTTCTATCCTTTTACTTCAGTTTATTTTGTTGTTAAACAATTATATAGAAGTTATTTGCAATTTAACTACATAATAATTTTCGTATAATCCTTGTGATATCTTTTTAACAAGTTAGAAAAGTTCTTAGCAAGATTTTATATTCACGAAAAAGGATACACCATTCAACCCCCCTTCTTGTGTATCGATTTTCTTATACATAAATTCTATACTATCATGTGATTTACTTCAATTGGTATCAGAGCTCAGTTTCCAAGAACCACCTTTACAAAGTGAGGATAAAGATCCATGGCAGAATCACATGT
>JAOSBN010000004.1:32828904-32852249 GCA_027563595.1 Erythroxylum suave | reverse complement strand
CAATCAAATAATAATAATGTTAGAAACAAATGAACGTTTTGACAAGTGTGTTAAGTGTGCAGACGAAGTATAGAACACAAACGAAGTCAAAACACAGACATAAAGACAACACAGATGCAAGGAGAACACAGACGAAGTACAGAACACAGACGAAGTCAAAACACAGACGCAAAGACAACACAGACGCAAAGAAAACACATACGCAAGGAGAACACAGACGAAGTCAAAACACAGACGTAAAGACAATACAGACGCAAAAACAATATAGATGCAAAGACAATACAGATGCAAAAATAATACAAACACAAAGACAATACAGACGCAAAGATAACACAGACACAAGGAAAACACAGATGCAAAGAAAACATAGACGATACCATGAAGATACAGTAGTACGTCAGACAGTTACTTAGTTAGAGTTAGTTACAGAACTCAACTAAATAACGGTTATGAAGAATCAAGAAGTGGTTATCAAGGATCAAGAAGTAGCTAGAGACTTAGGCTATAAATACTAGTAGTAGTCGAAGATTTTACAATCTTACGAATCTTACAACTTTTGAGAAATCAGTGATCTTTGAGCTTTCAGTGCTTACTTAGAAAAGAGAAATTCTGTAGTGCGATACTAAGAGAGCTAACCCTACTGTAACAAAAGCTCACAATATCTTTCTAGTAAGAGAAAGAAAAGGCTGAGAGCCTGGAGAGGCTACGTTAGCTGAAAGAATACTTTGCGTAAGAGACCTGAAGAGGCTTTAGAAGGGAAGAAAGAATACTTGATATTGTTTGAAGCATAGTGAAACACTCAGACGAACTTTGAGAACTGGACATAGCCCATGGTTTGGGGTGAACCGGTATAAAAATCGCAGCGTCTATCTTCTATCCTTTTACTTTAGTTTATTTTGTTTTTAAACAATTATATAGAAGTTAATTGCGATTTAACTACGTAATAATTTTCGTATAATCCTTGTGATATCTTTTTAACAAGTTAGACAAGTTCTTAGCAAGATTTTATATTCACGAAAAAGTATACAACATTCAACCCCCCCTTCTTGTGTATCGCGTTTCTTGTACGTAAATTCTATACTAACGTGTGATTTACTTTAGGAAGGGCTTATTTCTTATATGGAAATAGTGTATAAAGCTCCTGATATAGAGGAATCTGACACTTTTTTAATCAGATCTGAACAGGAGAGGAACAAATCAGGTAGTGTGTGTAATGAAACATACTGAAAGTATAACATCCATAATTGTTGTGGAAAACTTTAGTCCATTAGTTATAGTTGGAGATGATGAAATGACATTTGAGCAGGACTTCATGGTATTACCAATGCTGACGAATGTTGCTAATCATTTAGGTCCAAAAGTTGATGTTGTTAATAATCAATGTGACAATATAGATCAACACTTTGAAGTAGTGAATAGGAGGAGGTCCAATACAAGAGGACTCTAAACAAGGTACTACATAAATGATAATTCTCTCATGGAATGTTAGGCATGCTAATAAACCCACCAAGAAGTTGCTCATTAAGAATTTGATTATTCAAAATAAGGTTTAAGTGGCTCGTTTTTGGAGATAAGAATCTAAAAGGGGAGTGACAACTTGCTCAAATATTTTTTAACTGGTTGGAAAGAGATCACTAATCACAATATGCATCCGAATGGAAGAATGGTTATACTATATGATTCATGTATGGATTCTACTTGCACAAGTTTCATGTCTAAGCAATTGATAAATTTGGAAATTTCAAATAAACTTTCAAATCAATCCATTTGCATCTCTTTTATATATGCCTTTAATACATCTTCCTAGGAAGTTTTTTGCAGAACTAGGTAAAGAACCTAGCATCCTCTATTACGATTTCTTGGATTATTACAAGGGACTTTAATTCTATCTTGAAGTTGGAAGAGGAAGAACGCCCTAGATCTATGACAATTCTATGTCCCGAGTTAAGGAAATGTGTTGAAGAAGCTCATTTGGTTGATATTCCAGCTGGTGGTAATTATTTCACATAAAGCAATAGGCAATATGGAGTGAATTTCATTCGCAAAAAGCTTGACAGAAGCTTATCTAACATTTAATTGATGGTGAGGTACACCCAATTGTTATTCCACTTATCTTACTAGTAACCTTTTAAATCACTCTCCTATTATTACTCTTATAGCTAAGATTTCTCTAAAGAGGCCTTTTTTATTCAACAATTTTCTTGTAAGCAAGTAGAATTTGATAATGCCTTATAGAAAGCATTGAGGGCAAGGTTTTTGGGGGACCAAGCAATACATCCTTTTCAAGAAATTAAAGTTGACGAATATGGAAATAAGATGTTGTTCAGGAATAATATAGGCAATGCAAATCATTAATTGAATACTAGAAAAGGCAATTTAGAGAGCATTTAATAATAAATCTATGCTAATCCTAGTTGTTCTCTTTTACTAGAAATGGAAACTTTATAGTTTGATTATACAGAGATCTAAACTCTAGTGGAAAACATATGGGGATAGAAATACCTCGATGTTTCATAGATCAATCATTGGAAGGAAAGTTATCAATATAATTGTCTCTCTTGAACTAGATGATGTGTAGCTAAATTCACAGAATGAACTGCCATAAGGGGCTCTCAATTATTTTTCTAAATTCGTGAATTAACTTTCAGAAGCACATTCTTCAATACATCTTCTTCAGTAGATTTTACAAGATGTTTTGTCCTCTCAAGAGGCTAATTTTCTCATTCAACTTGTCACAATTTTGGAGATTGAGGAATCATTAAATTCCCTGCATCCCAATAAAGCTCTTAGCCCTGATGGTTTCAGCATACATTTCTTTGTGAAGTCTTAGCCATTTACAAAGAGAATGGTGATTGAAGCAATTTAGGAATTCTTTAACAATGGTTCCTTGTTAACAGCCCTCAACAAAATTTGGAGAGCTCTGAAACTTTTCTTATTGTCGACCTATATCATGTTGCAACTCTATTTACAAGTTGATATCTAAATCTTGGCTCACATGATTTAGAAAATTATTCTTGATCATATTGGTGACTCTCAGGTGCTAACATCCCAGGTAGGTAAATTAGAGATAATGTACTAATATTGCAAAAGTTGATCAGATCTCTTTAAGAAAATTGGGAAAGATAATTATTGCATCAAATTGACCTAAAAAAGGCATACGATAGTATGGATTGGGAGTTCATAAAAAATAAGCTATTTGCACTAAATTTTGAAGTCTATTTATACAATAGATCTCTCAGTGTATTTCAACACCTAATTTTAATGTTCTCATCAATGGCCAACCTACAAACATGCTCACGAGCTCAAAATGGATAAGACAAGGTGATCACTTTTTGTTATATCTTTTCGATTTAGTAATGGAGACACTTGATAGATTACTTCAAAAGATGGTGAAAGGTACTAAATGATTTAAATTTCATTCCAAATATAGGAGATTGGGATTAACTCACTTGTGCTTTGATGATGACCTTATATTTCTTTCTAAAGCTAATCCTAATTCTATATCAGTAACTATAAAAGGTCTTAAAATGTTCAGCAAAATGTCAAGTCTTGTTATTAATTGCTCAAATAGTGGTTTATTCTTATCTTATAAGGTGTTTAATCTAGAAGCAACCTTACCCACCATTTTGGGAATTTATAAACAACAACTTCCTTTTAAGTATCTTAGTATACTTATGATAGATTCTAGGATGAGTGTAAGGGATTTTACTTGCTTTATTAACAATGTTAGAATTGCTTCTTAAAGCTCTAGAAATCTTTCTTTAACTAGTAGAGAACAACTCAACAAATCTATTTTGAATTCCATTAGTGAGTATTGGGCAACTCATATTGCTTTTCCTATCAAAGTCGTAAAAACTATTGAAGGGATCCTTAATTTATTCTTGTGATTGTGTGGCAAAGTGAAGATGAAGTGGAAAGACGTTTGTATTCCTAGAAAGTAAGGAGGGCTTGGAATTATTTCTTTACAATCACTTAGTAATGTTTTATTTATGAAGAGGATGGAGGTTACTCACAGATAAACAATCTCTGTGATGCAGGTGGATCCATACTTATTTTATGAAAAATAGGTGCTTGTGGGACTTCAAAGCTGATTCTCTTGCTTCTGACTACATTCAAGTCCATTATGACGATGAGGAAAAGAATGAGACATCATTTTATTGATCTAATTGGAAAAAGGAAGAACACTTCTTTTTTGTTTGATAATTCGTTATCTACTGGGCGTCTAATTAAGCTACAAGCAGCTGAACCTCTTAAATCCTTTTTAGACTTACAACTTTCAGTAGCTTAAACTCTCACTAAGAGGAATCATATCACATTTTCTAGTATTCCTGCAGAGTTGAAGAATGAAATTAGCCAGACTTTTCTTACTTCAGACGAGGATTGTGTAATATAAAGAAACAATGTTGACGAAAGATTCACTAATTTGTCTTCTAAAAAGGTTATTGTAGGTGACTTACCGACCCTTTATTGGATGGATTCGATTTGGTTTAATCATCATCACCCTCAAGCCTCTACAACCATGTGGGGCTATATTGAACAAGCTATCAACTCTTTATAGAATTGTGAAATTCTATCAAAGTTAAAATTTCTTAGAATTGTCTATATTAAGATAATTATACTAAATTTGATAGCATAGCTGTTAAGAATCTCCCTCACACTTGAGTTGTACATTATTCTCAATAAATAAAATATGAAAAAATAATAAAATAATGAAAAGGATATTGGGATTACTGGTATTCACATAGAAATAAAATTGTTAGCCTTGTCCATTGTCATCAATACTTGTCCTAAGCTAGTGAAATATAATCTTTACTCTAGTTCATCAGGTGATGTTGCCTTTATAACTCACGTAGATAATATTGATAGTTAATGAACTTCAAAATAAACTTAAAACCATAAGTTTTAAAATTATGAAAACAAACTAAAACTATTATTAAATATACTAAAAGCTATTAAATTGAAACAAAAACCTAGATATTATGTTGTCTCCTAACAAGCATTTCTTTAAGAGACTTTTAGATGGACTTCTCCTCAAGTCATTCATTCATTATGGATCTATAATCAAAGGCTTGCTTCCGCTTTTATCAAAATCTAGGACTCTTTGGCTTCTTTATATTTCGGAAGGTGTGGATTGTCATATCTACCATTCTTCTCCTTGTAGGATGTAGGAGTACTCTTCATTTAAATTAACTATTAATATCTCCTCGAGCTTTTTATTATTAGAAAGAAGATCCTTTTAGTATTTTTTATACTTCAACATTTGCAAAACAGCTTCAAAAAAGTTGTGTTAGTATGAAATTGTTTAAAAGGCTTTAAAAACTTACCAAACTATCCTCCTTTCTTTTTATCTCAAGTCTATTCAATTATGGAATTGTTAGTTCATCCTCTTTGACCACTTCCATCTTTGACTCCTCCTCCTCATTTTCCTTATGCTATTATATAGCAACCTTTTACTTATTTTCTTTCTCTCTCTTTAACTTACATCTCCTTTTTACTCCTTAAATTCATCATATGCACTTATTCCCTCAAATTTAGCTTGATGTAGTTAGGCACTTCAGAGATAAGTTTAACGAGTTGTTTACTCTAAGTTTCCAAGTTTTAAAGAGACTTTTTAGTCCTCTAAAAGTGAGTTTTGAATGTAGTAATAAATGCCATTATAAGCTCCTCAAGACTTGTCTTTCCCAATTGCTACTATTGCTGCTAAAATTTGAGTTTAGCTTAATTGTTCCATGAATAGGTATAGAAGATATTTTAAGATTAGCTTATTATAAAATAAGGTTGCTCATTTGGTTGCCACATATTGTAAGACACTTGATATTCAAGATTGGGGTGGCCATCACTATAAATACCACAGCATATCACCAATACCAGTTAAGCTACCAAATATATATTATCATGTCTCTTGCTCCAATTCTCCAATCTTGTCATAAGCGAAGATATAGCTGAATCCCTCATCAAAAAATGTTAGTTCCATCTAACCATTGTGTTTAGTGGTAGTAATATCAAATAGTCAAATCATGAAATTTAGCAACAAACACAAAATTAAGAAAGAGTATTATACAAATAATTAAATGTGGAAAAAGAAAAAAGTAAGATTTCTAGATTAATAAAAATAAATAATAAAAAGAAACAAGAGTATATATTAATAAAAATAAGGATTTCCTAATATTTTGGTCCTCACAATAACACAAACAACCTGATGTGATTAACATAAATGAAACATAAAATAATACTAAAAGAAAATATTAACTAAATGCATTTATCGTTTCCTATAGTTTAGTAAGTTGGGTGTTGATATAATAAGGACCACAACTACTGTTACTAACTGTCTTTTATTTTTTTAATTTAACAAAAATGAATGTCTAATTTAAAATTATCGAAACTAAAATAACAAATAAAAGATATACATATAAGAATTAAAAAAAACTAGTATCTAGATAAGATCTAGATGAAAATCCTATTAGAACTTTCTTATATTTGAATTTATCTTAATTTAGTGATTGAATTTAGTTTAGTAGATCAATAGGAATTCCAAAGCTATAATTGTACTCCTTGTCAAGACATACAATCCAAATCCTTAATTATTTTGACCAAAACTTTTATGAAATTAAAATTGCCTAAGAACTCATTAATTCATTTTATGAATTCCTATGATGGATTTTGCTTTAATTCAGAAGAATTACGTGATCTTATATCTAAGATCCCATTAAACCATTATCATTCATGTTGTGATCTAATTATATATATATCTTCTGCATTTGTTGCTCCAACCCTATATATGAAATTTGACGTCAAATACTCTACAATTGTTACTTAAATTCAACAAAATAAATAAGTATGAGAAATTTTCAGAAAACAAAACTAGAATCTTTTATTAAATGAAAGAAATCAATTAAAAGCAATAATCTTATAGTTCATTCCATATAAATCTATATTATAATTTAATTAATGATAAAGTAAAGAAAACCAACAATGAAAAATAAGGAAAACAAAATAAAAGGATGAATTTTCATAGCTCTTGGTTCTTAATGTTCTTGATGGAATAGTTGAACTTTTCTCTGGAATTGCTCCTTTATTTATATGTTCTTAAGTCTTTTTAGCCTTACGACTGATTTTTGTTCCTCCTAAATGTTACTTCTTTTATACCATTCCTCTTCCCTTTTTATTACAAAACCCTAAAAAGTTTTTCAAACACAAGTTAAACTCAGGATCATGTAGGTCTCTATGTCATTTCTCTGTTGGCTTCCTTTTCATAAGAGTTACTACCAACACAGGTCTAACATGGTCCGTATTAGTCACATATTTCCACTAGATGAAAATAAAAAGAAATATAGTAGACCAGTATAGAACATGGATTGAAAATAGTTCCTTATTTGACTTATGTTCTTGAATATAGGTTTTTATTGCTCTTATGTTGCTAAATATGGGTCCTTATTGCCTCATGCTACTAAACATAAGTCCTATTATGGTGCTACATTTTGGTTTCTTCCTTTAAAATCATGTCAAAGTCACTGCAACTCAACTCAAACTTGGTGTAAATCATTCCGTCTTTATTAGAGAGCTAAAAAAGGCTTGTAAAAAATATAAACTAAATTAAAGATCATATCTTATAGTAATCATTAAAACACAAGCTAAATACTCTTAAATTTATACTAAAAACATAGATAATTAGCACTTGCCACTTGCTCTATAATAATTTTCTCCTCCAAATCAACATGTTAAAAAATATCTTTATAACCATTTGCTTCATGTGCATATTCAAACTAACTACTAACATCATCAAAAATCCTTATAGAATTGTATCAAAACACTAAGGATAAGATTTTATCATAATCAATTTCCTTCCATTGTGCATACTTTTTCGTTATTAATATAGCCTTAAAATTTCTCTTCTTTTTATACTACTACTAGCTCCCTCTTGTATTCCCACTTGCATCCTATAAGCTTTCTTTCTCTTTGGGCAACTGCACTGGTTCACATGTCCAGTTCTTAATAAAGATTCCACCTCCTCTACTATGGATCGCATCCATCTATCCTATTCCTTCTTATTTATAACTTCTTATAAAGTAGTTATGCTTTTTCAAGAGGCCATTGAGATTAAAAGAAAACCCAAGCCCTAAGACTTAATGAAGTAAATCACTTGTTAATATAGAAATCACGTACAATATGTAAAATACATAAGAAAGGGGCTTAAATTGTGTTAAATCGTCTAAGATAGTAATCTTTAAAATCTTCTTGATTTTCTTGAAAAATTCAGATGATTATTAAACAACGCACTTAATTCATTTGAGTAATACAATTGTGAAAATAGTATCTATTCTTTTAACAATAAGAAATCAAATAGATAAGGGTTAGAGAATATGATACCGCGATTTATACTGGTTCACCCTTACCTTTGGGCTATATCTAGTCCTTAGAGTTTATCTGAGATTTCACTATCTCCTTCAATTTTACAAGTATTATTTCTACACTTCTAGAGCCTCTTCAGGTCTCTTTCACATAGTATTCTTTATCTGCTATATTAGCCTCCTTAGGCTCTAGCCTTCCTTTCACTTGAAAAGATATTGTTTGAGCTTTTTACACTAACGTTACAGGTGTTCTTGATCTCTTTCTTCCTTCTTTTCAGTCAGGATATTTTTACAGTATACTCACTTGAGCACATAATTATTTTTTGTAAAGTGTAAGTAAAAATAAAGTAAAAGTATAAAGTCTACGACTACAACTGATATTTATAGTCTAAATCTCTAACGTTCTTCTTGAGAAAACTACTTGTAGAATCTTATGAGATCTGTTATTAGTTGAATCCTATAACCAACTCCAACTCACTAACTGACGTTGTAGATTTTTCTTCAATTATATCATCTTGATTTGATTTGTATGCTTCGTCTGGTGACTACGCTTAATCACTTCATCTGATCCATCTTAGACTTCGTCTTATTCAGCTTTTACTTGAATATCGTCTTGATTTGATGATTTGTGCTACCTACATTTATCTGCGCACTTAATAAACTCATCAAAATAGTTCACAAACTTCTATTATTATCATTATTTGACTTTCATCAAAATCAATAGAAGAAGTGAAGTCTTCTTGACTTAACAATGTTCCCCTTTTTGATGATAACAAATAATCATAATATTTAGAAGATAAACATAATATTCAAAGGAATAACGGTAATATTCAGATGAATAATATTCAGACAAATAATGTATTCCGACGAAATACAATGTCTATATAAAATAATAAAATTTCTAATACTAATTCTCCTCTCCTTTCTACTATTCTCCCCCTATTTATTATTCATAAAAATATGTCATTTCAGACGCTTCAAAATTTTAGAGAACGTATGTTGAATATCAGTGTAGATTGTCTTGAGGTCTTCTTCTATAGAAACACGTAGAAGTGTTATTTCCTCATGAAGATCACCCACTGAGTCACCTAGTTCATCAACCTTAATATCAAGTTGCTCAATATGTTTAGCTAAGGCTTCTTGAACTTCCTTCTGTTTGTGATTAGCTTCAGTCCGTTCGATAAAATTCTTCAAGAGCTCCCAATTAATGGTAGAATCTTGTAGCTTTTCACTAAGTGGATGAAGATACTCAGAGACAGATGATTTTCTAATTGAATCATCTAATTCAATAATTTTGATGGAGGGTAATTGGAAAGGTTGTGTTTGGTGAGGGATGTGAAGATCATCAAGTTTGGTTAGTTTGTAAATTGGTTTCCCTAGAAGGTATAAGATATTTTAACTGAAGGAATGAGACTTAAGGGAAATGAATAAGTAAATGCATAAAGGTTTCTAAGTAAAAATTGATATCTTCAATTGTAATCTATACCTTCCTTCTGATATTGTGCCAACTACCTTGAAACTTTCATCTGTAGTAGATGTGCCGAAGTTACTTCCTGAGGCCCTTGATATGTGATGTGATATATAGATGCCTACAGGTTAAGCTACACGACATACATCATCTATATTCTTCATCACCACTCGAATTTCTTCTTTCGTGAGATCATCTTCTTATTTTTCAGGAAATTTCTTCTTCTTTCCTTTGTCTTTGTGGTCTACTAGTGTTGGACATCTAGGTTGTACATCTGGTACAATCTTGATTGTCGTTCTGCTTGTCACTGGAGATTGTATAAGGATTTTTCATCATCTTCAATGGATATGGCTTTGCCTTTTCATCTTGCAGAATACCATATAATCAGCTTTCTTTAGGGCTTAGAAGATGTAACGTCTGATCGTTTACAGTTACAGGTTCAACTTAAACCTTAACTTTCTGTTTAGAAGGTTCTCTGATGATAATTGAACCTCTGTTATGATCAGGTATTGATTCTTCTATAATCTTCATCTTCAAACCTTCTTTCTTCATCAGTTGAGGGGGATTGTAAGTTACTTGCTACTTTCCAACAGTCTGTTCCTTTTATTGAACATCAGATGATCAAACCTTTTTTTTTTATCTGAATCAACTTTGTCTTCTTTTGTTCTTTTGCTGACTTGGAAGAGAGTTGTTGTTGAGGCTTCTTTTGCTCAAATACTAACTTCCTTTTTATCTTTGTCTCTCTAGATGGTTGTTCTGATTGAGCCTAAGGGATAAAGACAATTGCTTTGGTAGGTTGTTGTTGTTGTTGTTGTTGTTGCCCCTTTACACTTTCAGAAACTTCACTAAGAATCAGAGTTTTTTTTGCTTCTTTTGTTCTTATCGTCACAAGGTCATTAATCTTAGTGGCTTTCTTGACTTCTCGGGTCTTTCTGATTGGGGTGTCTCAGCTTCCTCTTTAAGGACACTTCGTGAGTTGATTGTTGAACCTTACTTTCCTTCCTTTCAGGAATCGTCTTGGCTTGTATTGGCTTATCAGACGATTGTTCAACCTTTACCTCTGTTGAGATTCTTTCGGACGATGGAGGTTTTGCTTTTATTTCAGATGGAACATCTTCTTTCCTGCATCGTCTGATTGAAAGCTCCCCCTTAGACTTTGCTTTTGGTGTGAAATCTTTATCCGCTTCAACTTTAGTCTTGATCCCCATTTTGTGCATAGTAGAGGCATTGATAACACTCTTAACATTCATCTTTACTCTGTTTCCTCTATCAAGTAAGATTCTAGATTCTTTGAAGAATCTTGTTAACAACATACTGTAAAGTGAAGAACCACTCTTCAAATGATAATCCTCCCTAGCCTTTATCATATAGTTCAGTATCAAGAACGAAAGATTAATAAATTGGTGTATGAGTAGATGAAATAGACAATATTCATCATTCACTGTCACCAAATCCTTTGATCCTGTTCTCGGTAGAATACAGTGAAGAAGAAGTGAATGAAGAATCCTAGCTTTCAGAATTAGGTTTGAAGACTTCTTAACTCCTAGATTACTCGATCCATATAGTTGTCGATTGATGTTGGCTTCATTTATATGACTTTGAGCAATCCAATCTGTATTGTTGAACAATTTTACTCCTTCATTTGGACACTCAATAGCCTTTATAATTGAATCTTGTGTGACTATCACTGACAACCTATCTACCATTGATAACAAGGTGTTATCTACCACCTTTGCATTCTTCCAGAACTCATATATTTCATTTGGATACATTGGTTCTCATATATTGAAAAAGTTTTCCCATCCAAATGCTTTGATCTCAAGTTTGATATCCATTCGATCATTCTTCAGAGAAGTGAAATCGACGAATCTCCCATAGACAAGAGATTTTTCTAATCTGTAACGAATAAACACTAAACACAAAAATGTATTTCACTTAAAGAAGCGAGGTTGGTATCTAGAAGATATTAAAAGAAAGATATGACATGAAAATGAGAAAGATTTGATGTTGAGAATAGAAGATTGGATATTTATTAAGAGCACTTTGAAGCAAGTCGGTTACTAAATTTTTTAAGAAAATTATAGAATGTAGAGTGTTGTAGATTTTGGGATGATTTCTTTTTATAAACACTCTTAAAAAGTTACTGTTTATAACATTTGTGATTGATCCACAGGTAATCATAAAATTGATACTATCGAGTGAAGGTTACCATTATTATTCATTCTGAAAACTTAAGACTTTTTTGCTTCTTCAGGACGAATCGTCTAGATCATAGAGTTTCAGAAAAATGGTCATTTAACATTACCATGTTCAGATTTCATCTAGTTTCCTTGAATCTGTCTTCACTTGAAGGTTTGGTGAAGATATCTGCTTATTTTTTATTCGTCTCAACAAATTATAGATTGATGATCCCTCTCTGTACATAGTCTCTTATAAAATGATGTCTAACTTCAATATGCTTTTCCCTTGAGTGTTGTATTGGATTCTTTGAGAGATTGATAGCACTTGTGTTGTCACAGAAGATTGGAATTTGATCTTCTTGGATAGAATAATCCTCTAACTAATACTTTATTTATAACATTTATGAACAACAGCTTGTAGTTAACATGTAATCAGCTTCTGTAGTAGATAGAGCAATTGAACTTTGCCTCTTGCTTGACCAAGAAATTAGATTGTGACTAAGAAAATGACAACCTCCACTTTTACTCTTTCTATAAATCCTATCTCCAGCATAATCCGCATCACATTAGCCAATTAACCTGAAATCTATACCTTTCTTATACATTAAGCAAAGATCAGTAGAACCTATCAAGTATCTCAATATTCTTTTAACAGCAATATAATGAGATTCTCTATGATCTATTTGAAATCTTGCACACAAATAAACACTAAACATTATATTAGGATTGCTTACAGTTAGGTAAAGCAAAGAACCAATAATTCCTCTATAAATAGTTTGATCAATCTTCTTACCAGCTTCATCCTTAGATAAGACGATTAAAGGATGCATAGGAGTTGACATTAGTTTAACATTCTCCATTTTATGTTTGACTAAAAGTTCTTTGATATACTTTTGTTGATGAATAAAAATATTTTCTTCAGTTTGTTTAATATGTAAACCAAGAAAGAACTTTAATTCACCTATCGTACTCATTTCAAATTCATTTTTCATAAGAATCTCAAAACTTGAACATAAATTTTTAGAAGTTTCACCAAAAATGATATCGTCTACATATATTTGCACAACAATAAAATCATAATACTTTTCTGAAATAAAGTTTTATCAACTTGACCTCTAATAAAGTCATTTTTAATCAAAAATGAACTCAGAAAATCATACCATGCATGAGGTGCTTGTTTGAATCCATACAAAGCTTTATGAAGTTTATACATATAATCTGGTTTATCAATGTCTTCAAAACCAGGGGGTTGTTTTACAGAAACTTCTTCATCTATAAAACCACTCAAAAAAGCACTTTTTACATCCAGATGAAACAGTTTTATATCATGAAAAACAACATATGCAAGTAAGATCCTAATAGCTTCTAATCTAGCTACAGGAGCATATGTTTCATTATAGTCTATTCCTTCTTATTGATTATAGCCTTGAGCTACTAATCTAGCTTTGTTATGGGATACTTTTCCTGATTCCTCTAGTTTATTCTTGAATACCCATCTAGTTTTTATGATAGATTTATTGGATGGTTTAGGGACTAGAGACAAGACTTTATTCCTAGTAAATTGAATTAACTCCTCTTGCATAGCTAAAATCCAAGCTTCATCTTGAAGAGCTTCATCAATTTTCTTAGGAACTAACTCAGAAACAAAAGCTACATTGGCCTCTCTCCTAAACTTAGATCTAGTTCTCACTCTTTCTAATGTTTCTCCAGTAATCAAGTTTCTGGGTGAGAAGATTTATATCTCCAATCTTTTCTTAAACTAATACTTTCAGAACAATCTACTACTTTATCAAATGGATCGTCTGATGGTGAATCGTCTAGGTTACTAACTAAGGGAGTAGATAGAGCTTCATCATCAGAATCGTCTCTTTTACGTATATGAGAATCATCATCAAACTTTACATGTATAGATTCTTCAACAGATTTAGAAATAAGATTGTAAACTCTATAAGCCTTAGAACTAATAGAATAACCTAGAAAAATTCCTGAATTGATCTTAAAATCAAATTTATCTAAATTTTCTTTTGTATTCAAAATAATGCATGTGCAACCAAAATAATGAAAGTAAGAAATATTTGGCTTTCTTCCCTTCCATAGCTCATATGGAGTTTTATTTTGAAAAGTTCATAGAAATACTCTATTTTGAATATAGCAAGCTATATTTACAGCTTCTGCCTAGAAGTACTTAGGAAGATTCATTTCACATAGTATAGTCCGAAAATCATCCTGTTCTTTCTTTCTATAACTCTATTTTGTTGAGGAGTTCTAGGAGCAGAGAAATTATGGAAAATTCCATTCTCTTCTCAAAACATTTTGAATTTTTCATTTTCAAATTCTCCACCAGATCACTCCTAATTCTAGTAATAGAAATTCCTTTTTCATTTTGTAACTTTTTGGAAAAAACTTTAAAGCATTTAAAAGATTCATCTTTATGTGATAAAAACAATATCAATCAAAATCTAGTAAAGTCATCAACAATTACAAGACCATACTTCTCTCCACCTAGACTGTTCTAGTTAGTCCAAACAAATCTATATGTAATAGCTCTAAAGGTTTAGACGAAGTTATAATATTCTTAGACAAAAAAGATGTTTTAACTTGTTTTCTTTTCTGACAACTCTCACAAAAGAAATCTTTTTCAAAACTTCTTTGATAAACTTCTTACCAAATCATGTCTAACTAATTTGGAAATATTTTTAAAGCTAACATGACCTAGCTTTTTGCTTTTTATGCCAAATCAGTTTTTCATCATCTTTTAATATAAGACATGAAATATTTTGACTTTTCAAATCGTCTAAGTTAATTTTATAGAGATTATTTCCTCTCTTGGTAGAAAAGAATATGGACCCGTGCTTATTTTTAACTAAACAAGAATTTTGATTAAAGGATACTTCAAAACTAGAATCACATAATTGACTTATACTTATTAAATTATGCTTTAAACCATTAACTAGCTGAACATTATCAATAGACGAAAAGGAATCTTTACTAATTTGGTTGATCCCAATTATTTTGCCCTGCTGGTTATCTCCAAAGGTTACTGATCCTCCTTGTTTATATTGGAGGTCTAGGAACATAGACCTTCTGCCCATCATGTGTCACAAGCAGCCACTATCCAAGTACTATTGATGGTGGTTGCTTCTTCCAAGTAAAGAGATCTACAGTATATATTATATCCTTCTTAGGTATTCATATTTTCTTGGGTCCTTTGGGTTTAGTCTTATAATTATTCTTTGAATAATAATAAGAATACTATTTCTTTTTCTTTCTATCAGGAATAAAATTCCTATTATAAAGAACATTACTATTATAAATAGTATTTATATCATAAAAGCCTAAAGCAATTTTGTCATCTGGATGTCTATAAGTTTCATTCATATCATTCATCATTTTTGTACTTCTTGTAAATTTCGATAAATCTACTAAAAGATTAGTAATCCCTTGTTTTAGCTGATTAATCTCCTCAGGTCTATCTACAGTTACTTTCTTTTTCATATCGTTTACTTATTTCTTAAGGCATAGATTTTCTTCTTCTAAGAGTTTTGTGTTCTTAGAATTTTCAACAAATTTCTTTTTCAACAATCTATATTGTTTCATAATAGCATGTGAATCTTCTAACAATTCTAAATAGGCATGCTGAACATCATTAAAGTTAGAGATGACCTCATCATCGCTTTCACCTTTAGCTACCAAGCATATATTTGCTTGTTCTGATGTTTCTGAGTTAGATTTAGATTCAGACGAATCCAGATCGTCCTATGTTGCCATCATGCTCTTTTTGTTTTTTTGACTCTTCTTTTGTTTTCTTTTGAGAAAAGGACATTCAAACTTGTAAAGTCCTAGTTTATTACACTCATAGCACACGATAGAGTTTTTCTCATTCTTCGAATCATCTTTGCTATTCTTTTTGAAAGAGAAGTCTTTATTTCCCTTTGTTTTCTTTTTCCACATCTTTCTAATTTTTCTCGACATGAAGGATAGCTCATCTTCATCTTCACTTGAATCTTGATCAGATTCACTGTCATCATCATTCTTGATTTCTTCGATCTTTAATGCTTTTGAAGACGTACTTCTATTTTTCTACATCTTCTAATTCTTCTGACCAGCCTTCAATGTAATAGATTTATCCCTTCTGAGTTTATCTTCTACATCAAGCTCTACTTCATGGATATTTAGTGAACCAAACAATTCGTCTAGCTTTAGCTTGCTTAAATCCTTGGCCTTTTGTATTGTTGTTACTTTGGGTCTCCATCTTTTTGGAAGACTTCTGAGGATCTTTCTGATATGATCTTGACTATCGTAGACACTCCCCAAAGTTTTAAGTCTATTACTAATTGTTTGGAGTCCAAACATTTGATCAATAGACTCATCGTCTTTCATCTTGAACAGCTCATACGAATGAACAAGAATATCAATCTTGGATTCTTTCACCTGGTTTGTGCCTTCATGTGCAATGGCTAATGTGTCCCACATTCCTTCACAGATTTGCATCCATGAACCTTATCATATTCACTTCTGCTTAAAGGACAACTTAAAAAGATCTTGGCCTTTGAGTTTAATTGAACGTGAGCATTCTGATCAACTGACCATTGCTGATGAGAGATGCTTTTCCCTTCGAAGTCTGTTGGAATATATGGACCACTTTCAATGATATCCCAAAGATCAATGTGTGTAGATTCTATGAATAACCGCATCCTATCCTTCCAATAATGATGAATGTAGGGGGTTTTGAGACGGAGGCACCTTCAGCTATAGAAACGTGATATTCAGCCATGGATCTTTGTCCTCACTTTGTAACAGTGTCTCTTGGAAACTTGCGCTCTGATACCAACTGAAGTAAATCACTTGTTAATATAGAAATCACATACAATATGTAAAATACATAAGAAGAGGGTTTGAATTGTGTTAAATCGTCTAAGATGGTAATCTTTAAAATCTTCTTAATTTTCTTGAAAAATTCAGACGATTACAAAACAACGCACTTAATTTGTTTGAGTAATGCAACAGCAAAAATAATATTTATTCTTCTAGCAACAATAAATTAAAGAGATAAGGGTTAGAGAATATGACATCGTGATTTATACTGGTTCACCCTTAACCTTTGGGCTACGTCCAGTCCTCAGAGTTTATCTGAGATTCCACTACCTCCTTCAACTTTACAAGTATTATTTCTACACTTCCAATGCCTTGTTAGGTCTCTTTCACAAAGTATTCTTTATCTACTATCTTAACCTCTTCAGGCTCTAGCCTTCCTTTCACTTGAAAAGATATTGTTTGAGCTTTTTACACTCACGTTACAGGTGTTCTTGATCTCTTTCTTCTGTCTTTTCACTCATGATATTTTTACAGTATACTCACTTGAGCACAGAATTATTTTTTATAAAGTGTAAGTAAAAGTATAAAGTCTACAACTACAACTAATATTTATAGTCTAAATCTCTAATGGTCTTCTTGAGAAAACTGCTTGTAGAATCTTCTAAGATCTGTTATTAGTCGAGTCCTATAACCAACTCAAACTAACTAACTGACGTTGTAGATTTTTCTTCAATTTTATCGTCTTGTTTTGACTTGTATGCTTCTTCTGGTGTCTTCGCTTCTTCTGGTGACTACACTTAATCACTTTGTCTGATCGGTCTTAGACTTTGTCTTATTCAATTTTTACTTGAATATTGTCTTGATTTGATGATTTGTGCTACTTACATTTATCTGCGCACTTAATAAACTCATCAAAACAGTTCACACACTTCTATTATTATTATTATTTAACTTTCATCAAAATCAATAGAGGAAGTGAAATCTTCTTGACTTAACGCTTAACTCTAGAAATTTCTCCATTTTAAGCCCTAAGACCTACCTCTAAGCTATTAACTTTATTTCAGGAACTAAAAGTCATCGCTAAGTAATTTTTTAAAATTTTAAGCCCTAAGAGTCAGCTCTATATATATTATTTTTAACTTTTAAGTTCTAAGAATTAAATTTAGGCATTTATTTTGAACTCTCAAGCCCTAAGATTCATTTTACACAAATGAATTTTAATTTAAATCCTTAAGCCTCAAATCTAGGCATTCCCTCCACTTTTAAACCCTAACATCCACTAGGCATTTCCATTTTCATTTCATTCCCTAAAATGTAGTTTTACTTATTTTCTTTATTTCGAATCCTAAAATCCTTTATAGGTGTTCCCTTTATCTTTCAACCTTTGGTAAGATCGTAAACACATAAGTATTCAATCATATAATTTAATTTCAATTTTAAAATCTAGAAATCACTTTATATTTTTATATTTCAATATATAGATAAAATTATAACCTTATGCATTTAACAATATGCTTTTTTTTTACTTCCTTAATGTGTTTTTATTTACTTCACACCTAAATTTATTTTTTTAACAAACTCTCTAAATTTACAAAAATCTTTTTAAACTTAGGTAACTGATTAATCAAGTATAATAGGGTTCCCAACACCTTTCTTGTTTTGCATTTTAACTCTTGAACTCAACACTCTAGTTTATGATCTCTGTAGTTCCTTTTTAGTTAAATTTTTCTTATTTTTCTTTAATAACCTAGAATGGCAACGACACGTAAAAATAATAAAAAAATCTTAATTTTCATTTTTATTAAAAAATAACCTATAACCATCATTAGCAAAATAAAAGCAACCCCCAATAAAAAAACACAATTTTATTTCTTTTCTTGCTTCCAATCAAGCATACTATGAATAATTTTAGATCATTTAATAATAGATTATTACCCTCTTATAAAACTATGTAGCTTTTAATCATAAAAATTGAGAAAAAGAAACCAATTATGCTTGTTATCTTTTTGAGGCAGTGAATCATAATAGCATGTAGAAAATAAATGGCCACTGATGGAACCACTAAACCAAGAGGTCTTTAAGTTTATTCTCAATTAACCATATGTTCACCAAGCTTATGGGTGAATCTTAATGCTTGTGGATGAATCATAATATTCATACTACCTTTTTCAGAAAGGTTTGAAAGGAAGATGAAACATTTCCTCGCAACAACTCAAATGTATTGAAAGTAACCAAGGAAACAAATAGGGTAATAGAAGCAACTAAAGCATTAAAGTTGATTAGAAAACAATAAAGAAACATCCAAGCAAACTAAATAAAACATGTCATAAGAAAACTAATAAGAAAGAATGAAAAATATTTAAAAAACCCTTTTATTCATGAGGCCATATTAAAGGTAATGTTCAACAACTAGCAGATAAAGGAGAATAAAATGATGATAGGTAAATTTTAGATAAGAAAAATGGCATTTCTCTATGTTAAACCAATACATACATGAACCAGACAACAATAAGCTTAAATGAAAGTGTTAAACAAAAAACAAGGTCAATGAATTTTGTTATAATCCAAAAATAACACCCCATAAGATCGATAAGATCACTTAACTAGTAATAAACTACTCAAATGATAATGATGACTCAAAGATAAATTTGACATAGGATTTAACTTGGAAAAACCATGAGAAAAACTAATAATAATCCATTAAATTTAAAAATAGCAGGATACAAGCGTTAAAGTTTAAAGCTAAGAACACTTTATGAAAAAACCACCATTAAACTAGCTCTTTTAGCTTTCTTGAAAGCTCTCAAAGAAAATTTTAATAATACAGCATATATATATATAATCTTAGAAATCAAACTTCAATAAAACTAAAATTGAATAATACTATTTGGACTCTAAAATTCTCCTTCTATCATATGTTTCTGTCTCATGTAACTTCTATCTTTCAAACTATTCTTTTAATCTCAAAATCTAAAAAGATGATATTTTTAAACTGCACAGTGTCACCCATATGGCCTTATGTGGTGAATGTATCCCTCTAAACTCAAAGTTGCTATGATACATTGTCTCAGTTACTTATGCGATCGGTCGATAGATTTATGTCTCTACTTACATAATCGTTTATAACTCCATACAGGCATTTTATATTCAAATATCGTAGTCCAACTCGTACATAATTATAAAAACTTATATGTTCATCCACATGATAATGCATACTATTTTTATGAGCATATGCAACTTAAAGGCAAGCTTTTCCTCTAGAAATAGCTTCAACTCATCAATTTTTGTCTTAAATCTACCCAAAATTCATTCCTTTTGATCCATAAAGACAACTATCACTTTTGGAACTAAGTTTATTGGAATTGGTTTAACAAATATCTATAAAATAGGGCTAGACCCATATCAATTTATCCCTCTAAACTATTTCGAAGGAGAAATCAATCACCTTATTAATCATATGAAAACCATCCAAACCATCCCAACGAGCTTACTACAAAGCTCAAACTTACTTTTAGAAACCACTTTTTTAAACATATTGGCACCATTCTTATTCGTGTGATTCTTCTTTAATTTCATTAGTTTCTCTCAAATAATAGTGAGGGAATGACACATGGAATTGTTGCTAATATGTAGCTTTTAGTCAGAGAATGACACATGGAATTCTTGCTCAAATATGTAGCACTTTAGGTATCACAGAAAACCATTTACTCAGCTTATTCCATGAACAATTTTTAGGGCAAATACTTTAACCAAAGCATATCCTTATCAGATTCCACAATTGCAATATATTCCACATTATTAGTAGACAAAGTTACACACTTACATAACTTAGATTGGTAAGAGGTGGCTCTCCCTGTAAATTTGAACAAATAACTTGAGATAAATTTTCTATTTTCGAGATCACCAACCATGTTTGCATCTGTGCATCCTTCTAAATTTGGTTCTCCATATCCAAAAATCAAACACAATCTAGATATGCCTCATAAGTACCTAAAGGTCTACTTTACTACTTCCTAATATACATTTCCTAGATTGGATAAAAATCTGCTTACCACACGATAATGTTTGTAATGTATGGTCTGTTACACATCATAACATACATCAAAGAGTCAATAGTCGAGGAATATGGAATTGAGTATATACCATCTTTCTCCTTTTTAGTGGTTGGACAAGATCACCTGCTTAACTTGAAATGAGTTACCAATGGCCTACTAACTAGCTTGGCATGTTTCATATTGAACTTGTTAATTACCCATTCAATATATTTGTCTTGTGATAACCTTAGTTTTCTGGCCTTCTTATTACGAATGATCTTAATGCCTAAAATATATTTTACTAGACCAAAATCTTCCGTATCAAAAAAATTTGACAAGTCCTCCTTGAACCTATAAAACATGCCAACATCTTGTCACATTACCAACATATCATCCACATACAAAAGAAAGATGATGAAAATACCACTAAGAAATTTTCTTAAGTACATATAAGGATCAGCTAATGTTCACTTATTGCTATTTCTGTTCATAAACGAATTAAACTTCTTGTACCATTGCCTTGGTGTTTATTTGATTCCATAAAGACTTTTTTAACTAATCCTCTTTCCTTTTGCTCTATATATATCTTCTTATCTAAGACACCATGTAAAAAGGTAATCTTCACATCAAGTTGTGCAAGTTCTAGATCCATACTAGTAATTAGACCTAAAATATCACATATAGACATCATCTTGATAATTACGGAAAAGATCTCATTTATATCGATACCTTTTTTTAAAATTGTATCCCTTTACCACCAATCTGGCCATATGCTTCACTAACTTGTCACCATCCATTTTTATCTTAAACACCCATCTATTCTTGAACACTTTCTTCTTTTTAGAAAGTTTTACTAACTTACAGATCTCATTTTTCTTTCATGAACCCATATCTTCTTGAATTTCCTAAACCAAGAACCTTTGCTCTTTGTGTGACTAAAATTCTTGGAAATTCTTTGGTTTCCCTCTGTAGTGTTTAGGATATATTCTATGGTTATTGAAGGGTTCTTCACTTTAGTTGACTTTCGAAGTTGGAAATCTTTCAATACTTGAACAAATTGCTCCCTATACTTATAATGCTTATGGGCCTTTTCCACATCATCTACAAGATGTGGCTTATACAGCTCATCTCCATTAGATTGCACATGATCATCACCATCATGTGCCAACTCATAACCTTTATCTTTTTCACTTATAGGCTCATTAAAGATAATAAGAATAGGTGTAGTATCTGCAACACTGAAAGGTATATTTTTTTATAGTAATATTGTCTTCTTTGATGAGATCTGCACCCATCTCCTGCTCATTAAAGACTATATCCTTGCTTTGGACAACTTTCTACTTTTTTAGGTCATAGTTCTTATGCCCAAAATCCTTATCACCATATCCTACGAATATATAAAGAGTATTCTTTGAATTCAACTTTGATCCATATTCTTTTAGCATGTGCTTAAATGATTTAATCTAAAATCTCTTAGGAATATTAAAATATATTCATACTGAAGGAGTTATGTTGTTTGCATATACTATGGTTTAAAAAGGACTTAGGTAGGTTGGAAATCTCGAGCATACATCAAACCTTCTCCACAAATGTTCTATTAATCCTCTCGGTAACAACATTGTGTTATAGGGTACCATGTTCTGTCTTCTTATATCTTATTCCATATCTCATATAAAACTATTCAAACTTGTTGGAGGTGTACTTACCTCCATTGCCAGTGTAGAGACACTTTAAGTTTGTCTGTATCTCCCTTTCCACCATAGCATGAAATCTTTGAAAGGTATTAAACACCTAGCTTTCATTTTTCAATATAAAGTCCTAAGTCTTACAAGAAGCGTCATTAATAAAGGTTATGAAAAAAATTTTACCACCTAAGGACTCCATGTCAATAAGACTATACACATTGAAGAGGACCAACTTTAACTTAACCTTCTTTCTAGGATACCTTTTATGAAATGAAATTTAATGTTTCTTTCTTACCATGCAATGTTAACAAGGTTGAGAGAAACATTAGTCTTTCCGTGGATAAGTAATTTCATAGCTAGCAACTTGATCCCCTTCTCACCAACGTATCGCAACCTCTAATGCCACAAAGCTAGAAAATGGATCCCTTCATCTATATATAATTATCTAACATATATGTTTAAGTGTCTCTTGTATAGGATGCAACGTAATCTATCACAAGCGACTATTAATGCTCATTCAAATATATTCCACTTGCCATCCTCAACTGTACTATGATATCGTTCTCGGTCAAGCATATTCGTAGATAATAAATTAAGGTACAAGTGTATAATTTATCTTATACCTCTCAAGGTCAACATATGTTGGACCTCGAATTTTTTTTATTTTAGTAAGCATGATTTGAATAAATTTTGTGGTCTTGTTAGATAATTCATTTAAATTGGAGTTTACTTATTATGTCAAGTTTTGGAGGATTTATTTCATGGATTGATGGAAATTTGAAGTATTAAATGGAAGAATTAAGATTAAGTTAGAG
>JAOSBN010000004.1:32813580-32828804 GCA_027563595.1 Erythroxylum suave | reverse complement strand
ATTCCAATCCAATATCATTCACAACAATTCATAATCTAGTTTTTGATCATTAACCAAATACAACATCTACATAAACCGTTCATGAAAACTTCCTACACATATTCACTCTATTCTCACTTCTAACCATCACTAAACTTGCTTCATCTAACAATTAAGAAGAGTTTATACTCATACTTACTTGTTTTAGCCTCAAAATCTTCAAGCTCTTCAAAAATTTCCAAAACCCTAGCTTCTTCTTCTTCTTTTCTCCACTTCTTTCTTTCTCTCTTCTTTCACTCACATACAAGACCACAATTAATTCTTCCCCTCTTATACCTTTAATAAGTGAGCAAAGTCCACTATGCCCTTCCATGTAATGCCTTAGCCTTTTAACCTTTAGTAATCTTCCAAAAATTCCCTTATGCACCGTACAACATTAACACTTTAATCCCATCAATCTATGAAATAAATCCTCCCAAACTTGACATAATAATTAAACTCCAATTAAGATGATTTACCTAGCAAGGCCACAAAATTTATTCAAATCATGCTTACTAAAATAATAATAATAATAAATTTGGGGCCCAACATATATTGTGTGATATAATGGAGCAACTGGAACGTCAACATCAAAATGTTGCTAGAACTTCTAGGCATTAACTTCAAGAGCGACCTGTGAGTAACCTAGACAATCTAACTCGATTAAATGTTTGTTTTATATTATGTTTGAATTTTTGAATGAATGTGTCATGATTGTTGTATTTCAGACAATGAAGGCCCAATGATTGTGATATTTGATTGAGTTATTGAAGTGCTATTTGCATGTGGATGTGGTGAACTAAATACTTATGATATGATTGATTGCAAAAAATGCATTCCATACATGAATGCATGATCAGATAATGAGAGTCGTGACCTAAGTAGCCAACATGAAAAGGGCTTTAAGCTCAGATATGGGCATCAGAGCCTCTAGCTCAATGTTTAATAAGCCCAGTATCTACAACAGATACGGGACAGTACTTAAATGAGCCCGTTGTCCACAATAGATACGGGACAGTTTAGGCACTCGGTCATCACAACGTAATAATTGGAAAAAATTCATATAAGCATTCCATATGCATTATTTCAAGTATGTTTGATTGATTGAAATGCAAAGTTGCCTATGTTTAAGTGATAAAGTGATATGTGATCAATTATGCAAAGATGTGAAATATATGTTATATGTGTTGATGTGATGCATGAATTGAGTGAACCATCGATAGTTTGCAAAACTCACACAAAATTTGCAATTATTTTTGAAGCTTAGAAGAGTACCCCGTTAGGCAAACTGGAGTATACCTACTACATTCAAGAAAGAGATAGAGGTCGCGATCAGTTTGCGTCTACATTGTATTTCTTTATTTTTGTACCAAATTAAGTCTTCCATAATTTCTGTATCTTGTGTATTTGAGTATATTTGTTATGTATAACTTTCCAAATGGAAAGGTTTTGGAAAAGATATTGATCAAAGGATAATAACTAATTGTGATTTCAAGTTTTATGAAATGAAAGTATGGGCCCAAATGGCTATTGAAATTCTGATGATTGTATTGTTGTGATTGAAAATATTCTGAATAAAAGGGGGCTTGAACTTTTGATTACTGATTTCTGCGTACGCATTTAAAAAAAGTACTAAGTTTCGAGTGTCTGAGTGTCAGTATAAGTATGTTAGCACGCTACCCACGTAGGGCACTCATTCGATTATCACTCAGGATGTCAGGTAAATGTCCTGCGAAAGTGCGGTGTTACATAGTTTGTCTTCATCTTCAATTTAATCTTGATCAGATTCACTGGCATCGCTATTCTTGATTTCTTCAATCTTTAATATTTTTGAAGACGTACTTCTAATTTTTTGCATTTTCTGATTCTTCTGACCAGCCTTTAATGCAATAGATTTATCCCTTCTAGGTTTATCTTCTGCATCAAGCTCTACTTAATGGATTTTCAGTGAACCAAGCAATTCGTCTAGCTTTAGCTTGCTTAAATTCTTGGCCTCTTATATTGCTATTACTTTGGATCTCCATCTTTCTAGAAGACTTCTGAGGATTTTTTTGACATGATCTTGACTATCGTAGATTCTCCCCAGAGTTTTAAGTCCATTAATAATTGTTTGGAATCGTCCAAACATTTGATCAATAGACTCACCATCTTTCACCTTGAACAGCTCATATTGATGAACACGAATACTAATCTTGGATTCTTTCACTTGGTTTGTGCCTTCATGTGTAATGGCTAATGTGTCCCACATTTCCTTTGCAGATTTGCATCCATGAACCTTATCATATTCACTTCTGCTTAGAGCACCACTTTAAAACAACTTGGACTTTGAATTTAATTAAACACGAGCTTTTTTATCAGTTGACCATTGGTCACGAGAGATGCTTTTCTCTTCAAAGTCTGTTGGAATATATGGACCACTTTCAATGATATCCCAAAGATCAATGTGTGTGTGAAGAGCTGCATCATGTCCTTCCAATAATGATAATCTTCACCATTGAATGCAAGGGGTCTTAAGATGAAGGCACCTTCAGATATAAAAACATGTGATTCAGCCGTGGATCTTTGTCCTCACTTTGTAATAGTGTTTCTTGGAAACTTGCACTCGGATACCAACTGAAGTAAATCAGTTCTTAATATAGGAATCACACATCATATGTAAAACACACAAGAAGGGGGGTTGAATGTGTTAAATCGTCTAAGATAGTATTCTCTAGAATCTTCTTGATTTTCTTGAAAAACTCAAAAGATTACAAAACAACGCACTTAATTCGTTTAAGTAACGCAACAATAGAAATAGTATCTATTCTTCTAACAATAAGAAATTAAAGAGATAAGGGTTAGAGAATATGACACCATGATTTATACTGGTTCACCCTTAACCTTTAGGCCATGTCTAGTCCTTAGAGTTTATCTAAGATTTCACTATGTCTTGTAACTTTACAAGTATTCTTTCTACTCTTCCAGAGCCTCTTCAAGTCTCTTTCACAAAGTATTCTTTATCTGCTATCTTAGCCTCTTCAAGCTCTAGCCTTCCTTTCACTTGAAAAGATATTGTTTGAGCTTTCTACACTCATGTTACAGGTGTTCTTGATCTCTCTTCTTCCTTCTTTTCACTCAGGATATTTTTTACAGAATACTCACTTGATCACAGAATTATTTCATGTAAGTAAAAGTAAGTAAAAAGTTGTTTTTATGCACGACTACACCCGATATTTATAGTTTAATTCTCCAACAGTCTTCTTGAGAAAACTGTTGTAAAATCTTCAAAGATCTATTATTATTTGAGTCTTGTAACCAACTCCAACTTACTTTGTCTTAGTCAACTCTTGAATATCGTCTTGATTTGACGATTTATGCTACTTACATTTATCTGTGCACTTATAAATTCATCAAAATAGTTCACACACTTCTTTTATTATTATTATTTGACCTTCATCAAAATCAATAGAAGAAGTGAAGTCTTCTTGACTTAACACTCACCGGTCACACAAATCAATGACACCTCATCATTTGTGCCTAATGATGTTGTTGTAGTGTTATTGTCATTTTCATATTTCTAGTTATCTTACTTCTTCTAATCTCTCTTCCACTTATAGTAGAACTTATTAATATGACTAGTTTTGGTGTAGTGGTGATTTTGGTCTTCTTATTATCGCCAGACTTGGACCTATTCTTAAACTTACTTTATCTTTTACGACATCTTCTCTTACTTCTTCCTCTGTTCTTTATCGTAAGAATGTATACGTTGTCAATGCTAATTTCCTTCCTCCTAATGTCTTCATCAAACATTCTCTCTTTAATCACTGCTAAAGAAAGCATGTCATCCAGAGTGGAGTTGCTAATAATCACAACCAAAATTTCCTAACTATCTAACAAAGAACTCAATAAGAACAAAGCTTATAGCTCCTCATTAGGGTGGATCTTTATTGTATTCAACTTTTTATACATATCCTAAAAATCAATGAGGTGCTCTAACACTAATTTCCTAAGTTTCAATTTCAGGTTCATAACCCATTTAATCAATGAGACCTTCTTATAAGCAATCTTCCTCTTATTTAAACCCTCTAATTTCTTCTATGGCTCAAAAGGATCCATCTTTTAGGATACGCGGTTAAATATATCCATTGTCTAACAATTCCTAAGGTTTTTTGCCTCATCTTTTCCCACTGTTTATTTATCATCTTCTTCTTCTTCTATCCATACCTAAGGCTTTGATACTAATTGTTGGACTCTAATTGAAATCTAAAAATCATATTTCGTTATATGTTTATGTCTCATGCAACTTTTATCATTCAAACTTATCTTTTAATCTCAAAATATGAAAAGATAAGATTTTTAAACCATAGACAGTTACGTAAATGGTCTTGTGTGATGATCATGTCCCTCTAAATTTGACATCACTCTGATACACAATCCCATTGACTTACATTATTAATGGACATAAGCATGTCTTCCACTTATACCATCATGTCTAACTCCATATGGTCGTGTCTATCCTCAATTATCATCTTTTAACTTTTACACAATTATAGAAGTTACATGCTCATTCACTCGATCATGTACACCATTTAGATATCATCAGTATATAAGACCAAAATAATGAACTTGCTCCCACAAACCTTCATATAGATCCTCCAACCAATAACATTGTATATAAAACCTTATGACTTAATAGTATCAATTAAACTTAAGATACCACTATCAAGAAGCTTGTTTCAGTCCATATATTGACCTCTTGAACTTATATACTAAATTATGTTTTTCTATGATCAATAACCCTCTCAATTAGTTTATGTAAACTTCTTCTTCTAATTCATCATTCAAAAATGTGGCCGTTACATTCACTTGGTGAAGCTCTAAATCATAATGAAATCATTAAAGAGTTCTTCTTTAGAACTGGAGAAATTTTCTTTTTATAGTGAATATCATCCTTTTGAATGTAACCTTTAGTGACAAGTCTGACTTTATATCTTTTCATATTACCTTTCAAGTCTTGTTTGGTCTTAAATACCCATTTACAATCAAATCACTTTGAAACTTTTGGTAACTTAACTAACTCCCAGACTTTGTTATCATTCATTGATTTTAACTCTTCTTTCATAACATTAAACCACTTTCAGGAATTTCTACATTTTATGTCTTGTTTGAACGAGACTAGATCCTTATTAATCCTCAAGCACATTCATGTTCATGTGAGAAAATGATATATTCATTTGATATAACTGGTCTTTTCTACCTTACAGAGCTCCATAATGTTATTTCTTATGGTTGGTCTACCACTTGCTTATTTATGTCTGGCACATAGTTAACTGGTTAGTTACCTATATGTTCATCTTGTGAGTTTTGAATATTGTTTTGATGTTCCATCATATTTGGAAACTATAATAAAATGAAAGGAACAACAACTTGAGGAGAAATATTGGATGTGGGAGTTTCTACCTGAATCTCTCGAATATCCACCTTTCACAGTTCCTCACTCCCACTAAATTGACCATCCTTAATGAACTGAGTATTACCATACTTAACTATTCTCATAATATAGTTAGGATAGTAAAATTTGTACCCTTTTAATTTTTCAGGATATGAAGTAACAACTAATGGTCTTTGAATCAATTTCTTTTTATCTGGATTATATACCGTTAATTTTGTTCAGCTACCTAAATGTGAAGGTTTCTTAAATTAGGTTTCCTACCTATCCACAGTTTATAAGGAGTATTAAAAACTACCTTACTGTGAACCCTATTACATAGATATACAACAATCTTTAATGCATACATTTATAAGTATAAAGATACAGTGTTGTAACTTAAAAAATTCCTAACCATATCCATAAGAGTATGAGCCTGCCTTTTAGCTACACTACTTTGTTATAGTGTACCGAGCATTGTATATTTTGCACATATACCCTAATGTTTAAGAAATTTCGTAAATGAACTTGAGCATTGTCCACTTTTATCAAACTTACCATAATATTCACCCACCTCTATCAAACCTGACTATTTTCAATTTTCTTTCTAGCTATTTTTCCGCCTTATTGATGAACACCTAATGAATAAGATTTGATTCAAAACATAATGAAACTTAATGTATATCTTTCTTTTAAAACTATGCCTTTCTTTTTGTACAATATTTTTCTTACAGAAGTAACATCTATGCTTCTTATGGATTTAACCCTCATTGACTTTCATTAGAGCTTTATCCTTTTATTTTTCCTTCTTACCCAATTTAGCTTTGCCGCCACTAGCTCTTTCATGAAATGTGAGATAGATAAAGTGCTCCTTCATCTTCTTTAACATCCCTTCCTCTTAAACCAAGATAGCCTTAATTTCCTGAAAGTTCTATTTTTCCTTAAGGGTGTTGTAATTCACTTGGAACTGGTCTAACTCAAGATGAAGCAATTTAATGATAAACTGAATCTCTCACTTACATTCATACCTATCAATTTCAACTTAGTTTCTAGATTTATCTTACTTGTCATATGATTATGAATGAGTTATTACTAGTCAAACTTCTTGGTCATCAGCTTACTCATCAAGTTCCCCATAATGGACTTATTAGTTATGTCTAATTGGGAATCCTCACTTTATCTTCATCATAAATTCCCTTACACTGTCCATCTTGGGCATTGATGGCTTAACATTTTCAGTAATTGTCATCTCCATCAAGTTCAAGCTTAGCCTATTTAACCATCCCAATTCTCATGAAAAGAATTGTTAGCTTCTATACTGGTCTCGTTAATAGTTGCAAGCTTTTCATCTGAAACTATTGCTAAGTCCAAATCCATACACACAGTTGAAACTAGATTTGCTCATACCAATCGGCATAATTAAGTCTTTTGAACTTGATCAATGCATTGTCCAAAGCAAATATATTGGTAAAAGCTACAAACATTACATAAGCTCATAAATTAATACTGTGAGTAATTTTAATGTATTTAAATAAATAATAAACTTTGATTATTTATTGAAGTTCACCTTTGGGTAATACTTAAATACATAGTTTTAACCAATAATAAAGTTAACATAAGCATGCTTTAATAGAAAAGCATACTTAGGGTTTGTCATCTTTGGATACACAATAGCCTTCTCCAAGTATGTTAATAAGTCTCTTAAATATCATTAATCATACACAATTATTCACCTTTAGGTGACCTTCTTAATGTTATAACTAATAATTCAAGTTATTCAGTACAACTCTTCGTATCATTCAATAATATCACATAAATATGAACAATTAAAATTACAAAACTAAATATCTAAATATCTTTTCAAACTAAGCCACTTTAATGACTAATAAGCTTTTTATGTTATAAATATTTAATTGAAGAAGTCTTGAATACAAAAATGTGAATCAATAACTTTAAAATAAAACTTATAATTAGTTCGAGACTAATATTTAAATATATATTAACTAAGGAATATATTTTAAGTTTACATGCTCACATATCGTCTTTTTTATAAAATAAAATTCAACTCTAACTTTGATGCTTTTGAAAGTGTCAATTTTGAATTTTTGAAGAAATATATAACTAACTAATTTTATGAAAATTTAAAAAAAATATCTAGCCAAATTTGAAACATTATGAAATTCCAAGTTAAAAAATAATAAAAGAAGCACCATAATTTTAACGCAAATACTTTTCATCACATCATCCTAGATTCACACTAAATGAGAATTCTTCAGTAATTCTTTCCCGTGCTTCACTTCGTTTGAAACAATAAAAGGAAAAATTACTGATAAAACAATGACACATTTTCCCAAATAAATAATATAATTTATCATTTATATTTTATTTTCTATGTATGGAACCATGAAGAATCTGTAAAGTAAAGCCTTGCCTATCCTTTCAAGTGTGTATATGTTTTTATTTAACTATCTTTATCCTTTATATGCAAATTAAGCAAACAGAGAAAGTAAAACAACTCTGGCATTATATACATGTAAACCAACACTGCCATTGGTGATATGACATTTCCATTTAGAAGCAATTTTGTAACTCCATTACAGGATCATTTAATAGACCAAATATATAGAACGCAATCTGCCCCGGTCTTGTCTAATCATTATAAATAAGAAAACATATTGCTTCCCCTAATAAACTAGAACCCATTGCTTAAATTTGTAGTAATCGTGACGATCATGATTAACATTGCCTCTGTCTCCAATTGGAAAATAGTAAATAGAAGATCATATTCATATGAACAATAAAGTTAATAGAAACTTATCTTAATTTATGATAATTTGTTATCCGTAAGTGTACTAAATCCTAGTTTTTTTTATAAAAGTTTTGTTGTCCTCTTGTCATGTTGTTGGTAACATTCTTTAATTATCAAGAACTTATGATGAAGTCTTCTGATTTTTTTTTTATCTTTTTGTAACCATCGTCCAATTTTAATTAAAAGAGAGGGAAGAGAATTTATTAAAAATTTTATCTAACCGTAATATCTTTAAATCCAATAACTATCATACTGGATGCATATTTTATTATAACCAACTTGAAAAATTACATAGGCCACTTTAGATTATTAACAATAATTTAACATTTGCATGCTATCCTTTTTCCTTTTTCCCTTTGTTAATTTATGCCCTATAATCAATCGATTTGGTATGCAGTTTAGTAACAATTATTTAGAGGCATTATTTATCTTGTACATGTTTATATGTATATCACAAAGTCCATGGGATAATTATATATTGCGAATGAATGAGATTTATACTACATTTATGTATTATTCCTAAATTGTTCAGTCATTGCTCTATTAAAACTAGACATCAACAGAACGTAAAAGGACTAACGCATGTTTTATTTTTCCTTATGAAAGAAGTAGTTGATATCTAGACTAAAGTATAGATATACTTAAACAAACGTGTAAGTGCTTGTTAGATAATAAGTTCACTAAACTAACCTGATATAAGAAATTCATTTAGAACATTACTTATATGTTTATGGAATTATCATTGTGATGATTGTATAAGTGATTATTTGAGTTGAAGTCTCCAAAGTTATCTTCTATAGAGATTACTATGTTTTGATACTACTTATGACCTATTTAATCATAAGTTATTCAGTTGATAGTCACTCATTGTAGTTGTGAGATCAAGTTAGGATTCATCACCCTAAAATAATTAGGGAGAATGTTCCATTTTTCTTGATTAGTATTGATTTGTGAAATTTTTGGCCAAGGTGAAATGACACTTTGTATATAGTTTATAAATTTTATTAACTGAATCAATAGCTAATGGTGGAGAACTAATATAATTGAACTCAAAAAGAGTAGACATTATTTCCATGTTCTGTCTAATCGGAACATCATATGATGAATGAATTGAATTATACAAATAAGTCATGTACAAAAATATTAATCAAAATTATTTTGACAATTCTAAATATTTACTTTGTCATGATGCGTTGCTAGATGCCAATCTTGATATATGCTTATAAATTGTTTAATTGGAGAATTAAAGATAAATTAAAAAGAGTTTTAATTTATCTAATTCTAATTATGAATTAGAATTTTAATTTATAATCATTACCAACATATTTGGAAACTTAATGGGCCTCACATAATGAACAGGTTGAAAAGAGCAAAGATATTTTAATCAAGTTGGACTTCATTGTAAAGTTTGAGAAATTTTATAATTAAATATGAGATATTTGATAAATAAAGAGCAATATGAGATATTGAATCTTATTTGGACATAATTGGTAGCTAACTAGAATTATTTTTAATTCGAATTACAGTTTATTTGGAATTAGAATTTAATTTCAGTTAAATTACTAAAAATTTCAAAACCTATTATAAATAAACTAAAGTTCTGTAGAGCTAGCACTTCATGTTTAACCATCTTTGTAAGAGTTACAGAGTTCTCTCAACCTGTTATATAGATACCATTAGAGACCAAAACTTGTAAGACTACGATGGTTGAGATGGAATAGTTTCAAAAATGGTCTGAGGAATACGACATGAATATGATCAATCTTCAAAATAAGGCACGAATTAAGATTTTTGCTTTATTATGATTTATCTGTTAATTATTTTATAAAATTAAAGTAATCTTGGATTTTAGAAAATCAAAATATGAAAAAGTTTTATAATTATTCTATTGTAGTTAAGATCAAATCTTGTCTCAATTTCCCAACACCCTTTTCTTTCTTTTAGCATCATTTTGTTCATGCAATTGTAGATCATTCCATGTATAAATATAATTGGCATCAATTTGTGTTGAAGTGGTATTCATGACTTTTCATTACTTTATTAAATTTTGTCAATGGTATGAACTAAAATTATTAATTGAATTATTTTTGTGAACACCTAATACACATAAAATACTACAATTCCTCGCATTAACTAGGGTTTTTCAAACTTTAGTAAATGGAAAATTGCTCTTTTAGGCTAAACCTAATTGCATTAATTAGAATAAAATTTGAGACACAATTTTATATATTTGGTCCATTGAAGTGATGGCTATTAACATTAACATGGTAACATGAATGATTGTAAATGGTATTTACTTTTGGTAATGGTCATGGTTATTGCCGCACTCAAATTTTAAATGTAATCGTAGTTGTTAACAATGTACAAATCTAGAACAATAATTTAAGTGTAACATTACGATCAATTCAGTCCAACAACAAATGTTTGATGAAGAAACAATTGAACATAAAGTGTAAGCATGCTTCACTATTATGTAAGGATGGTCAGAATCAAGCAAAAAATGCATCTAAATTTTTTCGGAAGTGGGAATTAGAGAACTTTTATTAGTTTATGCCCTTCCAGCTAATCAATTGGTTGTAATTTTATATATGAAATTATTATTTTAATTAATAAAAGCATTATATCTTTGTAGTTTTTTATTAAATACATTGATGTTTAATACTAAAGTTAAAATCTTTTAAGTAATTACTATGCAATTGAAATTATAATGAGATCATAATTATGATATTCAATCTACATTATTGTATTATTTCTAAATTGTTCCTATTTGCAATTTTATTAAGACATAATAATTATGAAATGGTAAAATTAGCACACTTTATATTTCTTTATTATGAATAAAATAATTGATCTCATAAATTAAAGTGTAGAGATACTTAAACAAATATATGGGTATTTACTAGATAATAAGTTCACTAAACTAGCCCAATTACAAGGATCCTAAATGGAATGGTACTTATGTATCTATGGATTTGCTAATGATGATGTTTGTATACTTGATCCTTAAACTTGAGATTATTGTAGCATCTTATGTGAAAATTATTGTGTTTTAATGCTACTTATGACTTATTCTAATTAGGGTAGCTCAATTGGTAACACTTGGATATAATACATGTCAAAGCCCCCCTATATAGAACCTGCAACCACCCACAAGCAAAGTAACCAAATTCTTATTATACAAACAGTTATAGCATACATTTCTATTCATTTATAGGGACTCTCCTCACACATCTTTCTGTTTAATGTTATACATATATATATTACAAAACTTTACATCACTTAGCATTATCATTTAAAGTAATAATATATCTTTACATTAATGTGATAATCCAAATGAAACATACAATTTCCTTCCTTCATTATATGTACAATCATCTTTAACTAAAAGACACATTCCAAAGGTACATTTTCTCTTAGCTTTTGGCCTTGGTCCCTACAGATGTTCCCTGTACCTCACTCTTATGACTTCGACCTATACGGATTAATACCTGTGCTAAGCTTGAAAACTTAGTGGGGAAAACACTTAGTTTGTATGACCACTTATGGCAGTCATTCACCAAGCACACACATTTATAAACATTATAACTCATATAAATAATGATGGCATGCTTAATCAAAGTACATAATGCAATCATGCTTCAATATGTTATTCATATACTGTAAATTCACATTCATAAGTCAAACATTGATATTCAACGCTTATTGATACAAATTATCAATACAAATGCAAAAGCTCATCAATAAAAATTATTTATATTGTCATGTTGTATTTCTTATTTGTAACCATTTACTTTACTTTCTGTGTTAGACTTGTACATTCCCGTCGGTGCGGATAACGGGAGTTGTGGATATCTAAAGATATCAAAATTGTAAATACTTGAAAGTATCAAACTGTGGAAACTTGAAGGTATCAAACTATGGACACACTGTAGTCTCAAAATGATACCAATCGTATCAAAATTGTAGCAGTTGCACTGCCCTATAGGCATACCTATCTATCCATCACCAAGACAATGAAGCAGACATTATAACATTTTCCTTTAATCATTTACCAATTTGATGATTAATATATTGACAAGTATATGATATTCATTTGAAATCATAAAATATATATGTAAACTTGTATGGTCATACTAAGTACTAAATATGCATATAAATCATCTATATATATGTAAATTTTCTTTAGCATGCATTATGTTCAATCTTAAATTTCAATGTTTAATCACTCCCCATTCAGATATGGTAAGTCATATTTCATTTATTTCTAGGTGTTTGTAAATTTTTTGTAAACATAATAAAAGGTTCTGATATGGTTCAGGTGAAAGAAAAACAGAAGCAAAGAACTCAAAATAGTGCAAAATGGGCTAAGCACATAGTGGGTCTAAAAATAGACCAATAAATCAATCTAGAAGCAATTTACACAATAGTCTCCACTTGTTTCATAATTTCACATAACAACCATTCAAATTATGCTTTAGAGTCTTCTAAATATTTGTTTCCCTATGTCTCTAATTTATATATCATCAAAGATCAGGTCATACGGACTTCTAAGTCATGAGATAAGTACCAATTATCATAAGTTGCTCCAATACAGAGGTAGCATCAGGTCATCATTCGATCTCAATTTTCAATATCATAAAGCCAGAATTAGGTCTAAGTCTCTTTAGATATTTTTAGTGTTGTGTCTTAAGTTCCATTTTCAATTAGAATCACACAATTTAGAGGTCTGTAGGCCAAGTTATGGCCAAAATAATAAGACTAGTTCGAGTGAACCGAGAACCTAAAAGAGAATTTCACTAAACGTGACTTTCTCTTGTCATATTAACCAATTCATGAAAAGTAAGACCGAATCACCATTCCAGCAACCATTCCATGTCCAATCAATCTTTGTACACATTCAAATATACACAAATACAAAAAATTAATTGAATGCAGTCCTAAACCTTAAAATTGGCAATACAGTTCTTCTAATCCCTTTTCTTCCCTTCCTCTTTGACTTCGCTTGAGTTACCAACTAGAAACACCACAAATAAAAATCTCAAATTCCAATTTCAACCTTGTAGTTCCGACTCTTCATGGGCAAAGCAAGAAAGATAGAGATGAGAAAACAATCCGTAAACTTTTACTTTTATTTTCACTCAAGATTAGCTTAATTCTTTATGCAAAATGGTATGATTAAGAAGATGGAATGGAGAGGAGATGAGAAGAGAAAATTCTTCCATATATACACGATCCTCTCCCCTCTCTTCTACTCCTCTCATGAATTTTCCAATCTTAGACGCATATTACAATCTCATTGGACCATATGTTACAATCCTATTGGATCATATGTTACAATCCTATTGGATCATGTGTTACAATTCTGTTAGACCAAGTGTTGCAATTCTATTGGACACACATACTTTAATCCAATTGGTCCATAAGTTAACTTTAGGAAAATTGCACATTGTTCCTTCTTCTTTCTTTAATTCCCGAATTGGCATATAATCTCATCAATTAATTTCATTCTCATCCGTATTTCATGTCTAAGTATTTATGTCCATGCCGAAACGAATTATTACTCATTTATCCTTGTCTTTTACATTAAGTACCATTATGTCTCTTACTATACTTAGATGTACTTAATTCCTTATGTTCACTTTTTAATATACCCTTGCCATGCTATAATACTTTCAGGGTGTATGTTGGGACCTTACTATACGAACCATGTGGAAATAGTTGAATAAGTCAACAAAGGATTCGATACTCTAAGGTAATTAGAAAGAATGTTCTAATGTTCTTAATTAGTAATAATTTAAAGAATTATGTTACTAGAGTGAATTGAGATTTGAAAAGGTATTTTCAAATATCAATTACTAACTAGTAATAATGAATATGATTAGATTTAAATGAGTAGACCATGTATCCATACTCTATATCCAATTGAAATATTAGATGATGAAACGATTAAATTATAAATTATAACTATGCGTAAATAGGTTGAGTTCAACACTTTAGCATTTCTAATATTTAAGTAGTCGTGACTTGTTGTTAGACATTAATCTTGATCTATATTTATAAATTATTTAATTGAAGAATTAAAAATAAATTAAAAAGAGTTTTAATTTTTCTGATTATAATTATAATTTATTATCATTAACAATATACTAGGAACTTAACGATTCATGTAAAAAGAGTAATTAAAAAAGAAAAAATAATTTAATTTAAGTTAGATTTAATTGTGAAGTTTGAGAAATTAGATTTAATTGTGAAGTTTGAGAAATTTTAAGATCAAATATGAAATATAAGATATTTGATTTTATTAAAATTATAATTAAAGTTTAAGTTTAATTATAATTAAAAAATTAATTTAATAAAAATAAGCCTAATGTGTTTTTTATATTTATAGGAAATAGGCTTAACATAATTATCACTGCTACTCATTCCTCTCAAATGTTTGAGTATTTTTTTTCTCTGTTACTTGGACATCGTTAGAAGCAAGATGTTAGTTGACACCTCAAGGAACTATTCAATTAATTTTACAATTCATATCTTTTAAATTATTTAATTATTGAGATTTAATAGAAAATTTGGAAAAAAAAAACTAATGATTTGATTATAGTTAATTTCCTAACAATTTCAATCTTCTTATTTCGGCCAGGATTCAATTCATCGTCGGCTTCCTGCAGTTGCCATATTGCCTGATTTTTAGGATCTTCTCTTTTGGGGGATCAAATCTCTTATTCCAGTTATGGTGTTCCTATCATGTTCTACTAAGGGCCTATTTGGTTGAATGTTAATTAATGGAATGAAATGGAACGGAACGGAACGAAACGGTTTATAATGAAATGTAATGTAATACAGTAAAACATTGTTTGGGAGGGATAGAAGGGTTCATAATGTAATGTAGGAAAATGTTGTTTGGAAGATGGAGGGAATGGAATGTAATGTATAATAAATTACTATTATACCCCTTATATTAAAATGATTATTGCAGGAGGTTTATTATTT
>JAOSBN010000004.1:32795096-32813480 GCA_027563595.1 Erythroxylum suave | reverse complement strand
TACGTTTCATCCTAAACCCCCCAAATCGGAGGTTTCTTATTTTCACTGTTTAGGATGGAATGGAACGTAACATGAAATCCTTCGCTTCCATCCCATTCCATTCCATTCCATTATAAAACTTCCTTCCAAACGATAGAAGTATGTTACGCTCCATTCCATTCCATCCTAAACCCCTGAACCAAACATAGCCTAAATCTCATCCAAGCATTTATGTAGACCCCACGTAAATGTATGGATAAAATTTAATACCACAGGGTTGAAACAGAGTAACTAAAATAGAAGATTTGATAGACTCCTTCCTTTTTCTGGGTGTAATCATAGGTATCTCTAAACCCACTGCGTCAAGACTAATCTTGTTTGCACCAGGTCGGCGGCCTACTAGAGGATAAAATGCTTCTAGCTAGTAACGGCTCCTAACTCTTTTCTTTGAAAATTATAATTTGAGTAGGAAGAAAAGGGGGGGACAGGGAAGTGATCATTATTAGATCATGGTTTTAAAAGGACTGACTCGACTGCCAAATGTTAAGTTTAAGTATTGTTTGATGGATCTCAACTCTCAAAAACCATCCACTCTTGTCCGCCAATTACCCAAGAAATATTGTCAAGATTTAACCATCCCTTCTGATACAAAGGTAACCTTGGGACTCGAACTTTCACCGAAGTTGATCGCTAACACCTTTTGCACAACAGTCTCACTTAGGTTTGCTTAAGCTAGACTTCAGCCTTCAATGACCCTCAAAATGTTTACCTTGCACACTTGAAGAAACAATGCTACGAAAGTAATAAGAAAATAAAGGCAACTAGGAAACAAAAGAGAATGGTAAAATCAACATTTATATTACTTTCCTTCAAAAGAATACAAGGAATGCTCTCTCTCACTGAATAATGAGAGCAGAGCTCGAATAAGCTATACATAGGCATCATAACTTGGAAGCCAAGTTACATTTAGAATCCCACTCAAACTAAAATTTCTAAGATCGTGGTAAGATCAGGTCTATCTTTATCAGATTACATCATAACACTCCCATCCAAATAGGATTCTAACTGATAAGATAGAATCTACAAGATGACAAAAAGATAGAGTTTACATTCAAATAGGAAACTAGCATCCTTATCCTCAAAGATCTCTACTATCTTCAGATGTTGAGTCCCATTACAACTCTAACTCTCAGTTGTCGCTACATTATCCAAGATCTTCCTATGATCTCTATCCACTAATGATGCAGTGTGAACTTGCCGAAGCCCATATAGCACACTGGCCTGATCCAGTGCTTCGCACAACAAGTCCGCTAGTCGTGGTCCATTTATCCGAGCATAGGTCAAGTCCTTATTCCATTAAGTCCTTAGGTTGGATTGAGTTAATTCCCACAAGGTCCAAGATTCTACTAAAATTCGCACCAAGTCTGATCCCACTCACCTATATTTGCCTTAGTATTTTTGAATGTCTCCCTTATGCGTGTAATCCAGCTAACCTTTTTCCTAAGGCGTATCATAAAGATCGCTGAGAAGTAATCCGAAATTTAAGGGTCTAACACTTTCTTAAAGGGACTTGTGATTGCAATTTGATAGTGGTCCCAGTCAGAGTATGTAAACAAAGAAATAATTCTTGTTAGGGTCAAGAATAGAAAACCACAATTGTGGGACTGAATAATCTTCCTTTATTGCTACAACAGATGTTCTTTAAATACAAGAAGAAAATAATATCTTGTCCTACTTTCTAGGTAAGTAGAATATGAATTTAAAAGACTACTAACAACATAACAATAAATAAATCCCCTAATATCAAGCAACTACTGTGGTAGAGGACCCATTCTCTGGAGAATAAGTCAACCCACGTGTTATTAATTTCCTATTATGCAAACATGTGTCATCATGTGTCCAGATACTTCGGGTTCCTTCTAGTCTCCCATTGTGATTGTTGTGGCTTCGTATCAATAACTTCCACTTTGACAATAAGTTTGCCCTCAAGGTTGAATGTAGCAAACGTTTGGAGTTCCCAAGTCGCATCCTCATCCTTTATGTTCTTCCATTTAACTAAGCTCTGTTCAATGAATTTGCTCCCCTTATTGATCCATCGTGTTTCTAACACGGTTTCTGGTTCCAAAATGAGCGCTCCATCCTCGGCTAGTGGTGGAAGTTCAAAGCTAACAATGTTATTGTTAATTGATTTTTTAACAATAACACATGGAAAAACATGATGGATTTTAGACCCCACTGGTAGCTTAAGCTTGTATGCCACATTCCCAATTCACTCAATAATTTCATAAGGCCTGAAATATTTACAAGCTAATTTCTGAGAAATCCTTCATAAGCTGGATTGTTGTCGATAAGGGTGTAATTTCAGAAACACCAGATCCCCAATTGAATACACAACGTCCCTTCTTTTTGCATTGGTTATCTGCTTCATCCGATTATTGGTCATCTCCAAATTATTTTTAAGCTCACGTAACAACTCATCTCTAGTGAGTAATGCTTTATCGACCTCGTTGACAAGGCTACTCCTTGGGTATACTGCAGAATTGGTGGCGGTAGCCATCCATAAAGTGCTTAAAAGGGGCTTATGTCGATGGATGAATGGTAGGTAGTGTTGTACCAATATTCAGCCCAAAGAAAGAATGAATGCCAGCTGTATGGATGGTAACTTATGAAGCATCTCAAGTATTGTTCCAAGCTTCGACTTATTACAAGCTGGCCATCAATTTGTGGGTGGTAAGAGGATGACATCTTCAACTTTGTGCCTGACATCTTAAAGAATTCCTTCCAAAAATTGCTGAAAAAGATTGGATCATGATCATTAATAATTGACTGTGGTATCCCATGCAATTTAAGAACACCATCGACAAATTTTTTAGCAACCATCTTAGTAGTGAAAAGGTGGGTGAGAGCCACAAAGTGTGCAAATTTACGCAGGCAATCAACGACTACAAATATTGTTGTGTATCCGTGGAAGGAGGGTGACCCTTCAATGAATTCCATGGTAATGTCATCCCAAACTTAGCATGGAATAGGAAGTAGTTGCAACAGCCCTGCAAGAGATAAGTGCTCAGCTTTGTTTTTCTGACATACTGCACATGAAGCTACATATTGCTAGATGGTGTGATACATCTTGGGCCAATAAAACTATTGACCCATCCTTTTAAAGGTGCGGAGAATGTCAAAATGACCACCAGTCTTTGAATCATCAAAGTCTGCAAGATTTCCCAGACAGCAATTGATTCAAGGGGCACCACTACAAGATTTTTGTAATAAATCATTCCATTGCAACATGTATAATGTCCATCAGAATTTTTTGCAATGGCAGACTTAAGTTGTTGCATATAGGGGTTGTCCTTTGTGGCTTTGTGAATCGTATTCCAGAAAGTTGTTTGCGGCACAAAAATGGCTTCCAAGGCAAGGGCATTGTTGTTGCATGAAAGTGCATCAACAGCATGGTTCTCTTTTCCAAACTTATAGCAGATTTCATAGTCGTACCCAAGAAATCTAGACACCCATTTTTCCTGTTCTGGTGTGGATATTCGTTGCTCTAACAGATGTTTGAGGTTGCATTGGTCGATATAAATGAAGAACTTTCGCCCCAATAAGTAAGGTTACCATAGACGGATTGCTTGAAGTATCGCCAGTATCTCCTTCGCATAAATAAACTAGGATTGTTTTGAAACGCCCAGCATACGACTCATAAAGGCAATCGGTAGCCCTTGTTGTGTCAGCACTACACCGATTCCCTTACCTGATGCATCTGTTTCAACCATGAACGGTTCTTAAAAGTTGGGCATCGCTAATATTAGGGTTGTGGTCATGGCCATCTTTAGTTGTTGAAAGGCATTATCCGCTTCTAGTGTCCACTAAAATTTTCCTTTCTTTAAGAGATTCGTCAAAGGTCTGGCGGTAATTCCATAGTGACGAGCAAATTTCCTGTAATATCCAGTTACGCTTAACAAACCATGTAATTCAGTCGTATTAGTAAGTTTAGGTCAGTCAAGCATTATCTGAATTTTTCTTTTATCAATTAATACTCCTTTGGGTGTGATGATATGGCCCAAGTATTCAAGGTCCTGAACTCCGAAGGCACACTTGCTTTCTTTGATAGAGCATTGATACTTGCGCAATGTCTCAAAGGTTGTCCTGACATGGTTAATGTGTGTATCCCAAGTTGGGCTATAAATTAGGATATTGTCAAAAAAACGATAATGAACTTACAGAGATGTGGGGTGAAAATGGCAATCATGAGCACTTGGAAGGTTAAGGGCACAATGCACAGTCCCAAAGGCATAACTAAATATTCATAATGACTGTTATGAGTTCAAAATGCAGTCTTCACAATATCTGGAGGGGACACTCATACCTAATGGCATCCGAATTTTAGGTCTAATTTGGTGAAGTAGGTGGTGCCATAGAGTTCATTAATCATGTCGTCAATTGTAAGGATTGGAAAGCGGTCTTTTATGGTGATTACATTAAGGGCCCTGTAGTCAGTGCAGAATCTCCAAGTTCCGTCTTTCTTTTTAACCAACAAGACAGGTGATGAGAAAGGACTAGTGCTGGCCCGAATTAAGCCCATTTGTAGGATATCTTGCCCTTGTCACTCAATTTCTGCCTTTTGGAAATATGCGTACCTATATGGTCGCACATTCACAAGTTCAATTCCTTCTTTTAGAAATATTTGGTGGTCAACTTAATGTGGTGGGGGTAGTGATGTTGGGTTTTAAAACAAGTCCTTGAATTCTTCTTTCAGGTGTTGAATGTCTGCACTTGCGTGGGACTCCTGTGATGGGGTTGTTCGCAAACAAATTACAAATATGGGACTCCCTAATTTGGCTTACTTAGTGATGGTGTAAGTGGATGCTGATTAGATTGCAACAGTTCGAATTCTACATAACTTCTGATTTTGATCATCCTAATTGAACTCCATAGTTAGTTTGTCCCAGTTATATCGAACCGTTCCAAGAAATGTCAACCATTGGGTGCCGAGAACCACATCCAAGCCACTAAAAGGAAGGACATACAGGGTCAGTACAAAACGAATGTTTTGAACCAATACCTGAACATTTTTTAATCTGCCATGACATTGCAATTTTTCATTGGCCACTTGAACATCAAACGGCTCTATTGGACTTGCAGGAAGTTGTAGTAGATTAGCCACCTTCTCACTCACAAAATTATGGGTTGAATCACTATCGATCAGAGCCACTAGATTGTGATTTCCGATTTTGATTGCCACCTCATGGTATAATTGATAGTCCACCTTGACAGCACATGAAGGGAGATTGTGGAAACTCCTCTACTGCCTCCTCTTCATTTTCTAGGTCCTCGTTGCTCCCATCCAGTATCAACAGTTGCAGAACATGACATTTACAACCAGGAACAAATTTCTCGTCGCAATTAAAACACAATCCTGCAGCTCAAAGCTTTTGCATCTCTTCCTAGGAGAGTCGTTTGACAGTCATGGTGGGTTTAGTCTTGGTGGCGATACTAACTTCCCTCGGTACCTTCGCCGCTAGTAGTGAAGGTCTCCTTTGGCGGTTAAGCTGTTCATCCTTCATTCATGCTAAGCTTATTGCCTCTTTTAGTGTTTTTGGTCTGAACATGCATATTCCATCGACTATATCAGCCTTGAGTTCCCCCATGAAGGTTCCTACTAGAGCCCGTTGCATCCAGCCTTGAACGCGGTTTCCCAACCTTTCAAACTCTTACTGGTATTCTTTAAGAGACCCCTCCTATTTGATCTTTGAAAGCGCCTCATCGAAGTCCTCACAATCTATAGGGCCAAACCCAGCCCAAAGTTCCTTGTGAAAAACCTCCCAAGTGATATCTTTGCCTTATTCCTTATAGGATCGTTGGAGCCACTGTCACCATTGATTTGCTTTGCCTTCAAGGTGGAATGAGGCTAGGGGTACTTTCTGCTCCTCCGTTGTCTCTTGATATTCAAAAAATTGGCCAATTTTATGGAACCATTCTGTGTGGTCATCTCCTGCAAATTTCGGAAACTCTAGCTTGGTGAGTTTGGAGAAAAACAATGGCTTGTTCCCACTAGTCTGGTTGGTTGCGTTGTCTCGATGCATATGCCCAGGCAGTGTTGGAGAGTCAATAGTAGTTCGCATGATGTTGCTAGTGGAGCCAGTTTGATGTGATTCGATCAAGTTAGTCATAGTGTGATGGCTTCTTCAAGTTGTTGCATTGGTTCTGTCATGCTTGTTTCCATGCGACCGAATCCCGCTTCTAAATTTTCAATCCGTTCTTTATTGGTCGCCATAAGCCTAGCTCTGATACCACTTGATAGTAGTCTCAGTCAAAGTATGTAAACAAAGAAATAATTCTAGTTAGGGTCAAGAATAGAAAACCACAATTATGGGACTGAATAATTTTCCTTTATTGCTACAACGGATGTTCTTTAAATACAAGAAGAAAATAAGAACTTCTCCTACTTTCTAGGTAGGTAGAATATGATATTTAGACGGCTACTAACAACATAACAATAAATAAATCCCCTAATATTAAGCAACTACTGTAGTAGAGGACCCATTCTCTGGAGAATAAGTCAGCCCGCACGTTATTATTTTCCTATTATGCAAACACACGTCATCATGTGTCCAGATACTTCGGTCCCTTCTAGTCTCCCGTTGTGATCGTTGCGGCTTCGTATGACAATTTAGCTGGTCACCAAGCGTCAAGCGGCGCTTGCATTAAACCAACAATCACGGATTGATCAAATAATGCCGTGGCCTAGCTGTTCTTTTAAGAGCGCCCCTCTCGTCTTTTTGTTTGTTTTTACCATTTGGTCCCTCGTAAAATTGCCAACATTGTACAGTTAGAGAACCTTAGGTAAATGTTTTTCATAATGGAAAACCTGCACATAGAACTGTCGTCATGCTAGCGCTCTATATAGCTAACACCTCTGGATGGTTGTAAAATGCTTACACGTCCAACATCTGGTGAAAGATTTAGACGTTATGACGACGACTGAAATTATGGCACGGTAAGCACTGAAAAAGGAGCGGTATCTCATGCTTGGCGATAATCAACTACAAGAGTGATTAATGGTCCCAAACATTACTCTTGTATGCTGCTGATACACGTTTCTTTTAAGTGAACAAATTCTTGCCTTGTGTACAGAATGACACCGTACACGATCCCTGTGAAGAAAATGATTATTTATCATTACCGTAGAGTTTACTTAGCATCAAAACGAGAAATTCTGAATCATTTTGCTCATTCCGCTTTATACTCTTCACCAGCCTACAGGATATGGAGGTAACGACTGGAGTGACGGGCAAAAGCTCTCTCTCCGCGTGGAAACCCTCCCCGGACTCTCGTCATGCAATCAAAATCAAGACGGCTTTCCTCAACACAAATGGCATAATTAGATTGCCGTAGAAATGTCATAATATGCACATTTTCATCATTAAATCATATAAATTATACAACAAGAATGCAACTTAACAATCGAGTACAAAACATGCCTAGAAGTGTTCTAAATGTGTACAATGTATCGTCAAAACTGAATCAAATTTGGCATCATGCAACCAAATTGTGCTTGACCATTCCGCCAACGGTTACAATTGCACCAGTACCGGATGCACATTTATCTTCAACAAAAGGAATGGTTTTCCATGCTGTTAATCTCAGCGGTACATTCTCGCCATCATCCCTATTTTTATCCCTTTCCACGCAGATGGCAGCGTAATGAGAACCTTCCAATTCGACGAGCACAAACTGCCAATTGCTTGTAAGATTCTTTGAGTCATCAAGAGATTCAACCTTTATTTCCAATGCCTGACTCCATAAATAAGAATGCAGCATTATTCAATAGCTTATTTTAAGCATAAAACAATGTCAAAGATGGTAATGGACACTTTTAACAAACTACAAGATCAAGGTTTAGAAAGCACAAATGTCTTATGGATACATAATCTCAGAATAAGAAAGTCTCAACATCACAAAATAAAGCATCCAATTCAAAGTAGATTTGAAATGCGAAAAATGTATCTTTTAGCCTCTGGTTACTTCCATATTATCACTTTCTACCCCAAAAAAGTAAAACAGTGCTTAATAGCAGACACAAAGTGAAAAGATTACCAACATATAACATGGAATTGCTTCATGTACCTCAGAATCTAAACCCTCAGCAAGTTCAAAGCATCCCTTGACACCACTAAAACGAATGGTGAAGGTCTTGAAAGGCGCAGCTGAGAAGCCTTTCCCCAAAGCTTTTACATAGGCTTCCTACAAACAGAATTAGATAAAATTAGAGCAAATGAAAACTATTTATTTACATTGTGCACAAGAAGGGCAGCCCATGGATCAATAAGAAATTTTGGCCCCATGCTCACCTTGAGGGTCCACAATTTGATGAACTCCTGGCTTCGAGCTTCAAAATCTGAAATAGAACTTAAACGTTTAAATTCGTGGGGAGAGAAATAACGTTTTACAAAAGCCAACATGTTGTTCTTTGTCTTCCTTTGCTTCTCCTCCACATCAATACCAATCTACAAAAGGAAGATCAACGAGCTTCATGCATACACAATTATCAAAGATAAACTTGAGAAGGAATGAAGGCAAGCCACAACTTTGCTGCAAAGACAAGCTCAGATCACATACTGCTGAATTTGTAGTGACCCCGCAAGCTATCAAGGAAGAGGTGTGTGAAATGTTGAACTGTATTTGCCGTAACTGGATATCATCATCACTTTGCAATTCCAACTATGCTATGAAAAGAGGGGAAAAGGTGTCAGAAAAATAAGAATGACCTCCGAGACGATGGATAAAAAGCAATCTATTGTGTTAGAAAATATTGGGATATCTAGTAAAGAAAAGGAAACCAACCTCAGGCTTCCCATATCTGTTCTTCCGGAACTGCAAGGATCTTGGATCAACAAAACAATTTGTCTGATCTAGTAACGAAAAAGCATTGCTTAACGACCCCACAAAATTTTCAAACACATCATAGTCGGACCAACGCAAACTCCACATGAGATTAGGTTCACATAACATGAGCAATGAATGAACACGATATCAAAATCAAAACTTTAAACCACGTACATAAGCGTTAGACTAGAAACATCATCACATATAGAAGTTTCTGTCATGATTCATAAACCTAGAAGGAACACTAGTACTACCCAATACAGAAAGAGCACGCATGAATTTTGAAACAAGAAAGGCTCCAATTACTAAGAGGGAAAATAGATGAACAAAAGCTTACATCTTGCAATAGTAGTCCGAACTAGGACTCGTGCAAGGAGTGCTCTTTTTTGAAGTTGATCACTGCCCATGCTCAGAACATTTTCTTTCTCACATGGGGTAAGAATTTCCATGTACCGATTCAAGAGGGAAGTACACTTGATTTCATCAGGAACAACATACCAAAAATGTGTCTCCCTGGAGGAAACAAAACCATCGAAAAAGAATATTTTGAAAGCGTGAAAATTCAGAAATGACAGCCGTAACATAATCAAGTTCAGCAACATACGAGCGAGAAGGGGGTTGAAGAGGAGCCATCGGCGTAGGAAAAGAGGAGGGAGCTACCGCCGACAACCTCCGTTGAAAGCAACGGATATTCATTGTACAATTGGCTGATTGCGCAATCATTAACCAAAAAGAACGGTACGTTGGAAATGAAAAGGATACCAAATTGCTGAAACTCGGAGTACTTCACAATCGGAGGGTAGGAGGCACAAAAATACAATTGCGACGGCAAACGAGTCATACATTGAAAATCAAAGGTTCTTGTTCTTTACGTTGGGCTTTAAGGCCCAGTACTGTTTAGATTACGACTATATATAATCTTCAATCTTCTACCTGCCGATTTTTGCTTTTCCTTCTGGTCTAGGAAGTGAGGCCCGGCTGATTAACGGAGGTATTCCCGTGTAGGAGAAGATAGTAAAGGAGTCAAATTAAAACAAAACAAGAAATTTGCTATACCGAACCTTTATAAATCTATATCTAATTAAGTTATTTGGACAAGTGAATTGGTTTCGACATTCGGGTGTTATAGCGAATGGCGGCAATCTAAACCTTGAAAACAGAATTTAAGATAATAATCCAAGTGCCATATTACCAGATGAAACAGTGTAACGTGTAATGCTCAATCAGCTAGTTGATCATTGCTTAACCCCTAGTTTCTAGTTTTAAGAAAGTGAACTTAATTTTATTAATGCATGAGATTTAACATATTGGGGAGTTTCCTGTTAAGGATAATCATTATCACAATACAAAAATACTGTATCATATGTTGTTTTTACGCGAAATCAAGAGATTGAATTTTTTTCTTCACCGTGACACCCTCTATTAATTCATATTGTACGCCAGTAGCACCACCTTTTCCTACTGTCTCTTCCTCTTTTTAGTTAAATTAAATCATAAAAATTATCTCATAAAAGGTCCAATTTATTTCTCTTCTAAATTACTGGAGTCAACACAATTTTGTTAATCAAAATTTATCACTTCAAACTATCCCCTTTTAACTCTAATCCTTCTCAAAGCCAATCCAACATATCATTCTTGGTTCAAAAAGGATCAAATTTTGCTCTCGTGGATACCTTTATCCTTTGTTGAAGATGTATCTTCATGTCGTGAGTTTAACATCCTTTTATTATGTTTAGCAAAACCTATCAAATTATACTTCAAGTCAAGCTTGAGCTATAGGAACCTTCTATAATTAAATTTAAACCTAGATAGAGACTTGGTCCAGGTCAGAGTCAGTGGAGTGAGCTCAAGCTCAATTGGACCAAGAAAAATGATGTTGTTTAAAGATTTTGTTTCGATCACTTAGTAACAACATAACGTCATTTTCTTACATAAACAAAATAATATCTTTTTATATACGAATAAGGTCGTTTTGTTTCATAAACAAAATGATGTCCTTTTGTGTATGGATGAAGTCAAGCTTCAGGATGTAAAGCCCAAGCTCAAACTCGACCTAAAGTTCAAAAACTTTTTTTAAAATGTTTGAGCATGGCTGTAAGTCTCGTCAACTTAAACCGATTCTATTAACTTAATATTGGACTAAACCAGGCTTGAAGCTTTCTATCAAGTCTATACAAATTCATTTGGATCAATCTAATAATATAGGAGGCTTCGATTTCATATAGAATTACAAGAGTTAAAAGATGATCTTACCATCCCAGAGTATCTTCAAAAGCAAAGGCTTTAATTGACTAGGTTGTTATAGCTAGGATATCTCTCTCCTTAAAAGAATGTAATGTTATGAGCTACCACATTATTGGATTTGACTACCATAACATATTTATAATTTTAAATTTGTGTCTTCTAAATTACATGGAGAACTTATGGCTCATAAAATATTTCTAAAAAGCTCTCATGTTACTCTAGTTACTAATGTCGTCGTCAAGCAAAACTCAGCTCTACTTCTTCTCACACCATCCACTCCACCACAATAGTTATCTCCTCGACTAAAAGGGTCCCATCTAAGTGATAACATCAATGGTGTTTGAAACAACTATAAACCACGTCAAATATATAGGTATAAAAACAATACAATTATTTGTTATGGCTTCTATCATTCTCAACCTTATGCTCCCTATAATCTACAAGCATACATAGGTTAATTTCATCCTCAACCATAGCTTTGCCAAAATACATCCCACCACGTCATTCTTTTGACAATTCTCAAGCACTTTGGTATCTAGGTACAAGGGCTAATTATCATATTACTCATGATCTTTCTGCCCTAAGTATTGCGAGTATCACGATAATGACTATCTACTTGTTGATAACAAGGATTACCTAAACCCCGCAGTAGTATTATTTTCTTACCCTCAATTTATGGCAAATTCAATTTAAATAATTTCCTTGATGTTCCACATTTAAATGAAAATATTTTATCAATCAAAATCTTATTTATAATAACTCACGTTTCCTTGAATTTCAAGTTACTTATTTTGTTATAAAGAACCAGGTAACTAAGAAGATACTTGTAACAACCTAGATCACCTGCCCACAAATATTGCTCGCTTTAGGCTTTGGGTCCAACCCAAACCTTCACGGTTTTATTCTTCCTAGCCCAGCTAGGAAAACACGTCTTGTAAGAGAGAGGTATCCATACCCTTATAAGGCATATTTCGTTCTCCTCTCCAAATGATGTGAGATTCTCACAATCCACCCCCTTTAGGCCTAGCGTCCTCACTGGCCACCCCCTTTGGGCCTAACGTCCTAGCTAGCACAACGGGTCAAGAAGTGGCTTTGATATCATTTATAACAACCCAGACCACCCACTCATAGATATTGTCCGCTTTGGGCTTTAGGCTCAGCCTAAACCCTCACGGTTTTGCTCTTCATAACCTAGCTAGGAAAACGCGTCTTATGAAGGAGAGGTATTCATACCCTTATAAGGCATATTTCGTTATCCTCTCCAACTGATATGGGATTCTCACAGTACTCCTACAAGGATTGAGTAAAGATACATTATATGCTCTCCACCAATCTTGTTTCAAGCAAGCTATTAAAGTTGAGTGTCCCTCTTTACATGATTAGCATACTTGACTTAGATATTGATAACTATATCATGTTTTTAAAATAGTTAAAGTTTTTAATATATCTTATTATGGGTCTAATTATTCTCCTTGTTCTTTATGTTTCTTAGGTACACTTTCAAAAATTCTTTTTGCTTCTATTATTTAAAATAGCCATGCAATGTTTGAAATCATACATTCAAATATTTGTGGTCTGGTTCCTATCTTATCAAATCTAAGTCATTATTATATCATATTATTCATTGAAGTTTTTACTCACTGTACCTTGATGTATCTTCTTAAAAATAAAAGTAATGTTTACTCTTATATGTTTCAATTTTAATCTTATGTTCACTAACAATTTTAGCCTCAAATCAAAGCCCATTATTTTGAATAGGGTGGTGAGTACCAAAAATTACATAAATTGTTCTATAATAATGACATAATTCATTGTACATAATGTCCATATACTCAAGAATTGAATGGCACAAAAGAAGGAATTCAATATTTAGTTGAAACTACTTTCACTTTACTTGCTTATAGTCATATATTCCATTAATATATTGAAATTATGCTTTTTAAATGAGTGCAATGTTAAACAAAAATTAAACTTTTTCAATCACACATCGAAGTTGCCATAATGGAATTAATTATTTTACATGAGTCATCTCGATTTACATAATGGAATTGATTATTTTCCAACCAAAAGGGAATATTCAATATTATATATTATGAATTTCAAAAATAGCTGGCACGGGTACACATATTGAACAACTTCTGTACTTTATTTATAAATAAATATCTTTTCAATAGGTTTAACTGTAAAAATGAAACCAAGCAAGCACTGATCTCTTACATAAAAACTTTTGAACAACTTAGTTGCTTAACACTCCTTTTATATTTTATAATAGCAACTTATAGATTATCAGTTGTCATCAACTGCTTAATGAATCTTATATGAATAACATATAGCTGCTTGTGTCTTTTAATAATTATATATATATATAGACACACACACATAGCAAAAAGAAATAGTGACTATCAATAGAAAGCCTGTATTCTCCAAAGATAAAGTGCTAACAACGCAACTAGATGACAAAATTAGTTATATGTAAGAACATATAATATGTTAATGATGGTTACTGACCCTTGTTTTACCTTAAACAATGGCAATTACTTCGTTCCAATTTAGGCTTATTATCCAGAATATGTTCCTACTTTTGAGTTTTTTTATATACCAACTTATAGGAGCAGAATAGGAGACATAATCAAACCAGAAATAGCTACATCGTTTGGACCTTCTAGCAAAACATCAAACATTCACTATAACAAATAGACCCTTTGCCGACAATTTATTTGGCGACGAAATACAATTCGTCTCCAAAAGAGAACATATTAAGAGGTTAAAAACAAATCGTCACTAAAACTTGACGTTTACCGATGAATACAAAAAATGTCGCATAAGCGAAAACCTTTAGCGACAAATAGAAACAATCATAGCCAAATGCTAAATATTTAGTGATGATTAAAACACATCGTCACCAAATGTAGAACAATAGGTGACAATTTAACTTATTTGTTGCTAAATATGAAAATGGCGATGTCATCAACATAACTTATCAAACATGTAGCAAAGAATCCCATAAATCGTCACCAAATAGGTTGTATATCTAGCGACGATATTGTTGAGCGTCACCAAAGTCAATATTTGGTGACGAAAATTTTATTTGGTCGCAAAAGCTTAAATATTCAGCGATAATTGTTAGTCATTGTCATTAAATGTTAAGTATTCAACGACGAATTTTAGTAATCGTTACCAAATGACACACATACAGTGGTGAATTTTGGAAAACTTCAGTAAATACTTACATTTGGTTTAAACTAACATTTTTATATTCTATTATAGTTAAGATATGTTTTATTTGAGATTTTATTTGAATGTTGATAACGTATTATTCAAAAAAAATGTCAACATAATTTTAAGTGTTAAACAATAGTATTAATTAATCATTAGTATTTACAAATTTGGCAAAATAAGTTATAAAAATTTTTATTAATTTTATGAATATAATAATATGATATATCAGAACAATACAGTTATAGAATAAAACAGTATGAAGTTTGAATTAGAAGTTACCCAAATCATACAGTTATAAAACCAGAACAATAATACTCTATATTCAATAATACGCAAGTTGACCCCTAAGTAGTAAATATGTTGTTTGATGAATTATTAGAGATACAACAATAAATAAACTTTAAATATGAGTTCAGTTGATTGACTCGCTAACTGACAATGATATAATTATTTTTTTGGATTCCAAGTAACATGAGAGTCAGTAAAGCTAAATAGTCCCCGATGTCTAGATTCCCCAGAAAGGTCCTTACAAGTTTGAATGCACCAATTGAAATAGTAAACGTTGTTCCCTCAAGTGTAGGGTTTTTCACATCATCTTGCAACAGCTTTTCCGCTATAACTAAATTTTTAGAGGATGAAGTGAATAAGTCGTTAGATTTAATACCTAAAACAGAATCAGTATAGATGTTAGATATTGTCATGTTAGTAAACCTTTAAATGAACTAAAATTGGAGTGACATACATACAAGCATAAGCAGACGAAGTATTCAAAATTGATGAATTTTCCAAATCAACCAATTTCTCTAATCCTTTATAGACTATTATGACATCGCTCTCACCTCTATGGGTGTACATGTTACCTTCGAGACTGAAGGAAGCTTAAAACAACATGCAGTATAAACCATAAAATGTGAATAAATATAATAGCTTCATAAAAGGAAATGAGATGTACATAATAAGGAAAGTGACATAATTCAGATGATACTAAACACCTTGAAGTAGAAGATCCATCATGGAAGGCAAACAATGATTAGTATATAAGCTAGAGATTTCTTTTTCAGTGTTGGTTTGCTCAGTAGGGACAATTTGCCACATTCCTCTCAGTATGAATTAGGTTCATCCGAAACTAGTCTCCATGTCGACATTCCTTCATGAGATTAAACGTTAAACGTGAGTGGGAAGATAGACATAAAGAAATAACAAAGATAGACAGTAAATCATCTTCAAAACACAATTATAAACACAAATCATACATCAAATGCATAATTAAGAACTCACAAAAAACACCTAAACGGTTTTAGTGAATAATCACAATAAGTATGAAGTCATATGAGGTATAAGTACTAAACAATGGAACTTTTCTGAGATCAAGCCCCCTAAATCAGGACAGTAATATACAAAAGAGGCGCAATCTATCTATTTTGAGTTGTCTAAGAAAACACCCATATGCTTTAGAGGATTAGAGGAAAGCCCAAAGTCACAAATGGCAAGCAAGATGCATTTACATAAGTTCCTTAGTAGGCAAAATCCAGAAACAAGTTAAGAAGATTCAGTAACAGTGAGGTACACAAAACTAATTCGACTCTGAAAACTAGCTTAGAAAAATCCAACTGTCCAACGACAATGTCAAAATAATTATAAACAAACAAATAACATGAAAATTAGAAAACATCATATACAAAAGACAAAGAAATCAACTTTAGCACCGAAAAAAACCTATGTACAAAGAAATCACAACTTTCTATTTAACAATGGTAAAATACTTGTTTTCTTTGAAAACGTTGTCTCAAGAGCCAAATGCAAACATCACATATCTAGTACGTGAAGTAGATTAAAACTTGTGACAAACAAAGACCCAATCTCATCAGTTAAAGATGTAGAAAAGCTTGATAACCGTAAAATAAAAATATAACAGGTTGTTAAAAAAAGTGACAGGAATACAGATCGTGTTTTGATGAAGTCAATGGATTTGATATGTGAGTAAGGCGTCAACGATTGCTAGTATGTAGGAGAGGTTTTTGGATTTCAGAAGACTGCTTGAATGAGAACATTAAGAAGGCTTTTATGTTGTGTGAATTTGAACACCTAATACAAAATAACGTCATTTCTGTAGTTTTTTATGTAGTTTAGGTAAACGATGTCATTTATTGTTTGCTATAGTTATTTAGAAGTAGTCTTAGTTAATTTGCTACAGTTTGCTACATTTAGTTAACAATCGTTAGATTGAACAACTAATATATGGTTCGTCGCTAAAGGGTGCTGGTTCATAAATAATTTTTAATGAATTTATTTTCCTATTCTAAATAAAACATAATTTGAACTAAAAATTAAATAATTCATTTGAAAACTATTTGGAATTAATCGGTTGACCATTCAAATAAAATAGCATTGTCTTAAAATTATACATTTTCATTAATATAATTTCAAAAAACTTATTTGAATAAATAAACATTTTAATTAATTACAAACACTTTAATTATTGTAATTAATATATGAACACATTGTAATATAATTATAAAACTATTTGTAACAAATTATATTTAAAGATTATTCATTCCAAAAAATTAAGCAAATGAAGAACAATTGCATATATAATTGAGAGGATTAATTTTTCTTTTTGTTATTGGTAATAGGAAAAACTAATATATGTTAATTAATTAAGAAGAAAAGGCTTGGATTTTGGTGACATTTACAAAAATTTGTAGCAAAATTATTAAGATTAGGTGACTATTTAAGAAATTAGTAGAAAAATGTTGTATATTTTACGACGCTTTAGATCTTTCGTAGCAAAAGCATGTCATTTTTTGACAACTATTGGTATTGTCGCAAAATGTGGCCTATCAAAATAATATAACTAAGTCATTTTTTGCCTTTTTCCAAACTTATTGGCAACAAGTAGATAGTCCCACTTTAATTTTTATCATACTTGCCACCCTTCCCTCTCCCTCTCCCTCGCCTGTCTTCGTTTTCTCTAAAATAAATCGATTTTTCTTCGTTGTTTCTTCACCTCATCCCTCTCTTATTCTTGTCGATTTTCTATTCTATCTTTGGTTATTTTCTGTTCTTCACTGCATCTGGTAAGTTTTCTTTCTTTTTTTCTGGGTTTGGTTGTCTTAATGTGTTAATGTTGCCGAATAATTAATGTGTGCTACTGTCTTCGACTTTTTGAGTTCTTTCCATAGATTAAACACAAATATTGTTGGGTTTGTGTTGCATTGTGTTAGGGGATGGTGAAGAAAGGGAGCAGAACGAACGAATGGTTGAATTTGTGTGTATTTTATGTTTTGCTCACAAGGTGCTCCATGAAAGTCCTCATCCAACATTTTTATGAAATGAATATTTGATTTTTATGAAATGAAAGCCAAATATTTTATTTAAATGTTATACAACTCAATTTTACTCTTTACATTACAATTTAGATGCATCATATTGTAAAGACTTATCTTTATCAATTAATACTCATTAACCATATATATAAATATTTGGTTTAGATGTTAGTATAACTATTTTTAATAAATTTATATATGTAACACCCTGTATCTGATTTACTCGGTACACTAAAAAAAGGGGGGGTGTTTGAGACTAATGTCATTAAAACCAAATCAAATTAATGATGTTTGAACTTTTTCGGTCGTCACAGGAAATTGTACGAGCTGATTTTTAAAGAACCAGTACAAGAGGGGCATTTTTGTAAATACTTAACAAAATGGCTTATAAAAGAAGCTAACTACAAATAAGACATACAACTTGTCTTCCTCCTCCTCCCTCACTTACAAGATTCACCATGGAAGCTCCTCTCAAATTTTTTTCAAGCTTTGTGACAAGAAAGTGAAGGAGAATCAAGCCACCTAATCAATACAAAACGATAAGCCTCGATCTCGACACTTGATTCTACCAATTGGAGTTTGGTTTCTCGTTTTCTTTTGCCATAACTATGAAACCCACTTAATGAAATTTATGGGTTTGATGATTTTGATGATGGATTCTTATTCTTTGATGTCTAATGACAAATTAACATGAGGAAATTTTCATTTTTATGGTGATTTGGGGCTAAACCAA
>JAOSBN010000004.1:32773977-32794996 GCA_027563595.1 Erythroxylum suave | reverse complement strand
AGTTTAGGCCCGATCTCCTAACTATATCCCACCACGCTCCGTTCGCACTCCTTTTCACAGAGTGGAGCCATTTCACAACCATGGTTCGAACCCGAGACGTGAAGGATAGTAGGTAGGCTCGATACCATTAAACTAAAAGCCATGACTGGTAGTTTAGGCCCGATCTCCTAACTATATCCGATTATCCAGCTACTGGGGAACAGAAAATTAACGTACCATAAATAAGAGAAAGGTGAGGAAAATTCAAAGGAAGGAATGGAGCTGCTGGGTATGATTTATTATTATTATTATTTTTTTATTTTTTTTTTTGTATTTTATATATATATAATAACAAATATATATATTACTAATTCGTATTGATTCATAAATTTATGTAAATATTATTATTGCTATTATATATATATATATATTTGTTTTTCCCATTTGTTATATTTTCTATTTTTATTATTTTTCTATTTTGTTAGAATAGGATTAATTGTTTAGGATTAATTGGTTGTTGTCCCCATCAGTAAAATAAAACGAACTATTTTTCTGGAAAAAAACCAATCAAAGAATTTCATTAATTTCATTATACTGCCGCATTTCGCTAAAGGGTTAAAGGGAGATAGTGCATCAAGCTGTTCGCAAGGGCCAACTTGATCCTCTTCCCTAGGGATCCCAGATGGGAGAGCCGCCGACTCCAACTATCGTATATGTATTAATTATAATATATTTAACACCAATCAAAAAAAACTTGTTTTCTTTAGAATATAATTAATTAATTAACTAATTAGCTAATTTTCATTTAATTGTTGATAATTAGCTCATATATTTTCTGTCATTTTTAATTAATTTTAATATAAAATTAATTTTCTAATTACATTATAATTAATAAATTGACATGAATATAATATAAATATTTTTAACAATATTATATATATATATATATTTTATTAAAATATATATTTTTAACAATTATATATATATTAAATAATATTATTGTTATATCCAAAGTCGTTACCGTGCATTTACACCATAGCAATTTTTAGCTATTCAACCCCCAATGTCGCTATCGTGCGACACTCTCTTTTAAATCAACAAAGTTACTCTTGAACAATCCATATAACCCTTCTCCATTCCCCTTCTTCTTCCTCAAACTTCATTTTTTTTCTCTTCCAACTTAAACTCCTCTACCTTATTGATAATCCATTTCTTTACTCCATACATTTTTTAAATCCAACTAAATAAAACTTATAATCCAAATCTTAACGAATCCGAAATTCATATATGCTACCTACAGTTAATGTTTTTTTGAAAAAATTAAATATGCTTATACTTACATAATATTATACTTAACTAACAATTAATGAATATTTTTCCATTTCATAACAAACACTTAATGTTTTAACTATTTAATAAATTAATTTTTATTTACCCTTCATATTAATTATTATTACCTTATATTATTTTAACCCTTAATTAATAACAAAACATTTTACATTTTATATTTAACTCTTCTTTATAAAATTTGCCTTACATATTTAAAATTTCTATTATTTGATAACAACTTTTTCCTTATATTATAACCGACTAAATTAACTGCATTATCACTGTGCATTGCGCAGTTTTACCCTGCTAGTATTATATATGTGTGTATATATATACGTACAAATCGACTGGTTCCATCAATAGATGTGGCCAAAAGCCTCCCTGAAGGAGAGATTTCCTATATGTTTGTACGTATATATATAGATCTTGACCTTGGAGTTTCGTGGAGAAAGAGGATGTTAGAATGGGTTAAGGTTAGCTAACCATCAAGCAATAACTAGTTCAAGAACAACACTCTGGAAAACGCATAAAACAAATAGTGAATGTCCAATGCTAAAACATACAGAATATGTTGACTTGTCTCGTCTGCATCATTAGCTGGCCAACAGCATTCTTCGCCGAGATTAATACCCACCCACTATGTCATTTGATTGATTTATATGACCTATACTAGTTGCCTTGCTCTTTGTACCAGAAAAACAGGCATGCAGATGCAGTGCAGCAACACCAATAAAACCAAAGAAACACATTGACTCACAATGCACCACTTGTATTCTCATCGGTTGGAATGTGATCGCAAAGCAAGAGCACTTTTTCACCTCCAAGCTTCAAACCGCTGTGTCCTTTGGTTCATCCGACCTAAAATACCAGTTTCCTTGTTCTTCTCAATATGTCCTGCTGCCCATACCTTTGATTGCTCGTTCAGTTTTTTTGGACCCTTTTTCAGATTTGAATTGTTGGAATGACCATTTCTGCTTTTGCAACCTTTCATTTGGATTCTTCCGCTTTTATCTTTAAAGCTGCCCTCTAGTTCCTTCTTTATGGTTTTTAATTGAGCTAAAACTTCACAAGGACAGTTATCAATGAGACTCCGATTTCCTCTGTGAATGTTCTGAATTGAAGTCAAGAGATTTTGGGAACCACTTTGAATGGTAGAATCATCTTCGCTAGGCGGAGGACTCTGAATAGTAGGTTCTTCAGTAACAAATACCTTCTCTTCTTCACTCTCCTCACCAGCCCCAACCTTCTGAGGGAAAGGTTGAGACGGGCTTTGATGCCCATTCCCATCGGCAGGCTCAAGCGAGGAAGCAGAAACTGTTTCAATCACAGAATCTTCTCGTTCTCGAAGTGTCCTAATGATAAGGGTCTTAAGGAAATTCATCACTTGAACAGCATACATCAATGCGGTCAATGGATCTGACATCTGCAATCACAGAAGTTATGAAGTGTCAATAATTTACGTATATTGCCAGAGCCCTATCTTTGCACACGAAACCATTCAAACAAGGGCGTTTTAACTCTTTTCATAATGACTTTGTACAATCTGATTGGAAAGTTCTCTAGCTAATCCATGGAAACAATAACAGAAGTGGACATCTGCATAATACCATGAGAATATGCAGAGGTAAAATTAATTCTCAATCTAAGCAATGGCCTCCTATGAAAGGTAACCCCTCTCAATTTAGAGATCATTCCTCTGATTATGTTGGACCAGCACAAAAATGATAAAAGAATAATGAAATGTAGCAGGGAGTTGGACATTCTTATTTTGAAGATTTTAAGCATGGATTATTACTCACTTGAGTCATGTTGGGTGCAAAAACCATAGCGACATTCCGTGCATTCATTCTATTCAGATGTTCCCGTTGAGCAACATCAGCCATTAAGTTTATTGCCCAATCCAATAGAGCAGCTTCTGTTGGGGGGAGAGATCGAGCTAGCTGAACACAATCCTGTTCTGATTGTGATTGCATCACTTGTTCCGGTGAAAGAGAGTCCAAAACGCCAGTAGGAAGTTCCCTAAACCAAGCCTACAGAATCATGATTTTATATCATCTTAATACAGACTCAAGAAAATAAACTACAAACAGAAAATTTTTTGTTCAAGGTACATTTCACACAACTGAAGTAGCAGTGAAAACCAGTTGCTTATCACCAACTGTAGAATGGAATATGAGAACCAATTAACTAACTTGTACCTTTATCAAACCTGCCAAGCAATGCACATCAATGCCCTCTGGGACCACTCCCATATTTAGTTGATCCCTAACATACTCTTCCTGACTGTTCTCTGCATTAATTCTGAAAATTCCTTCTGCCTGCAAGACATTGTTGGACTAATTTACGTCTCTAGACCTTTATGCTCGTTATCCAAAACATGTTCTACCCCACGTGAATGTTTATACAGGAAACCTTGGAGGTAGATGCTTCAACTATAATTCAATAGGCCTATAGAAAAGGAGAAATGGATGCTGACCTGCAATCCTCCCTGGGCATCCAATTGTCTTTGCATCATCAAGAGTATTGTAGGCACAATATTGCCTCTAGAATCGTAGGAAAGTTGCATGGACTCTGTTGAAACTCCAAAAACAGTGGCACTGCAAAAATTAGTGTTTCATCAATAAGCATAAGCGTATGGCATCAACCAATCAGCCACGAGAATCAAGTGCGTAACATTGAATATGCAGGTACAATTGAATCATCTTTCTGGAGAAAAAAGCTCACTCGTGTTATCTAAACTGTACTGATTATGCAGGTACAAGTTGAGTAACTTGATAGATGATGATAAGGTAGAGATACTTTCAGTTGCTTATGTAATTGGAATAAAGTTGGAAACGACAATAACAACACAAGACAATCTAAGCCAACATAAACAAAGCAAATGACCCGAATAATATTAGTCTTGTAATAAGGTAAGAATTCTTTCCAAGGTTGGCTTAATGAAGTTATAAATTAGTGCAGAAGCAATCAGCTGCATTTATTTCTGATGCTGTCTACGGTAATTGTGTACCAGTAGAGTTGAAAACTAGAAATAGTCAATTATGCAGAATGCATTCGACAACTATAGCGTTGGTCCAGTGAAGTGCGGATAGTTTTAGACAATATGAGCGTAAAACAACAGAAAATCGCAGACTAAGGATGCAGAGATTTTCTTTGTTGGTCAGTTTTGATGGGCCATGCACCTAAGAGTGAAGTAATTTTTATACTAATGAAAAAGAAATGAGGAACACATCACATGTAAAACTACATATTAAAAAGAATTGTCCAACCAAGGGTGACATCGAACCCGAAAATGCAGCTTCAACCAAAACTTACAAATATTAACATGGTTATGTTTAACAGACTCTCTAGCTGCAACTTTCTATTAACATTATGCAATAGCATAGAAGGAGAAGAAAATAAAGTGCCTGTATAAAAGCACTAAAAGAAAACTTCCTCCAAAAACCTCGACAAAATAGTGAACTCTTTACTCTGGCTACTGATGAGAAAGCGTTCGATTAACACAATCGATCACAAACAATCCGAATAGTGAGGAAGAAGGTGCTCTTTAAGTTTCATGTCACCATGGATACATAGTTACGGGTAAACATTAATAGCAATTACCACATTGAGGAATATTGGGAAGGACAAATAATGGTGCAAAGTTGAATGGACTCGCACCATATAATGTCTATCAAAAGTTGAGCCCATAACCACATAAAAAAAACTCAAGTTAGACAGACATTATACAACAGTTTCTCTTCAGCAGCAGATGATTTGCAAGAGCTGATGCTAAATATTTGGCACCAGAAGACTAGAATTTTCAAGATGCCCAACCCAGAGTGAAAAAGGAAATGAATGAAATAAACCAAATTTGTTCAGGAAATAAAAAATTGACCTTGCACTCGGTGCTCTCCTGGGAACTTCAGGCTCAAACTCCAGAGGCAACCCAAGAAATCCATTGAACCTATCAAAAGTGACATGAGCAACATGCCTAACATTAGTGGGCAAACCAATCTCCATTGAAAGCTCTTTACTCCCAGTAGCAGCAATAACGCTACAACCAACAATGGACCTTCTAAAAGCAGCGACCAAAAGTTCCACAACAGAGAGCTGGTCTCCCTCTCTCTCCCTCTCTATTCTCTCTATGTACCCATCAACTTGTGCTTGATCTTCGTCTAGTTGTTCTTGGTCTATTTCTACGGGTCCAGCGGGGTTAAACGTATGGAGGTGGTGTTGTTGGTGTGGGATATCACCATGAACACATGAAGTAGGAGAGGAAGAGCTTGTAGGAGAAGGAAAATGAGACGGTGATGATTGAATTACTTCAGTCATGTTGTTTTCACGGTCTTTTTCTTGTTTTTGTTTTGACAAGAATTGTAAGCAAGAAATGGTCTTTTTGGTTCAGTTCAGGGCTCACTCTATTGTTGCTTTGAATTGGTTTTCCTGATTTTTGTTGGAGAACATGGGAACAAAACTTTTGTGCGTATGTAGAGTTGGATTGAAGGAAGGTTTTAGTGCGTGGGGTAGGGACGTGACAAATATCAGTTTCCTTTTTTATCTGCTCTTCTTTCCCTTCTCAATGGCTATGGTATCTTGAGGGTTGAAGAAGCAACCTACCGAGAGAAAGAGACAACGTAGATACAGATACAGAATGTAGGTTGTATAGTTTAAGAGGATGTATAGTTTAAGAGGATATAAGCAAAGCAGTAGAGAGATAAAGGTCAGGGCCATTCATTTTCTTCTTTCCGAAATCACTAATAAACTACTCAAAGGTCAATTGGGAATGATGAGAATAGATGGATCTAAACGAATAAAGACATAGAAATTGCAACCTGGTAAATTATAACAGAAACAAAGTTTTTCCAAAAGGAAAGGAGGCAATGAGGAACATGTATGATGTATTGAACTAATTGGTATAACATGGAATGACAGGTAAATACTCTGCGGTCATCTGACTCATCTGCATTAAACAAAGCTTTGTGTTACGCAAAGCCAGCTAATTGGGTTGTGACAGGTATGGGACCGAGTCACCGAAGCATAAGAGCAGAGAGAGGACCACCTGGCTCAAGCATTTGTACCTGGCCTAAGTCTCGGTCTTAAATGAACTCTTTATATATTAGATACAAGTCTATGTCCTCATCACGTACCTAACTTCACCATCCAATATAATTGTCCGCCTTCCTAGATTCTAGCCCCTGAAATTCCCTCTCCTTCCTTTCCCTTCCCAGGGTTTAAGTGTTTTAGCCAACATCCTTTTACTAATGGAGGTTTAACTGATGCTTAAACAAGTACAATTTGCCAAACGTAAGTTGTGAGTTGTGAGTTGTGACCATTACGCCTAATATCCTATCCCTAGGCTTCCACATCCATATAGCATTTCGTTGAATTTCCCCGTTAGAATCTCCTACCTAGGCTAGTCTGGGCTAGGCAGGCTATGTTTCCTGAATGAAAGAGTGGAACTTGTCCATAACGTGAGCGAAGGACAGGTCAGGCAACCCATAACCAAAGCTGAGACCTAGCAATACGGTAATCCAAAAGGTAGAAGCTCTAAGGGATTAGTTAATGTACCGTTGTAAGTCGTGTGAATAGGAAACTGTTCCAAATTCAAACCCAATTTCCCGGGCACCCGGACCGCGAGTGTATAATAAATAAAATAATGGGAACGAACCAACTACTAAGTATAGAGCAGCTTTTTCTTGGTGGGCACCACAAATAGAAAGAGACCTTTGGATTGAAGGGAGCGTCTGTTCTTTCAAACATCGATCTGGTCTGGGTAAGATTCCATAACTTCTTTCTGATTATTCATGGAAATTCCATGTGCTCAGCCTTAGCAGGATAAGATCTCATCCCCTTTCGCAGTGGTAATATGATCAACGCCATCTAATTATAGATTTCAAGCCGTGTTTCGATCATATAAAATCATGAAAGAGATCAAATGAAGAACAAGAACGCATTAAATGAGATTTTATTTCCAATTAACCACTCAGTATCTGCGAAAATTGCGATGTGCGTTCTCACCAGATTATCGAGAACGTTTATGAATTAGAAAGCATTATCAAGCTGGTTTTGGTGCCTGTTAAAGAGGCAAAACATTCAAGTTCATCCAAACGAATGTATCCTAAAGCAATTTGTTTCAGGACGGAGGGCCAGTAGTTGGCAGGGCATAATCATTCCATAATGATCAGCGTCATTTTAAGCCCACTAAATAAATCTAGCAACAAAAGTTCCGGGAAACATGAGCTGCATTCATCCACAAATATAAAACAATTTCCATATCATACTGGGGGAGCCATATCGGGCCAAATACAAGAGTTAGAAGTACATCAAATATGCATCAATCTCAACTATTATCTGTTGACGGGTTCCAGTGCTTCAACAGTGACAACACTATTTCCTCTGATCACCTGTAAAAAAAATACAAAATTATTAGAAAAAAAACCTTAAATGACAGAATGACTGCATTATGCATTAAATAAGTACAATAGACAAATATGACTCACCACCATTCCAATATCAGTCTTCTCATCACCATTCACTTCAACAGTGTTGTCAACCACTAAATTCATAAACTGGTCGAATCCTCTAAGTGTTCCAACGACTAACCTATTAGCATTAAGTTTAACTGCATATGTTCCGATGATAAGGTTAATCAGCAATCTGACACATCAACCAAGCATATCAAGAAAAATGGAAAATGGAATTCAAAATTCCAAGATTTTGTATTGACACTTAAAATTGAACACCCAATTAACTGAGGGCAAAAACAATCTCACAAAACAAAACACAGATCTCTTTTTTAGTTCAATTTATGGAGTTTTTTATAATTTATTAAAAATTAAACCCCATAATCAGTTCGAATTCAAGCCGCTATATTGATAGAAGAAAATTTTTTTCCTTCACTTGAATCGCCGAACTTATCAGAAAATGGAAGCTAAAAATAAACCTCAGACTAAAAAGTCTCAATAATAGCACAATCAACTGTAACTACAAGCACGACCTAATATGCTGCAAGGAACATATTAGAGCATGAAACAAGGATCCAAAGTAAAGTAGACTATTCTTTTTGACAACGCCCTCCCAGTTTTGCGAGGGAAAGACCATAATGTAAAACATCAAGAAAGTTATGTAAACCTCATTAACCTAAAGCACCTACTGAAAATAGCATCCTCTATTTACGCATGAAGAATGTTATTCAGTTACATACTGCACAGTAACCACATCAATAACTTATTGAGCTTCATATGAAATAACAACATTCATTTCAAATGGCTACTGATGTGCATGAGGCCTGGAAAACTATGGCCATCAGCTTAATGAATTCGAAAACACACACATAAACATAACATAGAACAAAATCAAGAATAACAGTAATAGGACAAAAAAAATTATTGGTAGTCTAAAGATCCACACACAAAGCGATGGATAATGAGTAGGTAACTGGCATCAGATCCTCTGTCCCAATTGCTCTGTTCCAACCCTGATTCAGCCCCAAAGCAACATTGTTTTATATGTAAACAGCCCCAAAACGTCATCGTTATGAGGCAGAAATAAGGTTGGAACAGGATACTTGGGACAGAGGATCTGAACTCGAGGTCACCCTAGATAAGACGCAAACTTCGCTTCCAGCATTCATTAATTTTCAGCATGAATAACAGTCCGTCTTTACAGCATGAAAGCTATCAATTGGTCAGATAAAGTGGATGTCTGGAAAGGTTTGCACACAAAATTAAAGAAAAAAAGGCAACGAACCATAAGTTACCAAGCCATCACCAACAAGCTACCAGAATCTAGTTAATCAACAGAACTAGCAACATAAAACATTCCACGTTATAAAGAACGCACCAATACTGCATTGGAATAACCATGAAATGTCCAGCTGCGCACGTTGTATTTCTCAAAATCCAAACTAAGTACCAAATATACCCTAAAACGAGCTCAATTTCCCAAAAGCGGGAAAAATTAAGAGAACACCCAAACATGAAATTATCAAACATCAGCAAAGAGGGTAAACTTACTTTGAAGCTTCTTGTCCATGTACCTGTAATAACCCAACAAATGACAAACACCATAAGAAATACAACAGATTTAGTAAACAAGGATAACAGATTAAACAAAAAGTAAGCAGAAATTAGAGTAGAAGAAAAGGTTGAAACTTACTTCTTGAGATCTGGAGGCTGCCCTGATCTGCTCATATCTACGACTTCTAGGGCTTTGATTCAAATCTCTATATGCTGAGTGAAGCGAAAGAGGAAGTGAAAGAACTGAAACCGTGACTGGGATTTCCGTCTTAGTCAAAACCCTAGAGTAGATGCTTCATGGGCCCTAAACTCAAAAAGAAAGACCAAACATGTGTTAGAGCACAAATTAGAAAGGGCAGACCCAAAAGGGCCAAATATGGGGTGTTGCGAGAATCGAACTCGCGACCTCTCGCACCCGAAGCGAGAATCATACCACTAGACCAAACACCCAATCAGCTAAGCCCACTGTTAACTGCTATTGATATTTTAACTCAGAGGGGAACATAAATTTCCAATGTACAACGACGTGAATGAATTTTATAGAAAAATACATCCTCGTTTCTGAACTGAGAGTAAAAGATAAAAGAAAAAACGAAATTTGCGCATCGTAATAAGTAGTTGAAAATTAGAATTATACTAAATTCAATTAGAAATTGTTAAAGAGGGACGTGTACCAACTGTACCGATGACAATAGTACGGGTCATGGTACAATTACAAAGCACCAGCTGTCGTACACTACAATACAATTGAGAATGGATTTACTTCTTGTGTTGGTAATGGCCTGCACCGTCCTCTTGCGAATGGAGGCATATTCTGTCAAGTGTATAGAACATGGCGGTTCTGAGAACTTGCCACCAGCCTGCAGATACCCGTATACTTGCCTTCATTTTATATATATAATACTACTCTTTCCCCCCCTCACGTTCCTAATAACCAAACCTACCTTATTTTTGTATTCTATTAGTAGAGGAAGGAACCAAAAGCAACTAATGAAGTGTATCTCCAAGTCATGCCACCCACCAACTACATACGTGTTAGTATGTATGTTGAAGGAATAACATTGATTCCGTGTTGGTAAAATCTCAGCTTCAAATCTTCGAATCTCATTATTCTGTTCAACTTTATTTCACATCCAATACGAAGTCGATTTATAGTAAAAATTACATCGTTTTATATGCAGAATTTACAAAACAATGTTGTATTGAACACAGAAAATAGAGAATTTGATCTTGTTAAATTCCGAACGACACTTGGAAGACTATCACATGGCATCGGTACGGCAAGTTACATTGTCCGACCAATATAATTAAGTTAAGCAAAAAGTCTTCAGTCTTCTAATATGGAGAGAGGAAAATTTGGTCCCAAGTCATTCACTGATTACCTAAGGTCTCTTAACTCTCTGTTAACATTACAAAATTAAGAGGCCTTAAATTTGTCCGACCCGCTATGCCTTAATGTCAATAAAATTTAACATTCTTGATTACATCAAAAACACACACGAACAACACACATTCCCTTCCCAACCACTGTACAAATTCTATCCCCACGATACACCACTACGCTTTGTAGATTTTCTCTCCATCTTTGATCTATATCTCTCTTATTCTGAACTCTAGAACACCGGAGACAAAAGCATGTTAGGCAAAAAGATGTCATCTTTCAGGAAGCTGGCCAGCAGAGTGAAGGCTAAAAGGAGAAGTGGGTTCGAGAGCTCACAAGAAGAACGTTTGTTAAAGGACTTCGAAGATGGTCTGTCCGGTTCATCAGTCAAACCCCCAACTGGGTTCTTCGTTGTATATGTTGGGGATCAGCATGAGAGGTTTGTGGTGCCAACAAGCTTCTTGTCTCACCCACTCTTCAAGATGTTGTTGGAGAAGGCACATAATGAGTTTGATCTCCACCAGAAGATCAACAGGCTCGTTCTTCCGTGCAGTGTATCCACATTTCAGGAAATTGTCAGTGTTGCTGAATGTTGCAATGGCAGGTTTGATGCTAGAAATTTGATTGAGGAGCTCATGTAGCTATTTCAATGCGTTTGTAGAAAACAGATGCAACATATATATACATATCAGCTCTACCAACTTGGATGGGCTAATTTTGCTAGCAACAGTGGCAATAGCTTGAGTTCTTAGACAAATTGTACAAATTTCTTCTTTTCTTCACCTCCATAGAATAGAGAGTGTTTCAACAAGTCTTGATGTGGGTTGAATGTAACATAGCAATTGATACCCTCCATTTTTGTAAATACTACGTCCACACTCTATAGTCTCTATGCTCAAAGGAGAGAGCAGGTCGGTGATATCAAGGTTCAATGTATTTGCTTACTCCAATTAGTTAGAGGATTTAGCGCCTCTGGACCTGGCGAGAGGCATTACTGGCAGACATGAGTCCAGAGGGTCAAGTGTCTATCGTTGTGTACTGTGAAAACATTTATTTGCATAATTTCTTTACTTTTCAACATAATTAAATGTAGCCGTTTTGAAGCAATAGCATTAAGTAATTTTTACATTTTTTCTTAAAATAAGCAAAGCTGCTAGAATTGATAAAAACCTTAATTGAATCCTTCAAAACGTAATATAGGGACCAATACCTGAAAATGGCATGAAATTGAGTTTATATGGTGCAGGAAAAAGCAGTGAAAAAATAACTATCTAGCTCCATGTCCATGTCTCAACTGGGCCTTAACCCACCCAGAAGAGCACGGTTCATTTTGGACACAAACTCCACCATTTGGTCCCTTGAATGCAACGGGACGGGCACACACAGGTGCAATCCAACTGCCAGTCCCGAATTGTATCGAACATCCACGGTCCAAGGCCATGAACCGAGGCACACCCCGTGTAGTCCTTTAGACCCACCACTTTTGGCTTATCATCGGAGTCGTCGATCACTGTGTTCTCGAAAACGAACAATAAGGAAGTCCTGAGCGAAGATGAAGGTGTTAGGGTAGGGTTCTCGATGGCCCTGCACATTAGGAAATTGAGATCTGACATATCCGAAAAGTGTTTGTTGCTGTTCTTTAACTACTATATTCTAAGTGTGAATAGGTGACGATGAAGAAATGAAATCTAACCGTCCATTTCATCAACGACTGTCATCCTCTGTGGTCTTTCTCGTTTTATTTCACTCTCGAAGATTCCACCAACAATTTCTGCTCTCTTCTACGGTTTTGCTCTCTCCTCTTGCTTCCTCTCCTTCTCCTAATCTTGATTTGAGATGTAGTCCGATGTCATGTCGGAGTACTTCATTTCTACTTCGGGCATAATCGAAAAGGTATCGCCGGAAGGCTTCCATTTTTTTCCTTTCTTCGTCACGCCTGTTTACCCTCAACTCGATGCTTTATCAAGTCCAACTAAAAGTTGTGCAGCTAGTAACGATCCTTTGTCGTTTCCCTCCTACTGAGTTGGTTTTGTTCATCGACGGAGCTGCTTTTTCCTTTGCATGATTTCGCTAGATTTTTAGAATCCATTTTTCTTCTCTCTTCTACTTGAATAGATGGATCCAGTAGAATGTAAGATTTTACTCACTTATCCTCCTCTTAATCCCTCCAAAAATCTCTTCTACTTGTTATTGTTTCCTATTTCGAACATGGAGTTCTTATTGAAGTTTTCAAATTGGCTTAATTAATATTCTAATGATCCTGTCAGACTAAATTGTCAGTGCATATGTGACAATATGCAATCCAGATATTCATTTTGCTTAATTGTTGTTCTGATGTTGTCTATAATAAATGTGTCAGGTTTTTCATCTCTAATATTTATCTGGAAGTGATTAATTTGAGTTCATCTCTTGTGTTTTGTTTAGTGGTTCACTATTTGAGATGCTAGGTTCATCTATTGATTTTTTCTTGCTGTTTGTCACAATGAATCTTGTACCGAAGTTGTGCGTTTCATCTACTAACTGTATAGATATGTTAATTAATTAAAATTCTACGTCCAGGTTCCTGTCGTTGATGGCTACTCATTTCCTTATCTCACCAAGCAAATGAATGGGGCTGATCGGCACATAACATCTTATCTAGTTGATTTACTATCACGGAGAGGGTAAGGGCCAAAATATACTCAAATGCCTTTTTTACAACGGACATGAAAGTGATGTGTGCACACACACATCCATCCTTTACGTACAATGTTAGTTATGATATCCTCCATTTTCTGTAGGTATGCAATGAACAAAAATGCTGATTTTGAGACTGTTAGGGAAATCAAGGAGAAGCTCTACTATATAAGGTGAACCAACATTGTTATGCTCAAGTATGATATCTCCAAACACCTTGCACATGAACTGACTTTGAATCTATTCCGCTTCAGTTATGGTTATAGCAGGGAAGGTCAATTGGGGCGTGAGACTACCATCCTGTTTAAGAACTACATTGTAAGTTATTCTCTAAACTATATTAGTTTGAATAAATTGGAACAAATCATTTTATGCCTTTTTAAATAGCTTTGATTTGAAAACTGACCAGGGTATGAAAAGAAGCAAGTTCTTTTCTTTATCTGAATTCAGAAAGGTTTATCGGTTGCATGGTTCATTAATTTCTTTTTTGAAATCTATCTGGTCACTCACCTCACAAGTATATATTTTTTTAAGTAGCTAAACTTCTTACCATGAATTGCTAATTATGAGCTTTGAAGGCCCTATCTGCATTAGTTTGTGAATGATCTTGTGTGAGGCTTTGGCTTGACATTCTCCTTCCTGTTTTCCAAGGCATCGGAGCACTAGAAGATTGCTACATATTAATCAAATATTGTATGCTAATAAGTTTTATGTTTATAGTTACCTGATAAACGAGTCATTAAAGTGGGTATCAAACGGTTCCAGGCTCCTGAGGTGCTTTTCACTCCAGTGAGCCTATGTTCTATGTCTCTCTCATTTTATGCCTTTCTTTACCATGGTTTTTAGGCCCTGTATTTGTAAATTTTCCTTTGAGTTGATGTCGTATAGCAGTGCAGTACATTGTTATAAATATTCTATGTATTGCTATGTTCTTTCATGCTTCTGTTGCTCATCCGTATGTTAGGTCCTCTAATTCTACATCCCTACCACCAGGCCAAAACCATGGTGGCTTGGGAGAAGGATCCTAAACCTCTACAATATATGGTTACTAGTTTGTTTATGCACACTACCATAGTTGGCAACTGCGTCTTGGGTCACGACGATATAGTTTACTAGTTATATTTCCTTTCAGAAGGACATGAACCATCTATATAATGAATTTCATCATTAGGACATTAAATGTGGGAGAGTTTGCAGAAATATGAATCTGATCTCCCTTATAAGTTCTTAAGATCATTAGGTTTTACTTCTTGCAGGATTTGATAGATGTTAGAGGTGATGGAATGGCTGACATGGTTTTTCGCTGCATTCAGGAAATGGATATAGATAATAGGATGACGGTAACAACATTATGCCTAATTGTTGTATAATGTACTGAAGAATCTAATGTTACTTAAAACCAACATTTACTCATTTATACTGACGTTTTGGTCTGTTGGTTATATAGTCTAACAAGCTATATTATCACTATCTAAAGTTGTCCCCTTTTTTACTATTTAATTTTTCCTTCTTAACATTCATATTAACATTCACATGAATAAAACTATTCCACTATTCCACAATCATTGGGTCATCTACGCCAATAGAACTCATTATGTGGCTAAGGTGATTAAGTAGACTTTCTGATCATGCAACACCAGCTCTCCGATCTCTCTCAACACCACTCCGCCGACTAGAATAACTCTTACAACTCCAGCTGAACATTTCTTCATCTGTGCGACCCCTTAACACTAACTCATATTGAATAAGAAATTTGGGTTTCATTTTTTATACAAGAGCTTACTCATTGCATTTGAGGATTTAATTGTACTTTTTCTTTGTTTATATGTTGTTGCATTTTATGCTAATCTGTTAATGTTCTTGAGGCTTGATAAGTAGTGGGTGAAGGCAAGTGGGTGAAGGCAAATGATGTTTTCCATGATGTGGATTTGCAGTCAGGTGATATTCTCTAAAAATGGAAATTTTCCTTAGGCGTTAAGAGTAATAGGCATGTAAATAACAGCAGCCTAATCGCATTTCAATTTTTGGTTCTCTTTTTCGTGTCTCAGGCTTTTGGTGAGGATTTCCTTGAGGACAAACTAAAAACTTTCTTCAAGTTGGATGCAATTCCTAAAACTATAAGCTAATGGTTAATGTTTCAGTCGAATTACATCTTAATTTCCATCTTCTGATTTAGCCACAATTCTGTATTTGTATGTTGTAGAATGATGGAGATTTCAAAATAGTGGTCGGTGATAATTTTGATGAGACTGTTTTGGATGAGTCAAAAGATGTTCTCCTTGAGGTACGGATGCAGGGAGAAACTGTGGCTTAAAACTTGCTCTAGTTCCTAACCTTGAAGAATTGAGTTTTGCTGTTTCATTCTTTTCGTTCATGTAATTCTCATTTGTCTGGTTACTTTACTACTTTCCCTAGAGTCTACTGACCATATGAACACTGATAGAAACTTAATTCTCTTTCTGCTTGTGGTTCTCTTTTTTCCTATTTGAATTTGTTGTTGTTTCACATGGCTTTCCTGGTCAATTTGGCGTTTCGTCTATTGTTGCGATGTGATTCTTTTCCATTTCTTGTTGTGAGCAGGTTAGGTTTAGTTATTCGTATTTAATTATAATGAATAAATCTTATTTGGAGCCATATCTCTTCAAGCAGAAATGTTAGTCACAGGTTCACTTAGTCAGACAATTTAATAGGGAAGAGAGACCAGATATAGGTTATTACACCAAATACCTTGATATCTTCGTTCATTCAAGAACTTAATAAAATGAAATAATTATTACCTACCCTAATAATAATCACGCACGCTTCATTGATTAAAGACAGTTATGAGTTATGTACTTTGGTAGCTGTTAAAAGATACAAAATTTAACACAGAAGATTCAAAAGCTTTTACATAATCCAAAAAGAATATGATTACTTCGAGATTTCCAAGGTAAGTACTTTTGATTGATGTTAAAAGATATAGGAGAATATGATTATTTAAACGATTGAAAAAAATATAATTACTTCACGCAGTCGACTACATTCATTATATCCTCTCCCTCTACGAGAATATGATTATTTAAACAATCGAAAAAAATATAATTACTTCACGCAGTTGACTACGTTCATTATATCCTCTCCTTCTCTCCATTCATTCCAACATGTCAAAGAATTAAATATAGCTTCTGCTTTCGTTCCAATGTTTCAAAGATTTAAATACATCTTTTCTCTTTTTAAGAATTAAATGAACAATAAGACGTGAAACAAACACCAATTAAATGATCATGCAACAAACACGTGTATATGACATCTTGCTTTTCTCTCGTTTCAACGAAACAATAAAAATATCTATATTAATACCACAGTTTTTGCTCGGAAAGATTCACTAGATTGTCATTCACCACTGCGTCTTTTATTTCACTCTTTCTCTCTCTATGTGAGAAAAATTATGTTTCTCTTCATCAATCATAAGGCATTAGTTTTTCTAGTTCTTGTCCTCCAAAACCAATATCTCAAGAAGATAGTGGCTAACATAAGTTGAACGTTTCTCTTTCTAGTTCTTCTTTTCTAAAATAATATCTCTAGAAGATAGTAGCTAATGTGAGCTCAACGTTTCTTTTTCTAGTTCTTCTTCTCCAAAACAATATCTCAAGAAGATAGTAGCTAATATGAGCTCAATGGTTGACAATATCAATTCAGAAATACCAGCGACTAAGGACTTGCTTGGACAGTTATCAAAAATTCTTGTTTGTAATGATTCACATGCTATTCCACTCCCTCACATGAAGTTGAAGGTGATATCCGTGCATCTTACAATCTTTTTTTTTCTTGTAGGGTATTAGTTTGTAATTTTTGTTTAAACCTACTTTCCTTTTTCTCTTTTCTTTTGTTATTGAATAGTTTGTGTTTTCTACAGTATCTCATTTTATTTATGAATCTTTTTATCTTTTTTTGTTTCAAAATTATTTTGTCAAGCTAAAACATATGGTGGATGAGAAGAAGAATAATACCTACAATCACCAAGTCATAACGAAAACATCTCAACTACAAAACATCAACATGTCTTATTTAAAGAACTTCTCTGCACAAACAGTCGTGGAAGAAATCTCCCTGCAATTGAAACTCTAGGGGCTTTCAACTTATACTCCAAGTTATTCGCAGAGCCTCTGTACTCTTGATAAGGTTAAATCAGCTCTGAAAAGGGAAGAACAATCCTATTTAAAAAAAACGATCCTTTTCATCTCTACCAACATTCTTGTCTGACCAAAACCAATAACAAGAACAACAAGAACAAATGCATGGAAGTGAAATGGATGGCAGAGGGACCATGTTTGCTGCTGGGTGTCTTGGTTGTTATATGTACATTATGGCTTTGAAGAATAATCCTAAATGTCCTCGTTGTAATGCTACCATTCTATCTCTATTATTGCCGGTCAAAAAGCCTCGACTTGATCTGAACGCAAGTATTTGATTGCTTGGGGGTGCAGGTTTTGTATGTTATAGATTATAAATTTTAGTACATATAAATTATGCAATATATAACCAATTTATGAAATCTTTATCTTTTTATGCTAATTTTACGCAAAATATATTTAGTGAGTCCACTGTCTTCATCCATATGATTCCTTTCTCGCTAAATTTCGAATGTACTATATTACATATTTCAAACACAAACAAATTATTTAGATTTTATTGTTTCCTAGTTCCACTGGCCTATTATTTGTAACTATGAAGTTCCACTGGCCTGGGATTCAGTGGTGCATGGGCGATGGATGACGGGCCCAGTTTTGGTTAGATAGCTGGGTCGGGGACTAGGGACCCTTGCTATTAGTCTCGACCTCCCCCCCACCCGATACCATCCTCTGTGTTTCCGTTAGGGACATGGTGAGCAAGGATGGCACCTGGAACTGGGGTCAATTCCAACAGTACCTTCCCAGTGTCATTTGTAGGCACATAGCAGCTATCCCAGCCCCCTATAACAGGGGCGAAGCGGATCGGATAGTCTGGGGCCCGGGACAGCGACAACTGTTTACTGTAGCTGCCACTTATGAGCTGATTGAGGGAACTCCCGCAGATGAATCCAATCGGCTATGGCCCCTGATCTGGAAATGGCCCGGCCCTCAACGAATTCGAGCCTTCCTGTGGTTACTGGCCAAGAATAAACTGCTCACTAATAAGGAATGCATGACGCGTCATATTTCCATGGACGCTTCCTGTCCTTTCTGTCAATAGGAAGAAACAGTGTTACACACACTACGGGACTGCCCCCAGACATCACGGTTTTGGGCAACGTTCCCTTATGTGCAAGGCGATCCGTTGTTTTTCCAGCAGTCCCTTGAGGAGTGGTTACTACATAATCTCCGTACGTTGCATCAAGGCTAAACATATGAGTGGATGACTCTCTTTGGCACAGCCTGTTGGCACGTTTGGCAATGGCGAAACAAATGTATCTTCGAGGAATCGTATCATTGGCCGATAGCCGGACCCATGATTGTGTTGAATTATGTTGATTGGATTACGCACGCGCAGAGGGCGATAGGACGAGCAGTCCCTCCAGCAGGGGCTCTGTTAGGCACTCTCATCAGATGGAGCGGTCCCACCAAGGGCTGGGTGAAACTCAACACTGACGGAGCAGTACCGTCAAGTCCCAGCATCGAAGCGGCGAGAGGGATTGTCCGCAATAGCACTGGTCAATGGTGTGGCGGGTTCTTGCAGCGGTTCGGGTCCTGCACTCCGATTATGGCCGAACTTCGTGGGGCCATCACAGGACTACACTTGGCCTGGGAATTAGGATTCTGACGCATTATTTTTAAGACGGATTCATTGGAGGTTATTAATATATTGTCTCCTTCTAATGATTCATATTTTGATGATTAGCAGGAGCTGCAGGAGTTCCGACTGCTACAACGACGTGCGTGGACACTACAATTACAACACGTCTACAGAGAAGGCAACCGATGTGCGGACCTACTGGCGCATTTAGCTCTATCCAACCCTCCGGGTATTCAGATCCTCAGTACTATCCCTGATCCATACCTTCAGGTTTTTCTACAAGATCTTCAGGGCATGCCGGCTCGTCGACAGTTACGGTCTTAGTTTAAAGTGTAGCTACTTTCCTTTGTAATCCAAAAAAAAAGAAAAAAGAAAAAACCAAACATGAAGAAATCGATAAGGCATACTATTTTGGGTCGCATATCCAAAGCGATGGCTAAGCGATGTACGTCCAGAGTTGTTTAACATGTACGCATACAGTAGGCATAAGAATTTAAGGATCAAAAGCTTTTTAATAAACTAAAATAAAATATTTTTAATAAATAATATTTACAAAAAGCTAATATATATGGACACTTCATCTTTATGATTTATGTAAACCACATGTTAGTTTAATAATAATTTATTAATATTAATTATAATAAAATATAAAATAAAGATGTTATTAACAATTGCCTACAAATTCGACATATATGAAATCAAACTAGAAGCAAAGCAAACTGGTTACGATGAAACTATTATAAGATAAACACCAAAAAAAAAATAACACCTAATAAATGCCTTTATTATTATTCATTTAAGAGAATTAATCATTTCAAAGAGATTAACTAACTACAATTGAGACTCTCCGACCCATGAATCACACATCCTCAGCTCGAGTTTTATTTCTTCTCTCTATCCATATCTCTGTCTCCTCAAATCAACTATCTAGAACATTCTGGTCTCCTCAAATCAACTATCTAGAACATCAAGCAAAACCCTGAGTCTTCTTTCTTTTCTCTGTCCCTCTCTTTATCTCACCAACTCAACCACCAAACATTTAAAGATATCAGTCGAACTTCAAAACAAAAGTTTTAACCTTCATCCAGCACTCGTAAGTTCTTCATCTCTTGATCTTTCAACACAACTTTTTATCGTTCTTCTGCATAAAAATTATTTTAACACAATCACACTAGGTAGTGGAAGTTCAAAACCTATTTTGTATGTTAATTTTTCTTTAATCCTTCGAAATGTCTTCACTAAATAGGCTATTTTCTACTCATATATTTGGATCGATGGAACGCCAAAACAACAGTTTTAACCTTCATCCGATGTTCATAAGTTCTTCATCTCTCCACCTTTCTACATAGTTTTTTATCGTTGTTATGCTCATATATTTGGATGTAAAGCACAAATAATGTGATTATAAATAAGAAATGAGATACTTCAAATCAGCTACTTTATGTTTGTAATATATAAGTAAGAGTAAACGTAATCTTGAGAGGAAACTGAACTCAATTCTAAAGGCACTAAAAGGGATCGAATCATTAATGTATATATTATTCCAGCGTGCAAGCGTCATGTATATATTATTGCAGCTTGTAAGCGTCTCATTAGTTTTACCTTTGGCACTCTTCTAGAACTTGCACAAAGGACATTTAGCACTATTGGCTGAAATCAAAGATAGCATTGTCTATGAAGCCTTAGATAGTTAAACCAGTTGGAGGATTTTCATTCATTAGAATAACTAATCTTCGTAAATGTATGTTATATATTATATGCTTATAAAAAATGAAAAGTTTTATTTTATTTAAAAAATTAAAAATTTAAATTATTATTATGATGATAAAAATGTCATATAAACTATTATAAACATATCAAATTCGTTGTATATATCATGTTTTTCTTTCTAAATTGTTAATTT
>JAOSBN010000004.1:32722560-32769816 GCA_027563595.1 Erythroxylum suave | reverse complement strand
GGGATCCTCGATGAATCCTCATATGATTGTTGATTAAAGATAATTGGGAGCTGCAAAAAGCTTTCTTTTAAGATGAATATTGTTCAAAGTTTGGTTCTTTATACAGAGAAAGAATAGAGTATTTGGTAGGGAAAGAGAGAGAGAGGCAAAGAACTTATATAAACCTCAATCAATCTCAAAAACTCAAACTCAAAAATTAGCCATTAAAAAAAATGCATAACTAATTATGTTGTTTATCATGAAAACAATTAACATCACCAAATCAAACCGTAACCAAAACCCCCAAATCCATTGACAACCTATGAAGAATAAAAGAACAATTAGGGAAACAAACAATGTGAATCAAGCCAAACTTATTTGTTAAGATAATCAATTTCGTAAACAAACAATCTTAAAGGTCAAAATCACAACAACTCTTAAAAGGAATATACCAAATCATAGAGTCAAACAAGAGAGAGAGAGACAAAGAAAGATTTGAGTTTTTTTTCCACCATTATTCATTGTCACCGAGAACTCAAAATTTCAACATATCACTTTGTAAATTGTTGAAACATTTATTGGATTTTCTTTTGGAGTTGGATTGTTTCTAAATGAAGGAGATGGGTTTTGGAGTTGGGATCGTAATGAAAATTGATAGATTTTCAAATTTTAAGATTTTTATCTCAACGAATTATTAATTAGTAAAATTAATTAGGATAATTAAAATTATTTTAATTAAATTAAACATAACAATATTAACCTAATAATTTTAATAATTAATCTTTAATAATTAGGTCTCATAATGCCATGTAGCACGTATGTGGTACAGTGAGACCCAATCTCAAATTAAAATTATTATTATTTTACATCACTATATCTCTATAACTCCATTATATTTTCTATCCAAGCCAATTTGAACAATGTATAACGCTAATGTTTAATCTGACTATAGTAATATAACATGTCGTTTTCCTATACTACGGGTTAAAACCCTAGATTACTGTAAATAAGAAATAATATTGAGAAATTAGAAAATGCATTTTATGCTCATACATATCATTAGCATACACACACGTGAATTTGATTTTTGTACATATTACAATGACTATACATGCACTCAATTGAAATTTTCTGGGTATAGATTATTTTTAATGATTATAATGTTAATTGTAGATTTTATGTCTTGAATTTGGTTGATAAATTATAATTGGTGATTTAGAATTTATTTGTTAAATTTGGGAATTCAGAAATTATGGGTATTTTTGGAGTAGAAAAATGCCAAGTAGTAAGACAAATTGGCTCCTGGTAGTAGAAATAAGTGACAATTGATAGTAGAAATAATTGACAAATGGCATTAGGATTTATTGACAAGTGTCATAGAAAATTAGGTGACAATTGGATTAGAAATTGGGAGACAAATAGACTAGTTATTAAAAGACCTATTGGAGACCGTAATAGGAGGACATGTGGCAAGAGATAAGTGTCACACCACTTGCCATATAGCTCACTTTCATTGTGTTCAATTGAAAGACAACCATTTTGTCTTTCATTTTGCTAAACACTCTCTCCTCCATTTTTTGTTCTTCCATGTTCTCTCATCAATGACACTCTCTTCTCACCCATGCCACATTGATCCTTGTTATCATCTTTCATCACTAGCTACTTCAAAATTCTTGCCATCTCTTCTTGTTACAAAGAAAACCTAATCTTTTCCTCCTTAAATAATGATGATCGTGTGAGTTGGAGGAGCGTAAGTGATTTTTGAAGAAGTTTGGTGATAAAACAAGCAAGTGTATTCTTGTTCTTCATGGCTTGCTTGATAGAAATGTTTTGATGATAATTTAAGAGGTAAAATGATCATGATAGGAAAGTTAAATATCTATTGTAACGTGGATGATGAAATAAGTGGGTTTATGTCATATTTTTGTGTATATGATGGGTAAGAAATTATGAAATGTTATGCGGATGTTTTTAAGATAGATTGGCTATAAGAATGGTGTTTGAATGAGATTTTAAATTTGATGAATGAAGAAATGTGTTTATGTCTTGTTTTGGGTTGATGAAAAGTTTAGAAAATTGATGGATGAATATAAGTGTTTGTGTTATGATTCGAGTGCATGAAAACCATAAGTTATAAGTTGTTACGTAGATGAAATAGGTTGTGAATTTAGGGTATAATGAAGGTGAAAATGTGCTTAAGAAAGATGTGGAGTAATGTTCTTAAGATTAGAAGAATTAGGATATATGTATGATTAATGAACAATGATTTATGGATTGTTTTAATTATTGATATTGAGATGCAACTGAGGGGAGAATGAAGAGGAAATGCAGTAGAAGTGATTAATTATTCATGAGATATCTTGGATATAATATGAAGGCTAAGAATGTGGAAAAATTTTGGATTACGTTAATGAAAAAATTAAATGAACGATAATGATTTAAATGAATGGATTTTTATGAATTTTAATGCAATTAGTATGGTAATTAGATTAGTATGAAATGAAGTTATATAAATGCATATGAATTCTGGAAAATTTGGAGTGTAAATGATGTTACCAAAAGTGTTGAATTCTTGGAAAAATAAAGGAAGAAAGGTGGGGCATGATCGTGGCCTAGCAAAAAAATTGGGTCACAACCATGACAGAGGCCCTAGGATCATGGTTAGTTTCACCAGCTTTTATCACGATAGTGGGAAAGTTCACCAAGTCCACCACGATCGTGAGCAGGCACGAAGAGAGAAAACTTGTCTTCTAAGTGATGTTTGAACTAATTAATACTAAGGTACTTCTTACGATATAATTAGGCTTAGATGAGGTCTTGAATGAACTTAATTGATGATGGATTAGGTAATTAAATTAAGTAATGTACATTAGGTATAAATGAATGATTGAATGATGATGTTAAATGATCATGAGAAGTGATTTAAGGATACATACCTGGAATAGTCAAATTGAGCATGCATTATGCTTAATACATATACATATGTATATGATTGAATACTTATATTATTGTGCAAATTAGTAATGTGTATAAATGTGTGTATTCAATGGTATAAAAGCGCAAAATGAATGACTGCATCTAGACATTACCGGGACATCAAGGCAATAACTATCTAAAGCGTATTGTGAATAACCTAGATATTCTCACTAAGATTGTATTTGCTTAGATTTATTTTACTGAAGTGATAATTATATAAACGTGAAAATGTCGGATATTGATGGTCCGAGGAGTTTGATATTTGAAATCTTATTAAAAGTGCTTCATTGAATATGAATTTTAATGATGCTTCATTGAATATGAATTTTAATGAAATAAGTGTTTTCAACCAAGTTGTTGAATGTTAGACTTAGATTCGATGAAATTATGAAAAGTGAATATGTACTGAATAAAAGTGATTGACTGTATTTATGTGAATTTATGCATTTCATTAATATGCATGATCAGATAAAAACACTTGTAACCGCAGTAGCCAGTGAAACAAAACTTAAAGCTCAGAATGTGTGTAAGAGTCACATTTTCAATATGTAAAATGAGCCTGGTATCTCTAATGGACACGAGACAATTATCAATGAGCCTGATTTCTACAACAGATACGGGACAGTTAAAAAGGCACTTAGTCACAACAAAGTAAAAATTAAAAGTGAGCCACATGTGCATTGCTTATACAATTAAATATGTACTAAGTGAATGATCTAATTAAATTGTCTGAATTACACTGAAATTGAACTATGAAATAATGCGAAATATGTTAATTGTTTCTGAAACTTGAAATGTAAATTGTTATGTGTTTTGATATGAGCGAGTCCATCAATGATGGTTAGCTCACTGAGTTCACAAAACTAATCAAAATTGCAATGTAGTTTTTCATATACGAGAGTGGAGACTTAGCTTCTAAGACAAATTAGAAGAAACCTCATATTGCATTTTGGACTTAAGAAATGACTTACAGGTCGGTTAGCTGAGACTGAAGAGTTAGCTAGAGTTTTTGAATAATTCTTCTTTTCATGTCACCTAATTTGTGAAAAGAGCAATAGACTCTAATAGGCTTTTGATATTGTGTATATATATAGATCATGCAGTGAAAAGCTACATTGTAACTATGCTTTTATAAATGAAATGAGGAATTGATTTCTAGATATTGTGTTATTTGTATTTTAATTATGATGCCATATAAGTGAATGTGATTGTTCTAACGCGCCGCTTTCATGGTGCATATTACCCAACGTCTACAGGATGTCAGGTAGATGTCCTGTGGAAGTGGGGTGTTATAAGTAAAATATTAATGTCTAATTTGTATTCAACTACAAATGTTGAAGTTATTTTTACCTTTTTTATCAATAAGGTTTTGAAGATGTTACTAATGTCGAGGCACATCTAACTTTGCCTACTTTCGATAAATAATTTATTAATAAATATTACATAACATATTAAAATTTAATTAATTAAAAATAATTTATCTTTAAGTTTTATCGAGGGTTAACTAAAAAAAGCCCAAACTTTTGTCAAATTTTCATTTATAGTCCGAACTTAAAAAATAATAAAATGCTTAAACTTTTAATTTTTTTAATTCTAGCTCGAACTTCAAAACATATCAATAAAATACTTAAACTTTCAATTTTTTTTCAATTCTAGCCCAAACTTCAAAAGGTAACAATAAAATGCTATAACTTTCAAAACTTTTCAATTCTAGCCCTATATTAGAGTTTCCATTAAGTTCGTTGATGTAACTTGTCATGTGTTTCAGAAACTTTAACTATTAATACTCGTCAGTCAAAATAAACATAACGAATGAAAATTAATGAAATGACGTCGATTAATCACATAATTAAAACAACTTCGTTGTTTAAAAATAACCTAAATCGGATTACGCAACCCCAAGAACCTTACTCATTGATTTCATTTTTTTCCTTTGCTTTAAGTTTATTTTCTCGTTGTCCTCATTTTTCGATTTTCAAATTACGTAATCTTGACACCCTCACACTAAGAACATCAGGAGAACGAATTAAAAATGAAGAGTTTACTATTGCAATACATTATAATGTGAGAGTAGTTTGGAGCATCAGAAGAACAAATAGAAAACAAAGAGCTGAGAACATTGTGAGAACAACAAATATCATCGGGCTAAAATTGAAGAAAATTGAAAGTTTTTTATTGTCACTTTTTAAAAATTGGGTAAGAATTGAAAAAAATAAAAGTTTAGGCATTTTATTGTTACTTTTCAAAGTTTGGGTTATTTTAAAAACTTGACGAAAGTTTGAGTTTTTTTATAATTAACCCTTTTTCTAATATATAATTATAATTAGTAAAAAATATCTATATTGACATTAATAATTAAACAAAAATTGTTTTTATTTAAAAAACTAAAAATAAAATTACAACAATAGTTTTACTATAAATGTATCAATTTCCCACAAATTAAAAATTACGACAAGAGTTCTACTGTAAATGTTTCAATTTCCCACATTCATTTGTCTTTTCTTCGTAGACGGTTGGTCATGGGACGTCAAATTCAGAGGCATATTGTTGTTATTGAAAAAAAAAAACTAGTGAAACGGCATAGTTTCTAATCGTAGTCAAAATCACTAAAACTCCACCGCCCGAGCCAGCGGGGCTAAAAAATTTCAAATCCCAAACCCAGCCCGCTCTCTGTTCACTTTCTCATCCAAAAAAAGAAAAAGAACAGATAGACGAAAAGAGGCCTCTCGAAGGAGTGAATCCGATCTAACAGTAACAATCCCGATAGAATCAGAAAAATGTCGGGTCGACAGGAGAAGGAGAAAGGTGTTAACGTCCAGGTTCTTCTCCGATGCAGGTTAGCATAGTTTTCGATGCACATGTATGCTTATGTGCTTAAATGTGGATAAAAGGTTTATGTTAGTGGATTAATTTGAAGTTGTTTGGTTGTTTATGTTGTTTTTGTTACTGTAATTAGGCCTTTTAGCGAAGAGGAGTTGAGGAACAATGCTCCTCAGGTAGTTACGTGCAACGAGTACCAACGAGAGGTTGCCGTCTCCCAGAACATCGCCGGCAAGCATATTGATAGAGTTTTCACTTTTGACAAGGTTCTTTCTTTTTTATTTTTATTTTTAGTTTCTTCTGTTTTAATTTGTTCCGAATTGGTGTTGCAAAGTGGATATTGTAGGTCAGACGGTTGTTTTTGGGTGCTACAGGTTTTTGGACCTTCAGCACAGCAAAAGGATCTTTACGAACAAGCTGTTGTGCCGATTGTGAATGAAGTTCTGGAAGGTTTCAATTGTACTATATTTGCATATGGTCAAACTGGTACTGGTAAAACATATACAATGGAAGGTGAATGCAAGAGATCTAAGGTAGGGCTTTTCGGCAGCTTTTGGTTGTTTGAGTTTGATGTTTTACATTTTATGATAAGTATAACTCAATTTGACTTCCTGTTGATGTGATTTTCCAATGAGACAGAGTAGGCCAAATGGGGAGTTACCTCCAGAAGCTGGGGTCATAGCCAGAGCTGTCAAGCAAATTTTTGATACTCTTGAAAGCCAGAACGCAGAGTATAGTGTGAAGGTGACTTTTTTAGAACTGTACAACGAGGAAATCACTGATTTACTTGCTCCAGAGGAAATCTCCAAGGTTGCTTCGGATGAAAAGCAAAAGAAGCAGTTGCCGTTGATGGAAGACGGGAAAGGTGGAGTTCTTGTAAGAGGGTTGGAAGAGGAGATAGTGACAAGTGCAAGCGAGATTTTCACCCTTCTAGAGAGAGGATCTGCGAAACGTCGAACTGCTGAAACCTTGTTAAACAAGCAATCAAGGTAGCAATTTGCTGGCTATTTAACCCTTATGGTAACTTAAAGATTTTTTACAATATCTTAAGAATCTTTCTTATCCTTTAGCCGGTCGCATTCTCTCTTTTCCATTACGATGCACATTAAGGAAGCAACACCTGAAGGTGAAGAACTAATCAAATGTGGGAAGTTGAATCTGGTGGATCTTGCCGGGTCAGAAAACATTTCGCGATCTGGTGCTAGGGAGGTACATAAGTTTGTTTTGACACATTGATATAATGAGTTTTGATGGTCATTAGTAATAAGTTAACTTATAATATAGTTATCCTGTTGGTTATGCTTTAGGGTCGTGCAAGAGAAGCTGGTGAAATAAACAAAAGTTTACTCACCTTGGGGCGAGTGATTAATGCCCTTGTCGAGCATCTTGGCCATATACCTTACAGGTTCGGATTGTTTTCCTGGTTGGACTGGTGAAAGCCCGTACTAAATATCTTTTTCTAACTTATGTTCGTAAATAACTACACTCCAGAGACAGCAAGCTTACAAGGTTACTTCGTGATTCACTTGGGGGAAGAACTAAAACATGCATCATAGCTACAGTTTCCCCAGCCGTTCATTGTCTCGAAGAGACTTTGAGTACACTGGATTATGCACACAGGGCAAAGCACATAAAAAATAAACCTGAGGTATGCTGTTGATTAGTAGTTTATGTATTTGATTGTTAGCTTAACAGAAAAAAATTGATTATGAACCAGTGCACTTTTCTTTTGATCTGTTAAGCTAACATTCAAATTCAAAAAGTCAACGTAATTCGTGCGTCTCTTTGTAATTGTTATAAAGAGGCTGTTTTGCGATTCAAATTTGTGACCTTATAATTTGTAGAACTTTTACTGGTTGCCCCAAATCTCATTCAAATTCATAAAATAAAAAAATTCTGATCACAAGAATTTCTTCCAGAAGTAATAACACGGATGATATAGAGCTTATGATGTCATAACTCTGCAGTGATTGATTTTGCAATAGTTAAACAGATGCCAACCACCGTTTTTCTTGCGCTTTCTATGTTTGTTTAAAACGCTGACGATAAGGTTTAAGCAGGTGTTCAAAGACAGCAAGTTTTCATATTTCAGCTCTTATAAAACATTCTAAGAGCTAATCTACTTATCTGAGGGGCATTTTACAGCTTAAGTTATGGTTCTGTTGAAAAACCTTGAAAAATGATTATATCCAATTTCTTCTCTTCTAGATCTCTCTTGTGGTTTGTAAGCCGATATATACGGTTTTTGAACCCCTGACAAAGTAACTTGAATTTCTCGTTAACGTATAATGGGGATATGCTTCTAGTGGTCTGTTATTGTTTAAGATATGGACCTTGTTCCAAAACTTAAACTAGACACATGGACTGAACAGTACCTAGAAATTGAAGAATTTGATTTCCTTGTTTGTAGGTTAATCAAAAAATGATGAAATCGACTCTTATCAAGGATCTTTACGGAGAGATTGAAAGGCTTAAGGCAGGTGAGGTGGCTTGGCTTTGGCGGGGTGGTAAACAGAAATAGATGCAAGGAGTTAAATCTGTTGCATCAAACTTATGACCTAGTTTTCTGACTTGCTTCAAATGCCGTCACGTTGTTTAGAGGTTTATGCAGCACGTGAAAAGAATGGCGTTTATATTCCAAAAGAACGATACCATCAAGAGGAGAGTGAAAGGAAGGTAATTCTTTGTTCCAAAGTTCCATCATATATAGTTTTCTTAACTTTAAGCGGCCAACTTTGTTCCAAAAAATGATATTTCCTTTTTGAAAAATTTTCTTTTCTGCATTTATCTCAATTTTGCTGCTTAAAAGAGACACAGAATACGTAATTGTTAGCTTGGCATTGTTGTGTTTCACTGACAAAGTTGTGAATGTGTATGATTTTTCTTACATATGTTCGTGTTTTGGTGTTCAGGCCATGGCAGAACAAATTGAGCAAATGACAATAAATATTGAAAGTAACCAGAAGGTTAGTGTGAAAAATTAATACAGTGTTTGTGAAATAGTAAGGCGTTGATTCCTTGGATAACCAATGAACAATATGTTGGGTCAGCAATTTGAGGAGCTGCAAGATAAATACGTTGCCCAGGTTCGGCAATGTTCTGAATTGAGCAGCCAATATGATATAACAGAGGTATGAAATGTTTATAAGCTTTTTGTACAACATTGTTTATATAGATAGGTCCCATCATGTGCATCATATATGCAGAGAAACTTAAACCAAGTCAACAAATTATTAGCCAGCACGGAGGAAGAACTTAAGAAGTGCCGCTATGGTCTGAAAGAGAGGGATTTTATCATATCTGAACAGAAAAAAGCAGGTGTGCTAAATATTTGTTTTATCTTCATAATGTAATTCATTTTGGTACTTGATACTGCTCTTGAATTTACTGAACAGAGAGTGCTCTGACTCATCAAGCATATGTTCTACGGGCTGACTTGGAGAAATCTCTGCAGGATAACGTTTCTTTGTTCCAAAAGATAGGTACGAAGTTCTTTGTCTGTTGAAACTACCAGGTTCATATGGAGCCAACAAACATTACTCACAAGCAAATTCAATGTGGTGTAGGTAGAGAAGACAAACTTAATGAAGATAACAGATCAGTGGTGAACAGCTTCAGAATAGAACTCTCGAAACAAATTTGTTCTCTAGGAGATATGCTGGCTAAATCAATGTCTCAGCAAAATGAACATATTCATTGTGTCGAGGATCTTTGTCATTCGATTTTAGATATACATAATAAGGTATCAGGAAGCATCTGCATTCCAGATGTCTGCTTTTCGTTACCATTTCCTCTTGTTAAGAACATTCTGTTGCAATGATTTGAAATGAAGAGGTCTGTATTGATTCCAAATGCATTCAGGCAGTCAAGGAGACGAGAAATAAATTAACAATTTCAAGGAATTTATATTTATCCCACTTGGAAGCAGTGCAGAATGTTGTGCGTTTGCACAAGGCGAGCTCCATTGCAGGAATGGAACAAATTTCTTCTTTGACAACTTCTAATAAGGAGTCGATTGAAGAAGTGGGGTAGCAATTATTCAAATTTCGTTTTCACTTTACCAATAATTATCCTGTGGAGATTTATGTATGCCTCCTTTCTGAATTAGTATCTAGCATCAGAGGCTGGTCAAGCAGATTCAATATTTGAGGATCTCCAGAGCGGTCTCTCAACTCACCAAGGAGAAATGACTACATTTGCAAGGGAACTGCAGCAGGTTTATAGTTTTAACTCTGCTGTAAATGAACTTTGATTGACCGTGCTAATGAATTATTGCGAAGTTAACAAAATCTTGTCGATGTCTGAAGCTAAATTATGTATTCTTTTGCATTGTTGAAAAGTACACTGAAATTCTTAAAGTTATTTAATTTTGAAAATGACGCGCCTATGCTGCAGTCCATCCTAGTATTTCTGCTAGGAGTTGCCTACACTTCCAGTGTTTTCTCTTGCTTTAGCAACAAAACATACCCTTTCTGTTTCTTGTTCCTTATTGTTGATGTTGGAAATTCATCAGAGATTCGATGAGAGTAACAAGCAGATAAAGGTGATTTCAGCATACATGAATGAGTTCCTCAAAAAGATATCAGAAGTAGCCGAAAGGCTAGAAAATCATGCAGCGCAAGCTGACGAGTTCCAATCGAAAACTATTGCTGATTTTCAGAAGGCTTACGAGGTACGTTTTGTTCATCCCGATGCTTCTACAAAACATTGGTCAATGCAAACCCAAACTTTTCTTTTGCAGGAGCAATCAAAATCTGATGCTGAGAAGCTTGTTACTGACATTAACAGTCTAGTCTCTAACCACATCAAGCGTCAGAAAGAGCTGGTGGGCTCCACATTTTCTTTTTTTTGTTTTTCCGCTTTGATTTGTATGTTTGACTTATTACCAAGATGCGCATACTTTTGTTTCCACAGGTGGATGTAAGGCTAGGTCACCTTCGAGAAAATGCTACTGGAAACAAGATATTTTTGGAAGGACAGGTTTCTTCAATGGAGGGCACTACAACAGAGGCAAAACGAAAATGGCAGGAATTTTCTAGTCAAGCGGAGAATAATGCCAAAGATTGTGCAGATTACTCTGCTGCGAAACATTGTCGTATGGAGTTACTCATACAGCAATGGTGTGTTGGTCTTCCGTGTTATGTTTAGTGCACAAATATTTATAATCCGTGTACTTGACTATTTCCCCCGTTCCCTAGTTTGACAACAGCCGAATCGGCTACAAAGCACTGGAAAAGAACCCATGAGTCGGTTAATGAGATGGGCAAGAAGCACGTCTCCGCATTGATGTCACTTACTAAGTAGTAGTCCTTACCTTTCTTCAAGTTTTCATATGTTAATTTTCTCATAAACTGTCCGATGAAATATCTTGTCAGGTATAACCTTTGTATTAGGGACCAAAATTGATGCAAATTTTTAACAGTATTTCCGCAAAAACTTTCGACATGATCATGTCGTATTACCAGTATTTATTACTTCTTTATCGTAACCATATCATTACTTTGGTGCAGAAATGCATGTGACACTAGTGAGCAGCATGACGCCGAAGTTGATTCTGCAAGAGTTGCTGCCGAGGAAGATGCGGCAAGGAATAATGAAGATATTCTTCGTCACATTGAGAGTGAGTACAATTGGTTTACATATCTTTAAAATTTTCCATACTAAAAGCGTCAATTTCCTTTGGGGTTAGCTTATGTTGAATCACGATCTGGGACGCATTTCACGTTTTCTGTTGTGATAATTGCTACAGGTGTATCGGAGCAAGAACGAGAAGCTGTATCTGGTATCCTGGAGGCAGTGCAATCTCATGCAAAAACACTGGAAGTTTTGAGGGAAGATCACTCTGATCAAGCCGCAGCAATTGAAGAGAAGACGAAGGAAACTTTTGGGCAGCGATATATGGTAGGCTAAATTTAACACAGATAACTTGGTTTTAGCTTGCATTCATCTCATCTTTCCCACATCTCATATAATTCTGAAAACCACTACCAAATGTCCAAATTTGAGTCCTCGACGAAGAATTTTTGTTTGTGCAGGACTATGAGCCAACAGGTGCAACCCCAGTAAGAAGTGAGGCAGAAATTCCTAGTAAGGGGACAATTGAGGCACTTCGAGCAATGCCAATGGACGCGCTTCTCGAGGAATTTCGGGAAAACAATTCTTATGAATCATTCGAGGGAAAGCAGTTGAAGCCATCGCTGATACCACGGTCACCACTGACGCAACTCAACTAGAAACAACGTGGTCTCATTATCTCGCTCACAAACGCCGTTGAACGTCAATTGGTATCTTTACCTTTAGTGAGCTTCATACACACGGTTACTGGTGCTACACATAATGGAGGGAAACGAAGTGGAGTCCTAGAGGGTGATTTGGTTATAATGGGGCATTGGGAACGAAAAATTATAGTGGGTGAAGATCCCCATATTTGGGTCCAGCCCTGAATATGTGAATGAGATCCAACGCAATGTATAACAATTGTTTCCATGAGAGTAGGAAAGCGAAGTTTTGTGGGTAGTGATTAAAAGCATGGTGTAAATTCCAGCGAGGTCTATTGTTAAATGATTCAATCTTATTTGGGTACGACTCTGTTTTGATGAAAAGTCTACCGTAAGTTATGATTGGATTTTCATCGCACTTATCAGCTTGAGCCATGACTAACATAAGGTGTTTGATCTCAGAAAATAAGGGCTGTCAGTACGTACATTTTGACGGAAGATTGAGAAAATCATCGGTCATCACATAAACCTTTTATGAGCTAGGATTGAACCCGTATTCAAGTATTTCCACATCAGTCGGTGACTGAAAAATAAAGGACGTAATGCATCTTAGCATCGAGTCATTGTCTTGCCTATGATTTTATTTTCAACCCGAGCCGCCCAGACCCAGGAGTCGGGACATTTGTAAACTTGAAACTTATGTTTAAACTCCGAACCCAACTCAAATCCGTTCCTTGTCATGGAAAAGTTCGTCTCCTTCTTGCTTCTACTGCTACAGACTTTGTGGACTCTGACGCCACACGTGAACCTCAATCCCATCAACCCACCACCTTAAACCCGCCTTATACCCAATCGCCGGAATTTTCCAGCTCAGATTCTTTCCCCTCTTCGGAGCTTCACTCCAAGTTTTACATTTCTTTACTACTGACATGTAAAGACATAGATCAAATCAAACAATTCCATGCTCAAGTTACAACCAATTGCATGCTTCATGACCTCAGTGTTGCCAATAAGCTACTGTACATGTATGTACACCACAAGCAGTTGATCGATGCTTATATCTTCTTCGACAAAATGTGTGAGAGGGACACATTTTCTTGGAGCGTAATAGTTGGAGGGTTCGCTAGGGCCGGTGATTATATCCGTTGTTTTGGGACTTTTGGAGAGTTTCTGAGAACTGGGTCGCAACCTGATAACTTCATTTTGCCTTTTGTGATAAAGGCTTGCAGGGATGAATTGGAACAACTTGTTGGTAGGTTGATTCATTGCATTGTTTTGAAATGTGGGTTGCCAAACGATCGTTTCGTATGTGCTGCTTTAGTCGACATGTATGTCAACTTTCGAACGATTGAGGATGCCAGTCAACTGTTTGGTGAAATGCCTTGTAGGGATCTGGTGACCTGGACAGCGATGATCAGAGGATTTGCTGAATGCGGGAGTGCGAACCAGTCGTTGGTTTTGGCCGATCAGATGATAGAACAGGGTGTCTTTCCTGATAAGATTGCTATGGTGACTATTGTCAATGCTTGTGCTAAATTTGGTGCTTTGAATAAGGCTAAACTTGTTCATGATTACGTACGTGCAAATAAATTTCCTTTGGATGTGATACTGGGGACGGCGATGATTGATATGTATGCTAAGTGTGGGAGTGTTGGTCTCGCGAGGGAAATCTTTGGTATCATGAAAAGGAGGAACGTGATTTCGTGGAGTGCTATGATTGCAGCTTATGGGTACCATGGGCAAGGCAGGAAGGCTCTTGATTTACTTCCTATGATGCTGAGAAGTGGAATATTACCTAACAATATAACCTTTGTTTCTTTGTTATATTCCTGTAGTCATTCGGGCCTGGTTCCAGAAGGTCTTGCACTTTTCTCCCTAATGTGGGATAAGTATGGAGTGATGCCAGATGTGAAACATTTAACATGTATGGTTGATCTCCTTGGACGCGCCGGGAGGCTGAACGATGCATGGAGGCTGATTGAGACTATGACGGTTGAGAAAGATGATGGTGTGTGGTGTGCGTTGCTTGGTGCATGTCGAATCCATAAAAATTTGGACTTGGCAGAGGAGGCAGCAAAATCCTTGCTTGAGTTGCGACCACAAAACCCTGGACATTATATACTGCTTTCAAATATTTATGCAAACGCTGGTAGATGGAATGATGTTGCTAACATCAGGGATATGATGACCAAAAGACAACTAAAAAAGATTCCTGGTAACACTTGGATCGAGGTAGGTGATGCCATTTATAAATTTAGTGTAGGAGACGAAACACATTCTCGATCAAAGGAGATTTATGAGAAGCTTACGAGCTTAGTTCAAAAGTTAGAGTTGGCTGGTTATGTGCCAGATACAAACTTTGTTCTACATGATGTTGAAGAGGAAGTCAAACGTGGAATTCTCTATAGCCACAGTGAGAAGTTAGCTATTGCATTTGGCCTTCTTGCCACTCCTGAGGGAACTCCCATTAGAATTTTGAAAAATCTTCGTGTTTGTGGTGATTGTCATACATTTATCAAGCTGACATCAGTTGTTTCATGGAGGGAGGTCATAGTTCGTGATGCTAACAGGTTTCACCACTTCAAGGAAGGGACTTGTTCATGTGGGGATTACTGGTAATTGGTTTGGAGATGGTTGTCCTATACTGCTGATTTGTGTGCCAGTTGGCTCCCACTGCAATACTGGGACAAGTAAATTATTGTTAATTCCTTATTGTTAATTGGAGCTTTTGTGGGAGTCTGGCAGTTGCATTAGGTTATTATTAAGGATGCACTGGATGCTATAGTTTCTTGTCTTATGCAAAGATGCCAGTGTAGTGGCTGGATACTTTCAGTTATTGTCTGAACCCCGCTTTGTGATTGTCAATTACAGCTCTTGATATGTCAAATATCAGGATCTGTAATTGACCAACTTCTAATAGGTGATAGGTGAAATTTTATCCCGATAGAGGAAAATATCCTTCTTACACATGGACTAGCAGTCATAGTTCTATTAAAATTTTACAGAGGGGCTATATTTGGAGATTCAGTATTGCTCAGAAGATTAAGATTTGACATGATTATTGGCTTTATAAAAACCTAAAAGATTGCTTCAACATCTGTTCTACCAGCTGAATCCACAGTCAGTGCTCTTATTAATCCTTCTACTAACTGGGGGATCAAAAATTGAATTGATGAAAACTTTCTGCCATCCAAAGCTAGTGAAATCATGAAACTGTGCTCACAAGGACCGTCGGTTCAATATTGAATGGCATCAAAATGAGAAGAAATGGAGTTAATGCTGTCCAGTTGGCATATTACTACATCTTGAGTCCGGCGAAGAATAACTGTCCAAGAAGCAGCTCTAATTCTCACTTATTTGTAGAGAAGGTATAGAAGACACTATGGTCTCCAAACTTCCATATGAAAGTTAAGATCATTATGTGGAGGATAGCATTGAATGCATTTTCTGCAAGAGATATGTTGATGAAATGGGGGTTAGTTAGTGGAGATCAACTCTGCTCAGTTTGCAAATGGGAGGCAGAAACAGATTGCCAATTTATTCGATGCCTGTGGTTTATCTCCTATTTAAGGAACTAATTTAATTCCTGAGAAACAATTTGGCTCGTGGGTGTTCAATCAATCTGAGGTGGCTAATATGGACGTCATTAGGATTATTGCTACTATCTCTTGGTTATTATGGTTCCATAGAAGCAAGGTGGTTCATGATCAAAAGAAAATAAAATAGGCGGAAATTTCTTTTCAAGCTTGTAAACTTATTCGTGATTGGAATTTGGGGCTGGAGTGGACCACTTTACAAGCTTCTTCTTCTTCCAGATCAGCTTTATGGTCAAAATCACTTGAAGAACTGTTGAAAATGAATAGTGATGGAATGTGGAATTCAAATGGTCAAAAATGGTTTGCGGCATTATGCTGCTTAATTGGAGAGACTTTAGTTTATGCCAGCATTTGTTCCCAGCCCCTTTTTCTTCTTCCCCATCTGTTGTTGAGACAAACAATTCTTCACAGAACCATTATGTTGAAGGCTCTAAATGTTTCTTCACGGATCCTGGAAAGTAATTGTGCAGATGTCATTAAGGCTTTAAATGGTAAAGAGGCTTGCGTGGTTGAGTGTGGTGGTATCGTAAAATCTATTCGGAATGAATATATCTTTCCAAACTCAACATCTTTTGGTTTTGCAGATAGAGAGGATAATGTTGTTTGCCTATTCCAGTAGTGCATAGTGCACTTGAACGGGGAGTTGTATGAACTGACGAATTTTCTGAATAACTTGTGATTATGTCAAATGCGGATTGTGATTAATTACTACTTATTTTACAGAAAAGAAGTAGTGCTAGGTGAATTAAAAAGGTAAGGTGATCAATTCTAGTTTCTTTCCTGTTGATGTTTGTTTTCTTATTGTTTTTTCTATCTTATTGGCTGTGCCTCGTTAGTCCAGTTAAAATCATATATGAATACGTAAATCTTCACTAGATATAGAACTAGTTCTGTTTCAACTGTAACTGAAATATTTTGTGTTAATAAATATGAGAAATAGATGCTGCTATGGAAACAACATCTTTATTTGCTGTTAGTTACCAGCCTGATGCATGTCAAAAGTTCTCTTTTTATTTTCAACGCTTCCCTCTTCACAAAACATAATATTAGTTCTGATAACCCTGATGGGATCCCGCACTAACAACGGCCAAACAAGCAACCTGGGTTTTAATGGAACAAAAACCAAGAACAACCCACAGTAAAGAAATGATAGAACAAAACAATAGAGTAGAATGCTTGATACTATATTGTATTGAGAATGTTGTAATTGTTGACAAAGAAAGGGATAAACAGCAATTTCAGAGGCTGAATCTCTCCTAACACCAATTCGAGAGGGAGCAGCTCTCCAACAAACTCATTGTAATTCTTTTAAGTAAATCTTCCCCTTATTCTTTCCTATCCTCTGATATATATATTACTCAATGACAACAGAATTCCCCGTTTCACTCATACGTAACAAACACAGGTCAGCATGCCCATAACAAACTCCTCCCCATCTCACGTCATTGGCCCACCTTCTCTAGCCCAACGTTCCTCTTCTTGCGTCTACAATAATGCTTATGTACCAGAGGCCTATCAATACCTTCTCTAAGAAGGCAAACCTTGTCCTCAAGGTTGAAAGCTGGAACTGTTGGTTAATCAAATCAAACCAAGTAGCCTCAAAATGCGGCAAGTGCTTCCAAGCAATCATCACTTCTATTCCGGAGTCTCCATTTTCGGAATGCACATTCAGCACTGCTTTCGGTTCCACATTCCATTTTAAATCCATAGTCAAAAATGGGGGTAATTCCTGGCAAGGAGTGTCAACTCCTAAAGCCTCTCGAAGTTGAGAGACATGAAACGTAGGATGGACACTTAAAGTTTCTGGGAGTTTTAGTTTATAAGCTACAGGTCCTATCCTCTGCACCACTTCATAAGGCCCGAAATAACAAGGGGATAGCTTTTCATTCTGTTTCCGTGTCAATGACTTAGACCGATAAGGTCGAAGTTTGAGGTACACCAAATCCCCTACTGCAAATTCATCATCACGCCGCTTCAAATCAGCAGCTTTCTTCATTCGATTATGGGCGATCAACAAATGGTCCTTCAGTTCATCTAGCACTCTATCTCCAGCCTGAAGTTGGTCCTCCAATTCTGAAATAGGAGTCAGAGATGAACCATAGCATATTATAGGCGGCGGGTTACGTCCATACAATGCCTTAAACGGAGCGTATTGGATAGCTGTATGGAAGCTACTGTTATACCATAATTCAACCTATGTAACCCACTGCTACCAGGTCCTAGGTTTCATATTCGCAAAGCATCGCAAATGAGTTTCTACACCACGGTTTGGCTGTCCAATTGTGGATGATACGCAGTGCTCCATCGCAAAACAGTGCCCTATAATCTGGAAAGTTCAGTCCAGAAATGGCTAATGAAAAATTTGTTTCAATCAGAGACAATGGACCGAGGAAATCCATGTAGACGAACCACATTTTGCACAAAAATATCCGCAACCTTAGCTGCCGTGAAAGGGTGTTTCAGAGGCACAAAATGACTGTATTTTGTTAACCGATCCACCACAACCATGATAGCATTAAACTCATTTGACTTCGGAAGTCCCCCGATGAAACCCATCGAGATGTCTTCCCAAACGGCTTCCGAAATGGGCAAGGGTTGGAGCAGCCCTGCGGGAGACAAAGTAAGATACTTGTTTTGTTGACAAATGGAACATTTTGTCACAAACTCCTGCACATCTTTTTTCATTCCATCCCAAAACAATTCATAGGCAATCCGCTTGTATGTTTTAAAAATCCTGAATGACCCCCAAGCACGCTGGGTTTTAATGGAATAATAACCAAGAACAACCAGCAGTAAAGATATGATAGAAGAGAATAATAGAGTAGAATGCTTGATATTATATTGTATTGAGAATGTTGTAATTGTTGACAAAGAAAGGGATAAACAACAATTTCAGAGGCTGAATCTCTCCTAACACCAATTTGAGAGGGTGCAGCTCTCCAACAAACTCATTGTAATTCTTTGAAGTAAAATCCTCCCCTTATTCTTTCCTATCCTTTGATATATATATTACTCAATGATAACAAAATTCCCCTTTTCACTCATACGTAACAAACACAGGTCAGCATGCCCATAACAAACTCCTCTCCATCTCAAGTCACTGGCCCACCTTCTCTGGCCCAACGTTTCTCTTCTTGCGTCTACAATAATGATTATGCACTAGAGGCCTATCAATACCTTCCCCAAGAAGGCGAACCTTGTCCTCAAGGTTGAAAGCTGGAAACTGTTGGTTGATCAAATCAAAGGGTTCCCAAGTAGCCTCAAAACGCGGAAAGTGCTTCCAAGCAATCAATACTTCTATTCTGGAGCCTCCACTTCCGGAACGCACATTTAGCACTGCTTTCGGTTCCACATTCCATTCTAAATCTGTAGTAAAAAATGGGGGTAATTCCTGGCAAGGAGTGTCAACTCCTAAAGCCTCCCAAAGTTGAGAGACAGGAAACGTAGCATAGACACTTGAAGTTTATGAGATTTTGAGTTTATAAGCTACAGGTCCTATCCTCTGCACCACTTCATAAGGCCCGAAATAACGAGGGGACAACTTTTCATTTTGTTTCCGTGTTAATGACTTAGATTGATAAGGTCGAAGTTTGAGGTACACCAAATCTCCTACTGCAAATTCAACATCACGCCGCTTCAAATCATCAGCTTTCTTCATCCGGTTCTGGGCGATCAACAAATGGTCCTTCAATTCATCCAGCACTCTATCTCTAGCCTAAAGTTGGTCCTCCAATTCTGAAATAGGAGTCAGAGATGATCCATAGCATATTATAGGCAGGGGGTCACGACCATACAATGCCTTAAACGGAGTGCATTGGACAGCCATATGGAAGCTAATGTTATATCATAATTCAGCCTATGCAACCCATTGCTGTCAAGTCTTAGGTTTCATATTTGCAAAGCATTGAAAATAAGTTTCCACACAACGGTTTGGCCGTCCGATTGTGGATGATACGCGGTGCTCCGATGCAAAACAGTGCCCTGCAATCGGAAAAGTTCAGTTCACAAATGGCTAATGAAAATTTTCTCTTGATTGGAGATATTGGACCGAGGAAATCCATATAGACGAACCACATTTTGCACAAAAATATCCGCAACCTTAGCTGTCGTGAAAGGATGTTTCAGGGGCACAAAATGACTGTATTTTGTTAACCGATCCACCATAACCATGATAGCATTAAACCCATGTGAGTTCGGAAGTCCCTTGATGAAATCCATCGAGATGTCTTCCCAAACGGCTTCCGGAATGGGCAAGGGTTGCAGCAGCCCTGCGGGAGACAAAGTAAGATACTTGTTTTGTTGACAGATGGAACATTTTGTCACAAACTCCTACACATCTTTTTTCATTCCATCCCAAAACAATTCAGAGGCAATCCGCTTGTATGTTTTAAAAATCCTAAATGACCCCCAAGCATACTGGTTTTTAATGGAACAATAACCAAGAACAACTAGCGGTAAAGAAATGATAGAACATAATAATAGAGTAGAATGCTTGATACTATATTGTATTGAGAATGTTGTAATTGTTGACAAAGAAAAGGATAAACAGTAATTTGAGAGGCTGAATCTCTCCTAACACCAATTCGAGATGGTGCAGCTCTCCAGCAAACTCATTGTAATTCTTTTAAGTAAAATCCTCCCCTTATTCTTTTCTATCTTTTGATATATATATTACTCAATGATAACAAAATTCCCCTTTTCACTCATACGTAACAAACACAGGTCAGCATGCCCATAACAAACTCCTCTCCATCTCACGTCATTGGCCCACCTTCTCTAGCCCAACGTTCCTCTTCTTGCGTCTACAATAATGATTATGCACCAGAGGCCTATCAGACCCCAACTCTTTTCAAGTCCTACTTCAATTTCAGTTATTTTAATTTTTTATATTATTAAAAATTCAATGAAACCCTTTTGTTCACTATGCAAACATGTATAAAACCTTTGCTAATTTAACAATTAATCAAACAATCTAATTAGTAATTAAAAACCAAATGAATTCACTAAATCAGTTATAACATTAACACTTTTGATGACTTCTATATTTGTTCATATGTAATTAGTTTGTGTTATATTTTTTTCGTAATTGTTTAATTATCAGTTGTATTACTTTTTAACGAATGTCTCTTCAAGTTTCTCACAATTATCTCATTTAATTCAATTGAAATCTGGTGTGATATGTCTATTAGGTTACATGATAAGATAACCTCCAAAAACAACAAATTATTAAAATGACTTGCATTGATTTTTTAAGCGATACATAAGAGAGACTGAAATAAGTGAAAACTGATAAGTGTTGACGTGAAATAGCAGAATTAATAGGATGATTTCCCCCTCTCATTATTCTGCACATGTAGCCAGATGAACTCCACTATAGAAGGCCTAGTCACCATCCCTATATACAATTGATAATCCATTCTGTTTTCAAGCATAAATGTGAAGAAAATGGTATTTCTGATCAGGATACGCTTGATTAGAAGAGAAGAAGTTAGCTAGCTAGTCTTATCACGACGTGGCTAGCGATGGCATTTAGCATGTGCAAGTCAAAAAAAAGTCTCCAATGTCTATAATGGCAGGAAAAAGCAAAGGGAACGGAATTATAGCGACTCAGTTCCCTCATAATTCAAGTGTGTCGTTATACTAGGATTAGAAATAGGGAGACAAGTCCTACAGATCCAAAGCATGCACAACGTGGGGAAATACCTAGGAGTAGCATTGATCCACGAAAGGACTAAGAGGTCTACATATCAATACATTCTGGACTGAGCGCAGCACAAATTAGCTAGATGGCCGCGCACGAGTTATCACTAGCGGGGTGTATCACATTAACCCAATCAGTGATAGCTTCACTCCCTATATTTACGATCAAATTGCCTAGGCAGCTTTGCGATGACCTGGAAAAACTTATATGGACATTCATCTGGGGGTTGGCAGCAGGACAACACGACATTCATCTAGTTAACTGGGAAATAGTTTGTCGTCCTAAGAAATTAGGAGGCTTATGCCTTAAACGTATTCGAGCGATTAATGATGCGCTATTAACTAAACTAGGATGGGAATTGCTCACCAAACTGTCAGCCCTATGGGTACAAATCTTTCGGGTGAAATATCGGCTAAACTTTCAATAGATCCCACAAACCTTAAACAAACATAGGGCCTCGATCATCTGGTGAGGGATTGCAGCCATGTGGGATTACGTTTGAGTAGGAATCTGCTGGAAAATAGGTAATGACAGATAAACACAGTTTTGGCTGGACCTGTGGTTAGCCTATTGGGGTCCATTAGTCACAGCGATATTATCTCTCGTTCCAGAAAATTTGATATAGCAAAACATCACTGAATATGTGGATGAGGATGGGAACTGGAACTGGGACCTGATGCAACGATATCTCTCCCCATCAGTATGTCGGCATATTTCCCAATTATGTCCTCCTTCAATGGACAAGGGCGAAGACTGCTTTGTATGGGGACCACGACCCTCTGGGGTATTCACAGTGGCATCTGCTTATGATTTAATAGCAGGTTTGAATTCAGAGGCACCACTGCCGATTTGGACTGCGATATGAAAATGGGCAGGATCATAACGCATCCGGTCCTTCTTATGGCTTCTAACCCAAAGCAAGCTACTCACGAATCAACAACGTGTTGTTCACCATCTAACAACCGACAACGGTTGTCGGTAATGTGGTTAGGCCGAAACCGCATTGCATGCTGTTAGGGATTGCTCCCGAGTAAAAACTTTTTAGAGCAAACTTAACCCAGACATTTTGGAGACAAACTTCTTTTCCCAGGATGTGACCACGTGGCTACACTCCAATATTACAAGTACGTCTCTTCGGAAGCTGGAGGCATGGGCCACCATCTTTGGTATGGCCAGCTGGTTCTTATGGCAATGGCGAAACAAGAGCCTTTTTTAGTAGGATTTCCTATGGCCAGAAATTGTTGATTGTCTAGTCCTCGATTATGTGCGTTGGATCAGGAAAGTGCAAATGGTGACCGAAAGAGTCATCCTTACATCGAGCCTGCCTATAAGACAGGGCGTAAGTTGGCATCCACTGCCGGATAGATGGATAAAGCTAAATACGGACGGAGTTGTGCAACAAGCCCTAGGTACAGCTGCCGTTGGCGGATTATTTCGGGACAGCATAGGTCTATGGTGTGGCGGTTTCTTGTCTAGAATAGGTGTTTGCACACCATTAATAGCAGAACTACAAGGGGTATCTGACGGGTTACGCATTGCTTGGGAACGAGATTGCCGTCATGTCATTCTTAAGACGGATTCCGTGGAGGTTATTAATATTCTTTCATCCTCGCAACGGGTTATGACTGACAATTTGCCATTGGTGCAGGATATAATGGAGCTGATGGATCATGAGTGGACTATTCAACTTCAGCATGTTTACCGCGAAGGAAATCAATGTGCAGACAAATTGGCTAAATTAGCCTTGCTAGCGAGTCTAAATTTACATGTCTTGACAGCACCCCCGTCTGATATCTTGGATCTTCTCCAGCCGGATAGCCAGGGAGCGATTTATCGCCATGGGTCAAGTTAAATTTTGTTTTTTCATGTTGTTTCTTTCCTCTGTATTCATAAAAAAAAAGAAATAGGGAGACAAAGTAACCATGTTGTTGAAGAAAGTAAGTTGCTTGTGAGAGAGACCCAGATGGGGTTGGAAGATGGTGGGGGGTAGGGAAGCCACGGTTTTAGTTGTAATGTACCCAAATCTTCCAAATCACGTGTTGCTCAGTCAACATTGAGAGAAAAGCGTTTTAAGGACCATTTTAGGTCTCATCTTTAAAGCACTGGCTAATGGTGTCACTTCGCCTTCTTCAGCCAAGTCAAACATTTATGCTTAGATGATGCAATATACGATGTGTTTTAGGTCTACATCTTGCTAAGTGCTTCTTTGCTTTTTTTGACTTTGTTGTTTAACAACTTATGATGGAAGGGAACAAAATTTATAGGCCAAGTAAAAATCTAACTAGTGATGTTTTCTGCTTTTAGTTGCTTTTCGGTGTCTTGCACAAGTATGGGGTTTTTAAGTTGTTTGATCGGATTCACAGGTTCCAAAACAAAACAAAACTTAAATCTAACAAAACGATGAAAGATGAGCATATTTGTTTTCAAATCTACAAAAATTATGGAGGCTTACATGCTTAATCTGGTACAACAACGGAAGCCGTTGGGAAACTTTTCAACCACTAAATGCGAAATATATATATATATATATATATATATATATTAATCAAGTTTGTTTTTGGATATTAAAGGTGGAACTCATACAAGATATTTTGCTAAGCCACATAAATATAGGCAACATATGCATTTAAATATTTTTGGTTTTACGAAATAACGGAATAGTATTGATATACATTTAATTTCGTAATTTAGATAGTCTCTATATAAGACATTTGAAAATGTTTAAAAACTATTTCCTTTTTCTTAGACTTACAAAATCTGGAGAATACAAGTTGTTTTCCTTCTGTTATTCATTCTAAGAATCAAAGGAGTTTTTATTCACATGAACACGAACATATTGTGTCGACATAACTATTTTTATAAATGTTTTCTTGGACATTGAACTTATACCAAAATCATTATTATTCCTTTGCATGACATTCTCACTCAAGTTCATTTAAGTAAGGCTCAACCTTCCTAAGTGATCATTTTTTAACAAAACTTTGTTCTCGAATGCCTAACAACTCTTGTAGTATAACTCTCACACTCAAGTATGAATATTGGGAAAGTATCAAACTATCAAAGGCAATAATAAACACAAAAGAGCTAAGGCAAAAACTAACCTTTATTACTTTACCAAAAGTATACAAAGGAGTGCTTTCTCTCAATATGTTCTCTTTCCCTCTCATCTCTCCTCTCTACGACTAAGGCTCAAATAAGTTATTTTGTAGTCACCTTTGACTTTACAATTAAAATCCTAATTGAACTGAACTAACTAGATCAACCTATTCTTGTCAAATATTTAAAATCCTAATTGAACTGAACTATCTAGAACACCCCTAGCCTTGTCAGATTACATCATACTAACCAATTGGATGACACTCCTATCCAAATAGGTCTTTATCTAATGAGATTTATATACATCATAACTAATAAGATAAGAGATTACATTTGACTAGGAATGATACATCATATCCATGAAGAACTCTTATATCTTCAGATGATCCTTCTATATGGTTTATCTTTTAGATTTGATGTACATCTACTGTGATATTATTTGTCACATTATCCGAGATCTCTTGTTGATCTCTATCTATTGATGATGAGTCATCCAAATCAAAAACCTTTTATAGCACACTAGTTAGGTCCAATATTTACTTATGTTACGTTCATTAGTCATGGTTTGTCTATTTGAGCCCACATTAAGTTCTTAGAGCTCTTACATGTCTCCCTTATGCAAGTGATCCAGTTAACCTTTAACCCAAGGTCTATCTCAAACTATCTTTTAATCTCACATTTGAATTTTGCATCTCATCGAAATTCTGCCAATGTGCTTCAATACATGCCAACTCATCAACAATGCCTATTTTCTTTACCTATTTGTGAGTCTTTGCCTTGCTCCATCGTCCCGAGCGTCAAACATTAGTCAAGGCTCACCAATGCTTGCACGATTTCATTAGTAAGACTTAGATGTCTAACAAACTACCCCCACCAAAAGAACTCGACACTCTAGTTCAGATAATTCGTGGGGACTTCTCCTAACGGAGATTTCTTAGTTATCGGCACATCTCCTATGTATTATTTTCCCTCTTTGTCGAGTTTGTCCTTACTTTTATTTGAATGCTCCTTTTATAAGATCCATTGCCCCCAACATAACATAATTATTAAGGTATGATTCTTCTATCAAGTCTTCAGCTCCTTCTTCTTGATCCTTCTCAACTGTGGAATTTATTTGCTTGTCACCCACCTTTCCTCTTAAGCATTCATGAGCAAAGTTTGGCTCTCATAATTGAAATAAGCAATATCTTGTTTGTTTGTTTCTTGGACTTACATTGAGAAGATTCACCTACCTTATCCTTGCCTCTCTCCAAGTCATACCATGCCCCACCAATTTTTTTTCCCTCTTTGCTAGTTTAAATTAGTGGTGGTATTTGGAGATCTATTAAGGCATCAGTAACTACTATTACTCTTAGGAGGTTTTTCATGTTCTGCCTCCGAAGCTCTATTCATGCAGAACCTTACAAGCCACTTATAAAGTTGAAAAACTTATCTTCTTCAGACATATTTTGCACGTCCAACATTAAAAACATGAATTTTCTCTTATACTCCCATACCAAGTCATCTTGCTTTAACCTCTTCAAAGCTTCTTTCGTAAGTCATGAAGATTGTAAGGGCAAAACTGATCCGTTATCTCTTTCTTCATTTTCTCGTAAGTGTTAATGACAAATCTACCCACAATGATGTCATTGGAGGTTCTCGTTCCCCACCACAACTTTGTATCCTCCACCAGATATATAACTGTGATTGACACGTTTTTTGAATTAGACATCTTTGCTACTGCAAAGTATTACTCTATGTCCCACAAAAAATTTTCAAGCTCCTTGACACTCCGTTTTCTATCGAAAACTTGGCACTCTTGCACCTTCACTAATGTGCTTTCGGCTTGTCTAACATCCTACGTTGTAACAATACGCATTAGGATCGTGATTATAAATTTCGATCCTCTGATGTCTTCATCAAGTATGCTATTTGATGTTGCAACTGTTGGATTTGCACTTCCAAAATCTTAAACCAAGATGAGTAGAAAGTGATCTCTTCCTCCCCTTGAGAAATTGACACTATGAGTCCCTCCACTCTATTGACATACTCTATCAAATTACTGCCTCCCCCATATCAAAATGTGGCTGTAATAATAGTTATTACAAAGATTTTCCTAAACATCAAACTTATACAGAAGTCGCTCTTTCTCCTTTGCACGATAATCTCATTTAGGTCCGCTTAAGTAAGACTCAAACCTCCCATGTGATTGTTGACCAAAAAAACTTCATTCTCGAACACCTTACAACCCTCGTAGTGTTTAACTCTCACACTCGAGTAAGAGTACTTCAAAATTATTAAACTATCAGAGGCAACAATAAACAGACAAGAGCTAAGGCAAAAACTAACCTTTATTAGTTACCTAAAAGTATACAAAGTAATGTTCTCTCTTAATGTGTTCCCTTCCTCTCCTATCTCTCCTCTTTAGGAGCAAGGCTCCAATAAACTATTTATAGGCACTTCTGGCTTTACAATTCAAAATTCTAATTAAACTGAATTAAATAGTTTGCCTTTACCCTTATCATATTACATCACACTAACCAATTGGATGATCCTCCCATCCAAATAGGTTTTTATCTAATAAGATTTAGCTACATCATAACTAACAATATAAGATATTACATTTAACTAGGAATGATACATCCATATCTATGAAGAAGTCTACTATCTTCAGATGATCCGCTCACATAGTCTTTATCTTTTAGAACTAATGTACTATGATCTTATTTGCCATATCATTCAAGATCTCTAATTGATCTCTATTAATTGGTGATGAGTCATCCAAGCTCAAAGCCTTTTAAAGCACACTGGATTGATCCAATGCTTATCCATGTCAAGTCTACTCGACATGGTCACAATGCCCCATTTTCCTTACCTTCTTGTAAGTCTTTGCTTTGTTCAATTGTCCCAATTGTCAAAAATTGGTCAAGGCTCACCAATGCCTACACGATTTTGCTATTAGGAATTATTGGTCTAACAGTTATCTAATAGTTCATATTTCATTATTTTGTCAATAAGAATAACTAAGGTGGTAAGTAATACTCTCCAGTAAAATATTAACAGTGGTCATAGTAATATTAGTAACTAATCTATTCGCTTTTAGCTCTTAAAATTAATCAACCCTATCTTTTTCTTGTTTTGCATAAATATGTATAAATAATTGAAGTTCTTCTTAAGAAAACATTAAACTTTAGAGATAATTATGACTCTTGGTCTATTCTCTCTCTAGTTTCTCACACATTATTTATTTATTTTTTCATCTTTTTGTTATGGGAATTCTTCCACTTAAGTTGGAATGGTTCCTTTTCATTTTAAAAAATTAAACCAACATTAAGTCTAAGTCTGCCAGATGCTCTCCTTCTCCCTAATTCCAATTCTTCCCCCTCCATTCTTTCCATCACAGGTCCCCTCATACTTTAAACCATTTTAAAACATATTCATCATTTGTCCCCTCTTTTATTGCTCATAATGTTGGCTTCATTTGCTCAGGAATAAATCTTCATCGATCCTTCTCTGATAACATATCCTTTTGTCCTAACCCTTTCTTTGTAGATTGAAAAGAATCTCTTAGTAAATTTAAAATTTGATTTTTTAATGAAGATTTGGATCCAAATAGTATAAGACCATGCTCTCTAAAAAAAAAGTTGAAATACCTAACTATGTAATTCAATAATGAATATGGTGTAATATCACCATTAGCGAAGATAATCAGGGTTAGAGCACTAAGAAGAAACACAATCCTGGTTGTTTATTTCTTAGATAAAAGGTCCTCATTCCCTCTTATTCAAAGATGGATAGATAAAAGTTAAAGAAAAATAGGCTTGAAAAATAAAAGAAAAATAGGCTTGAAAAATATCCTAATCAATGAAAAAGACTTCATTGTCTTCAAATTCAGATGTTAGGTAAGTATGCTAAAGGCCATTTAAATAAGGTCTTGGTACAGTATGGCTAAGCCTATGATATTAGAAAAGTGGGGACTTAGTATGTCTTTGAATAAGAGAAATATTGAATAGATCTTCATTTAGGTTAATTTTCACAATGCGACACTATAATATTGATCTACTATGGGTTTAAGCTATTTAGTTAGCTCGATAAGGAGTCCAATTTAATTAGATAAGATCACAAAAGGTTAAAAAGAATTAGATATGCTCAAATCTGCTAAAAAGTTAAGCTTTTAAAACAACCTAACAAAATAAGAATAACAAGATTAAATGAATATAAAGGATTAATGGTGTTGAAACATACCAATGGAAGCCTATTAACACAATTTGTGAAAAAGGATTGGAAGCCTATAGGGAAAAATTTTGTTACCAGAGAAAGTTTTACATTGACGATAGGGATGGCAATTGGCCAGGCCGGGCTTATCCCTACCCGCGAGGTCCTGAGCCCTTTTTCCATCCTTAATTGATGATCTCAAAATCTATTAATCCATAAGTAAAGTACAGAGAAGGGGAAAATTGACAGTGAGAAAAGATCGAATTGGACTTTAAAAACTCACCAAACTGCAACCCATCATAATAACAATCCTTCTAGTGAAGAGAAAATGGCTTTGCAAGATATGGAATGTATGAATAAGAGCTCCATAGAAATGCCTCTCAAAGTTATAGATACCAAAAAGTAGAATCTAAATGATAAAGCAAGCAAGATATTAACTAAGATGATCTTTCAAAATCAAGCATTGCTGATGGATAGTAAGGAGGATGCCAAAACCACTCATAATATGGAGAAAATTGAGGAGAGACCTTTAAGAAAAATTAGAAATATAGAAACAACTGTGGATAGCTTTAAAACAAATGGAGAGGAAAATAAAGAAGAAAGAGATCTTGTTCCTAACTTCTACCCCATGATTATATCTTGGAATTTAAGGGGCATGAATTGCCACATTAAGAAGTAGGTAATATACAATTATCTATGGACTAGTAAACCCTATATAATGGATTTGTTGGAAACAAAAATTAATGAGAATAAGGCCCATATTTATATATGGATTTTTCGGAAGCATTAGGAGATATAAACAAAGCATCAACAACATTATAATGAGATGATAATGTTTAAGTTTGGCTTTGATTTTGTTATAGTGCATCAAACCATAGTCTTTGACCAATTTATACAGTTAGAGATGAGTATTTGACTAGGTTCCTAATTGCATTGAAATAACTTTTATATATGATACAAATGAATTCCAAAGATAGAATCTTTGAATACTTCTTTATACAAGCTTCATGGTTAGCTTTAGGTGGCTTTAAAAGCATCATCTTAGCTCTAAAAGGTGAAAGAGAAAAGCTTAGAAAGATAACAAGAAACATTAAAATTTTGAACTGCTTGAATATTATAAGGTCCAGTGATTTGAGATATGATATAGCCTACTTTACTTAGAGTAAAAAATAAGATGGCAACTAACTCATTAAGAAAAAACTTGGTAGATCCTATTCAATACCCATTGGCTTTCAAAATTCTCTAAAAGTAAACTAAACTTCCAAGATCCTCTATGGTTTGACCATAACCCTACCAAACTTTTTTTAGGCAGCAACTCGAGAAAGCTTTATTATCTCTTTAAATGCTTTGACTTTCTTTCTAAGTTTTATAGGCTTAAAGAGGCTATAAAAATGTTTATATGTACAAGGAGACGAACATAGGGCTTACAAGTGTATGAGAAAGCTCTAAGTTATGAAAAGTGAATATAAAAAACTTCATAAGGAGAAAACGAAATATATTAATGTTGCCATCAAAAAGGCAAGAGAGGATTTGGGTGTTATCCAAAAAGAGCTCGAATGACTCCCTTTGGATATGGTATGTAGAACAAGGAAAGAAAAGCTCTTGATACCTTTAGCCAAGCATTAGAGAATCACTATTGTATTCTAAAATAATAAATAAAGATCAACTAGATACGAGATGAGAGATGAGAGTAGGAATACTAGCTACTTTTACAACTCTATATTTTGTAGAAGAAACACTAATAAAATTATTCACTTGAAAATGAAGCTAGAAGGTCTATCAGTGATTAAGAGAGAATAAAAAAGATTGCTTTATATTACTTTAAAACTACCTTAGAAACCTCTAATAGTGTTTGCTTTTATATGCAAGTTATTAGGACTTTGTTCTCTAATTGTTTTTTCCTCAATGGAAAAGGATACTGCTTTAACCATTTAATGGTGTAGAAATCAAGAGAGCACTTTTTGAAATTAATTTTCAGAAATCCCTACCACTTGATGGGCTAAATGAAAACTTTTTTCAAAAGTCTTGGCTTCATATGTGGGACTTGGTAATCAATACAATAATGGAATTCTTCTTTAATGGTAGATTATTAAAGAAATAATAAAATATTTGTGAGGTTAAAACCAAAAAAGCAGAATCCTAGCTTCCTAAATCATTATAGAACGATTTCGTTTTGTAATATTATTTATAAGATCATTGTTAAGTTACTTGCTACCAATCTAAAAAAGCTGTTAAAATATATAATACATCTAAGCTAGGAAGCTTTCACCTAGGAAGGAGCATAGAAGACAATCTATTGTTAGCTCAAAAGCTATCAAAGCAAAAATCCTTTGAAAAGTTTCTTGATGAAGATTTATTTTAAGAAGGCTTTCAACTCAATTTATCAGGGGTATATCACTAACTCTTTAATTGCTTTTGGCTTTCCTAACCTCTTCATCATTTGGATAAAACAATGCATCTCAACCACTTCCTTTTTATTTTAGTGAATGATAAGCCTACTTCTATCTCAATAGAGCTAAGGAATTGAGATAAGGAGATTCTCTATATCCTTATATCTTTACTTAATATATTGAGGTCCTATATAGAATGACTGCATATAGAATTAAGTATAATAACACCTTTAGATTTCATGTATAAATATAAGAATTTAAGGTTGTTTAATATCTCTTTTACATATGATCTCTTATTATTATATAAATCTGATTCAAGATTTTTCAAGACGTTAATGGATGTTCTATAATCCTTAACCTTATATCAACTTTAACCATAAATAGAGAAAAGAGTAGCTTGTATATTTTAATTGATGCTTAGGAGATACGGAGCTCTCTTTCAAGAATTTTATGGCTTAATTGTTAGGGTCACTGACAAAGATTGTCAAGCTCTCTATGATACTATATATAAAAGAATTAATCACTTAAATAATAGGTGCTAGAGGTAAAATAGTAGTGACATCTAGAGGTTACCTAACTATTGCAGTGTTTGATAAGGCTCACTTGTTCATGTTCAACAATGGGATAGACACGATTACTGTGGAGATTTTGAATGCTTGGAACATAAAAGGACCAGTGATGAACAAACTATTAAAGGAGTAAGCGAGAGCAGAGAGCATATTAATACTAAAATGGTGAAAAAGGAAGGACTGTGCTAAGTTAGTTGGACCTATTTTAAAGTTGTACAAGATAAGAATCAAGTCTAAATTGTATCCCAACTTATCCTAGTCTTACACATCCATTAGTCTTAAATAAGTCTATTATTCAATAAAGATAGCAATGGGCCTGGTTGGTCTTACACATCTAATATTCTTGAACGAGTTTTTTGTTATCCAATAGAGATAGCAATGAGTCGGGTTGGGCTTGGGCTCGGTTTGGCCCAACCCTGGACGATTGGGTTTAGGCCCAACTTGAAACCCGGTCGGGTCTAAGTCTGAGCTTAGCCCAACCTTTTTTCAAAAATTGAAATGATTTCTTTTTAGCAAAAGGATGTTGTTTTGCTTTGGAGTGTCATGCTCGAGCTGGCTAGACCTCTTTGGGCCAAGTTTGGTTAGGCCAAGCCTGAGCCCTTTTTTCATCCTTATTATTCAAAAGCTACAGTAATTGCTATTTTAAGTTCATATCATGATGTGAAAAGGTGGCTAAATAACATGAGGACAAATTTTTTACCATTTTATGAATTGAAAGGAAAGGACTGGTGACAAATGCAGAATGAGGCCAAGGAATTGAATATGAAATAGAGTAAAGAAGATGGGAATATTTAATAGCTGCAATAGTTTATTTGAGAAAGCCAATCTCCAACTAGAATTTCATGTTGTTATTTTAGATGTGCATCTGCTTCCTCTGATATTTATAAAAGCTATCCCTAACTATTATTTGATAACAAATCTAACTATATCTTTAAAAGGTAGTAGATAAAGGATAAGTTCTTATTCCCAAAATAAGTTCCTATAGATTAGGAGATAAGGGATGGAGTTGAAAATTTTTTCTAGCAGCATTTAAATAATGTAGATAATGTTGATCTGCATTTGGGTAATGTAGAATGAGCAATTGATAAGGCTAGAATTGATAATCTTAATCACTTGCTTTTTATTTTTTCCCTAGATAAGTTAGCAAGGGAGTTGGGATCTATCATTACTTCCTTATTATAATTTCGATTTTATTCTCAAGGCAAAATGATGGAAAATTTTAAATAAAAAGGTTATAATTCTCCTCAGTAGCCTCTTCAGGTCGATTTTTGCAATGAACTAACAACTCTAAAATAAGAACACCTGCTTCTTTAATCCATTTGTGAGGCAATATTTTGGCAGGAGAAAGAGTAGTCTCCCAATCAAAAGTAATTAGTAAAGGAGTTGGTGGACAAAGTATTTGTCCCAAAACTGGGCGTAGTAGTAACATATGAAAGATGAGTTGCACTCTAGAAGAAGGTGAAATTTCCAATTCATAGGCAAATGATCTAACATGTTAACTAACTTTGCAATGGCTAACAAATATAAGAGAAAGTTTCTCATACCATCGTTAAACAAGTAAGTGTTGATGATAGGGTTGAATTCTTAAAAAAATAACCTTTGATATTGAAACTTAGCTCTCTTCATTTGGAATTAACTTGTACTGTTATGCATGTTTAAGCCTTCAAGAGATTTGCTCTTACGAGTCTGAATATGTCATCAAGAATAAGTTGTTCTCTTAGCTTAGAAAGGTATGTTTCTCCTAGGACAAATGGATAGAGTGGAGGAGGATCTCACCCATAGACAATTTTAGAAGGTGTAGCTCTTGAGGAAGTGTGAAAGCCAATATCGAAAGAGTATTCAGCCCAAAGAAGGCTAAGTAACATAAGTAGGTTTTAAAACACCAATTTGCCACCTCAGTTTGGCCATCAGATTGAACGTGATAAGAAGTTCCCATTCTTAAGTGATTTTTACTCAATTTGAAATTTTCCTGCTAAAAATTGCTAAGGAATATGACATTTCTATTCGAGAGGATAAACCTTGGGATTCTATGGAGGAAAGCAATCTCCTTGCAAAAATTTTCAGCAGCCTTTTTAGGAATAAAGTAGGTGTATTTGCTAAATCGATTAACTACCACCATAATAGTATCAAAGTTTTTATATTTAAGAAGACTAGCAATGTCAGTCTAGACAGATATCTTCCCATACCCTATTTGGTATAAGTAAGGGTTATAAGAGACCAGTTGGAACTAGGCTTTGGTACTTGTCCTTTTAATATGTTAAACAATTTTGAACATAATGCTTGACATCTTGCTTCGGTTCTAACCAAGAAAAGTTGAAAGATAACTTTTTAAAATTCTTCGAATATCTACAATGGCCCACAGATAAAGAGTTGTGAGATTAAGATATAAGTTTCTACTTCAAATATGTATTGCCATCAAATGATTAGAATTACCAAATGATTCTTGTAATATAATTTTTGGTCAACCACTTGAAAGTTCGAATAAGAAGTGGAGTCATTGGAGAGTCCCTTTATAATTTCACCAGTGTAAGTATCCACTTAAAGAGCTTCCTGCAAATCCATTAAGTCCAATGAGATAGGGAGAACCAAAGCTAGAAAATCAGCATGCTGTGGGGGTCAAGAAATTGTGTTAGCTTCTTATTTTTCTTTTCTAGCTTTATAAATGATGGAAAAATCAATAATAGCTTTATAGGGGGCCTTTGCTATTTAGGTAGTAATACGATGCTTCAATAATAACCTAAGGCTAAAATGATTGGTCTTGGCAAAGATATGTCAACCCAAGAGGTAATGCCTTCATTTATGTAAAGCTAAAACAAGAGCAAGTAATTCTCTATCATATGTGGATTTTAAATGGTTATAGTAAGAAAATTCCTTACTAAATAAGCCATGGGATGATTATTCTGAAGAAATATGACTAACTCCTTAATTTTTGGCATTACATTTTACTGTAATGGTTTATTGAAATTTGGGAGGCACAAAATAAGAACCCCAGTTAAAGCACTTTAAAATTGTTGGAAAGCCTTGTTGGCTATTGGTGAGTACTAAAATGTATTTTTCTTTGTGAGATTAGTTAATAGTCAAGCAATAATTCCATAATTTTGCACAAATCTATGATCATACCCTATTAACCGAATAAATCCTCGTAACTCCTTCACATTAATAAGCACATGCTATCTTGAAAAACATGAATTTTGTCTTTATCTACTTAAATGCCTTTGACAGATACCACATGACCCAAAAAGGATATTTGGCTATAGATGAATAAGCACTTGGAAGTTTTAGAAAAAATTGATTGTCATAAGAACCTTGAGGGAAATCTATAGTTATTTTAAGTGTTACTCAACAAGTAGACGATAAACTAGGATTTGGTTGAAGAATACCAAAAAAATTTCTATGTGGCTTAAAAAGGTCATTCATCGCAGGTTGGAAAGTTGATGGTGCATTGGTAAGACCAAATGACATTATTATGAACTTATAATGGCTATAAGTACAAGGACCTCCCTATTGTTGCATTCAAATAGGGAGGTCCTTATACTTATAGACAATAGTTGCATTCAAATTTCAGGAATTCTATCTTCTCGTGTGGGTACAAAGCCAACCTCTGTTACCACCATGGACTATCAGTCTCTTCTTCTATGACTTTTAACCAAATAGATCATTGACATCATGCGGGCTTGAGGATAACACCTTTCTCTTCGCATTATTGGGTGTTGCGAGGATGGATACGGTTGGTGAAACATGTTGAGTTTGAATTGAAAATTTTCTTAATTGCAGGTATACAAATTATAAGTTATATTATAAAAGATATCGTCCTATGAGGATTATAATAATTACCCAATAATTCTTGTAAAATTTTGTTAAGATAAATGATAAGATGAATAATTAAGAATTAAACTAAAAACAAAGAATTAATAACTAAGAAATAAACTAAGAAGCAATAAAGTTGACTGATTGGTTAACGATGAAAGCTTATTTGTTTTTACTTTACCTTCTTGATTTAATCATACTTGATCTCAGATATCCTATAGTTATGATTACTCTTTCTCGAGATCTAATCAAATAATCTTAATTAAAATAGATAGAAATTAAATTGAAATCTCTTAATAAATCAAAACTCTTTCTAACTATGTAACTAGATTTGAAGCAATCCTATGGATAACTAACAAAAAATTAAGATCTCTCTTCAATTTCCTGTTAATTTGATGTTTATAGGTTTATTAAGGTACCATCTCTCACTATGCAACAAAACACAGATGATCCAATCCAATTTCTTGATTCAAATTGAACATAAAATAATAAACATCACAAACTTATTCATTAAATTAAGAATGTAAAGTTCAATAAATAATTCAAGTTTAATTCCTAAAAGAGAATTTAACAATCCATAGATGTAACTAAATACCTAAGTTTAATAATCATTAACATCTAACAAGAATAAGGAAATAATAATAGAGTAAAGAATTGAATATGGAAGTCTTCTTTTCTTTGCTTTGAGTTGGAAAATCTATAACCTTGTTCTTGAGAATTCCTTTCTTTTGATCTTCTTTAATTATGTTTATGTAACCGTTAAGTTATGTTTTCCTCTTCTATATATAGTCTCAAGTTTTTTAGGGATTTGTGTAGGTTTTTTTTTCATATGTATATCTTCAAAAAATAACCCTGAAACATAAAAAATTGAAAAAACTCGCATATTAGAAAGCACCTTCCAAGGTCATGCATAGGATTGCTCCAACCCTTTGGCATGGTCGTGTATGGGTTAAATGATCATGTTAGAGACTTCCAACTTGTTGTTTCCTTACTGTATGATCATGCATATTTCTCTAGCTTTTTTTTCATTTTTTCCTATTTCTAGTCATCACCATACAAGTCAAACAATCCTTGAACTATATAATTAAGATCAAATTCTTGCTTTAAACAACAAATAATAAAAAATACACAAAAACACTAATAAAAACATAAATCTAAGTCCTAAACATATGATTATCATCTAAGGAAATACTAAAAACACACTTTAATACCTAGAAAACATATTATAATTTACATCAATCAACATCTTCACACTCAAATCTTTGTTTGTCCCCAATTAAAGGTAAAACCATAAAACAAATAAAACACAAAACACAAAATCATGCAACAATACTAACATTATAATGACATCAAATCTTATAAAATTCACTTAGCCATAAACATCAATCAATTAAAAAGTTCCAATAGACCAACTTATTTCACTCGTGTTCAAGTGCTTTGATTTAAATACACATATCAACTAAAACATCTACACCTATTCATACATCCATGACATTTGTAAACATGCACTCATTCTTATATACCAATTAAAACATGCACTCATTCTTATATACCAATTAAAGTCCATCACTAAATACCCATTCATGAAACTTATTTTAACATTAATCAAGAAAATTCATAGTTTCAATTTTATTGTTAACATCATATTATCAAGCTTGGTTGGAGTATCATTCTAGTCTTTTGCTATGAAGACAAATATTTTGTCGTGAATGACCCCAATTACTCAGCTATATCATAACTCATAACTAACTACTAGCTCTATTCTTAACCCATTTTTCTAATGGGTCAGCGGAATAGGAAATATATTTACCATATTTATTCAACACTCTTTGTTACTTTTGGGTTTTTGTCTTATTTTACCTTTATTACTTCTTCCAAGTCATTCACTCCTATGAAAGGCTACTAATATTGTCTAAAACTTTAAATCAATTTAATTATAATTTTATTTTACCTACATTACTTCTTCCTAGTCATTCACTCCTATGAAAGGCTACCAATATTGTCTATTACTTTAAATCAATTTAATTATAAGTTTATTTTACCTATATTACTTCTTCCTAGTCATTCACTCCTATGAAAGGCTACTAATATTGTCTACCAATTTAAATCAATTTAATTAAAAGTTTCTCCGAATAGGTGTCATAAATTGATAAAATAAGTATAATATTCTAATCAACATGCATATTCATCTCAAAATCACTTACAACACAAACTTCTCAGGTTAATGTTTCTTCACAATTTAAATGATCATATTCATAGATAAGTTAATTCCTTTCAATTTTATGCCATTGACATATTGACACAAGACACACATCATGCAACAAAATGTTTACACAATGCTAACATAATTAAAAACTAACACTTGTAAATGCAATTTCACACACAAATGATATGTAAGTGTATATATCCCCACACTTGAATAATGCATTAGACTCAATATGGAAAACAAAACATAAACATGAGCAAATACTAGCTAGTAAAATAATGAAAATTAACATAAATAGAAAGGAAAGGCAAGAACAATAATAGAGAATGTGCAGGTGACAGAGTTGGAGATGGCACAGGGACACCTCACACTGAAAATAACTTCAATAACTTCTTGGTTAGGTAACTGTGATGTCACATTACCTCCTTTAATTGTATTTCTATAGCATCCATTAACCCTTAAGGCGCCTTTTTTTCTCTTTAAGTTTGCCAAGGACTGTCTCCCAAAATTCTTCTTCTTCTGATCCTTCACTAGAGGATTCTTGTTAGTGTTGTTGTGGTGGTGTGGAGCCAGAGCTTGCCTATCTTATCCTGTGCTTAATTTTTTGATTTGGAGCTAGTATCACAGAGTTCTATACCATGAGATTCCAAGATCTCATCCCTCCTCAAGTGAGGATAATTTAATATTTCAGGAAAAACAGTCTATCCAAATCAACAATATGAAATTGAGCTAAAGTAGTTAGTAAATAACCTATGCCTAAATAGCTACTTTTCTTTGTAAGTGAAGTAACTATTGTATGAAAAATATGAGGAAAACATTGATTTTATAATCCATGCACCAAACTAAAATTAAATCCTTTGTGAAACATTTGTTAATTGGACTTTTTGCAAATACAGTGTGACACATAAATTTATGGAGTAACAAATGTTCCAAACTCTGTATAACATTATTTGATGCATTATGTGGTTTAAATACATTCAACAAGTCAATTTAGTCCAATACGTAGTGTCATGAAAATCATTATGCTTTTAAAAAATTTTTGATTTCGAAAAACTAAATATTTCTTCTAGAATAAATTAGTTCATATTACATGGTTGTTCTTTTAATTTAAACAAAAAATTATCTAACTTGTTTGGCTCATAGCTCAATATAGTGTAAAACTCAAGGGTTCATTCTTTAAAAACAATATAATTGCAATGAATGAATTTATCCCAATGAATTTTAATAGCTTTTTATTTCAAATTCAAATCTTCCAAAATGGAAAATTTAAAATATTTCGGTTTAGTAATGTTTTTAGAATGAAGTTTGCAGAACCTCTAAGAGAAGATCGGGAAAGGAGCATTAGAATCAGCAGCCAAATTTTGTGAAACACTTCTGGATACCTTCTTTTTTCCCTTTTGATTCATACTTGTGGGTAAGTTGTTTAACTCTTGGTGCCATCTTAGAGAAGAACTTGCAAAAGAAGAACAAAAATACTGAAAAACAAATGAGAGAGAAAGGAAAAAAAGTTTTTACAAATTCCCACAAAAGGATGATTTCTAGTTAAGAAACACTAGATTTGAAGGTATGGAATGTTTAAATGGAAGAAAAGTAAAACAAAAGTGTGAAATCTTTGTGACATGTGAGTAAATTTTAACAGAAAATAAAAGAAGAGAGAAAGGGGTTGCTAATTTAAAAATAGAAAGATGTACGGAGGAAGAAGAAAAGTACTTTAAATAGGCTAGGGTTTTACAGTGGAGGAATAAAAAATTGATATGCACAATCGTGCAACCCCTTTGACATAGTCGTGAGGGTTACACAATCATGTTAGAGGTTGGGAACAAACTATGCACGATCGTGCCAATGGATGCTCCTTTAAAATTATGTGATCATGTAACCTTGCTATCATGCAAATTGTTGAATATTTTTCCCTAACCATTTGATACACTTTAAATTATAAACATCCACCATTCAAGTCACTACAAAATAAACATAAAACATAAAAATGAAAATGTACTATCAAATAAGAAATTATGAAAATCTAATTAAAGCATAAAATGCTAATTTTAAGGTCGCTAGCTCAACCATTTTAGCGCAATTATTTTAATCAACTCCTATTTTGGATGTTAAGGTCTTATATATCATCACATTAGGACTTATGCTTCTTATGTCAAAATTTTCCATCCCATAACTGCCATTTGCTTTGTAATTATCTCAAATAATCTCTTTTCTTAAACTCTGAAAAAGGTTGTTTCTCAACGGAGGGTATTATGGGTTCCTTCATTTTCACTAACATCTCCACCTTCAATGGATCACCTAACTCCTCCTTTCCTAGTTCTCCTTTATCTTTTACTTCCACAACACTCACTTCTTCATTATAGCTCTTCTTTTACTATTTTATACACTCATTCACTATATCTACCTTTATGCAAGAGCTGCTTTTCTTTGGATCCTTCAATACTTTATTTACAGTAAATATCCAAAGAATGAGTTTCCCTTTATAAATATCCACCAAATCTCTTCTTGTATTCATAAACGGTCTGTTAAGAATTAATGGACAAGTTCTATCTTCTTCAAAGTCTAGCATCACAAAATCCAAAATAATAATAAACTTGTCCATTTTTATTAGCACATCTTTCACTATGCCAAGTGGTTGTTTTATATATTGATATGCTAACTAAATAACCATGAATGTTAGCTTCACATCTCCTAGCCCTAATTTCTTGAAAATTGACAAAGGCATAAAATTAATATTTGCACCTAATTCTCATAAAATTTTAGAGAATTCTAAATTACCAATAACACTAGGTATAGTGAAATTGCCCGAGTTCTTCAATTTTGAAGGCATATGATTAGTAATTATAGAGCTACAACTTTCAATCAAAGAGACTGTTTCATTCTCCTCCTAAGTTTGCTTGTTTGTTAAGATGCCTTTAAGAAACTTCATATACCTGGTTATGCTCTCCAAAACTTTCACAAAGGAAAAGTTAAGTTAAAATTTCTTCACTTCTCTACAAACTTTGCAAATTGCACATCCATTTGATTCTTCTACGGTCTTTGAAGAACTGGAATCTTTGGTGCATATGGAGGGGGGAGGAATATAAGGAGTTTCCACTTTCTTCTATTCCTTCTTGTCCTTTTTCTCTTAGTCTTCTACTTTGTTGGATTCTTCTAACTCACTCTCACTTATAAGTTTGATGGCCTTCAATTGCTCCCTTGGATTAAACTCTTTGTTACTTGGGAGACTCCCCACACTTTATATAAAAAATCCTTTAACTAATTAGCTTACTTGAAATTCGAAATTATAGATGGAAGAAGTATGATTCTTCACAATTTGGTCAAATTTAACTTCCATCCTCTTTTTGTTCTCATCTTGACTCACAAACTTAGAATTCAAAACATCCACTAACTTATCCATCTTTGATTCCAAAGAATCGAGCATATCTTGCTGAAATTCTAATGGAGCTTGAGCTCTCATTAGGTTTTTCTACATTGTTAGGCTAAGAAAAATTTAAGTAATTTTTCCACCCAAGATTGTAAGTATTAGAGAATAGGTTGTTACCTCCTCGACCATATCATGCTCCCATAAAGTTGAGCTATTCTATTGTGTTTTTCACAAGGAAGCAATCAGCTGAGACATGACTTTCTTGTCCACGTAGTTTGTATCTATGATGAATTGCCTTGAGTGGGCTGGAAGAAGTGACTTTCAGGCTATTCAATTATTTGGCTAAGTTTGCTACTTCAGCCTGTAATGCTCACTTACTAAATCCACAGCAAGCACTCCCTTTTGATCTCTAAAGGTTGATTGTTGTTTACTTTTTTTTGATGTCTCTAGGAAATTGTCGTTTGCCATCTTGTTTAACAAATCATATGCAACTTCAATTGTTTTTCTCATTAAAGAATCACCAATTGCTGCATCTATGATGCCTCACATTAGTTGATTTACTCAATTGTAAAACGTTTACAGAAGGAACTTGATATAACTAGCTTTCGCAATGGAGTTCCATGCCTTACACATCAACCTGACAAGCTACACATGCCAAGTAGTCCAATTACAATGCAACAAGTTTTAAGGCTTAAACAAGCAATGCAAGTTTTTGTTCAAGCCTAAATCACAAGTCAAATACATGAGGAGGCCGAAACATCCATAGAGGAACACGAAGGCACACCCAAGCTTGTGACTTTATTAGAAGAGGCATTGGAAAAGGCTAACACTTAGCCATTCATGCCCTTTTTTAATAATTTATGCTTATTATTTATTATCTCTTATTTTAGGCCCAAGGACTTATTTATGGGCTGTTTTTTTAGATAGTAGCATGTGCTTTGTTTGTCTGGGTTATTTCGAGACTTATTTATTTTAATGTGTTTAGCCCATTCCTAAAAGGACTTGGATCTGATTATGTTCAATGTGCTAGATGCTCCTAGATTTGTTAGGATTAGCCTAGTTTTCACTAAATGGGCTTGCAAACCCATTCCTATTAGGGTTAGGACTTGATAAAGGTATTTATACCTTATTATATCCTTGTAACCCTATATTTGAATGATCAATAAAAATTTTGGAATTGAGTTCTTCAAGTGAGGCGTGATTGTCTTCATGGTTACTTCAAGAAATTGATTTGCATCAATAAGTAAGTACTTGTAACGTCAATTGATTTCTGATTTCTTTTGGATTGAGTCTCAAACTTATGATTTAGGGTTTGATCTAGCATGTTCTTATAATGGAAAGATTATGGTTTTGATTTAATAGGATTAGGGGGTTTCAAGAACCTTGTTTTCTTGTGGTTTTCGTATCAGAACTCCCTTAGCAAGTTAGGATGTGGATAGCTCCTTTGTAACTCTTTGAATCACTCTCATGCTTCATATAATGATTTCTCTTTGCTTTGTTGGAAATTTGTGATTTTTTTTATGAGCCTTGTGATCGTGGTTAAAGGGAAGTATTTAACCAAAAAGGCTTGCATCATTTACTGGCTTATTGAGACATTCTTAGGGCTAAAGAGTTTAACTATACCTTGGCTCAATTTTTAAGTGTAAAAGGAAAGAGCCTCATTCTTCGTTGCATCTTCTGTCAATCTATTATATCGGAAAGTGTTACATATCTCCAAGAAGTTGTCCAAATATGTATTAAGAACCTTGTTAGGCAGTACATAAAACTAGATGTTGGTTTGCAATATATTTAGTAGTGCTGGTTTGATTTTGAATGTGTTAATCTGCACTGATAGTCTCTTTATTCCTTGTTAATTTACACTGAACCCTAATCCATGAAGTCCATAAGAGTTCTTTGCTGTTCTCCTTGATTTCGTTCCTCCGCTATTGTTCTTCCTATGACTTCTTGGAGTCTTACTTTACGAATCTCCCTCTCTTGCTTGTTGATGTCAGAAGCTTACGTATCCTTTACTTTACTTGAACTCCTTCTTGCTTTTTTGTTCATACACCTGAAATCATAAAAGGAAAGTGTTAAAATCCTTAAAAGCAAGGTAACTTAAACTACAGTAGATGCTATAACAATCCCCCGATAACAACTTCATAAAATTGATGAAGTTTTAATTGAAAAACTTTCTTAACTATAAGTATACAGATCATAACTTATAATATAAAGGATATCGTCCCACGAGGATTATAATAATCATTTATCAATTCTTGTAAATTTTGTTTAAGGTAAACGATAAGATAAATAATTAAGTATTAATCTAAAAATGAAGATTGAATGGCTATAGTTGGCGGTGGAAGAACATGTAGAAATGGTTATAGATTGAATGGCTCTAACACCAAATTGATAGATGCAGAATAAGACCAGGGAATAGAATATGAAATAGAGTAAAGAAAGTGGAAAGATTTAATAGCTACAATCGTCTATTCGAGAAGACCAGTATCCAACTAGAATTTCAATTTGCTATTTCAAATGTGTGTCTACCCTATACAATTCCCATGGTATTTATAAAAGCTGTCCCTGATTATTATTTGATAACAAACATAACTACCTCTCTAAAAAGTAGTAGATAGAGTATAATTTCTTATTCTTAGGACAAATTCCTCTAAATTAGAAGGTAAGGGATAGAGTTGAAAATCTTTTTCAGTAATGATGCAGAATGCAGATAATGCTGAACTGTATTTATATAATGCAGACCAAGCTATTGATAACGCTGGAATTGATGATGTTGATCAAATGCTTTTCGTTTTATCCTTGAATAAGTTATCAAGAGAGTTGGAATCGTATCAACTGGTCAAGGAACTCAAGTCTCTTACTAAAGTAAGAATGGAAATGCGCAGTATAATCAGAGAGTTGCGACCCACACATTCATAATAAAAATACCAACTTCAGAGTCGATATTCAGTTATCATATTTTCATTTCAAAAATAATAAATTCCATATACAACAGGATCCTTGATACCAATTCCAGTACACACTATTGTTATGCGAATGCCCACGAAGAAGCTACAAGGACATGCAATATATAAAACCCAAGAAAATCAACTGCAAAGTTGAAGAATGCTCCGATGCATTTTTCGGCATTAAAAGAGAATTCAGCATACAGTCTCTTAAAAACAGAATGGAACAGTACCTTTCCGAAGACAACGTGCAATGGGATTGCATTATCGATGGTTTCGAGGCTTTCGCCCTCCGAAGTTATGGCCTTTCCTGTTGGGGTTTTCACATAGAAAACAGAATGGGACAGTACCTTTCCAAAGACAACGTGCAATTGGATCGCATTATCGATGGTTTCGAAACTCACCCTCCAAAGCTATGGCATTCCCTGCTGGAGTTTTCATGAATATCTGCTTCTTTTTTACTTTTTGTATTTCTGCAAAACTTGTGTTTTTGTTTGTACTCGGAGTAATTCTTATAATGTCTACGGTTTCTCTTTATTCACAAGCACAATGATTTGGCAATTGTTTCTCTTTTCTTTCATGTTACGTTTTTCATTAATGAGTTCATAAAACTATTACAATTTCAGAATGAAATAAGGAAAGGCAGTTGAAATTGGAATCACCATAGTTTGAGAAACGTATTTATCAAGTATACAACAGAGCCTGATTTATGAATTTAACGTTCTGGTATCCCTGATGAAAGAACGCTGAATAACATGAGAAAATTTTTAATTATTGATTCCAGAGAAACCAAACTGCAATCATGTTGAAAGGGAAGAAAGCTTGGGGGCTAAAATCTCAAGAAGCCCCTTTGGGTTATCTATATGAACCCAGTGGCCTGAATTGGGAAGAACATAAAGCGACACCTCACCCACGGATCCATTCCCTCTTCGGCCAGCAAGCCTTTCAAGTTGATGAATTATACCTGCATTCCAACGGTCACTTTTCTCTGCAACCACCATTCCTATTTCCATTCCTTTTGGTGGGTGTTCAAGAAGTGACCAGTATGATGTCTCCCTGAAAATTTTATAAACGAACCAGACTAAGGACTGTATCATAATCTTTATTCATCTCTCTTCAGAGAGGGAGGTCACTGAACTAGATGAATTGGAATTCAGATATTCACCTGTATGATTTGAACATCTGGATGGCACCATCAAGATTGAATGCCCATGTCTCTTGTTCTTTATGTTTCTTTAAGTTGCTACCAATCCATTCTGACAATGACTTTGAGAAACCAAGTTCAATCATGTGGTTCACAAGCCACCTGAAGACAAAAAATTCAAATGAGAGCAATGAAGTTAGCAAAAACATGATCCAATAGAAACTGCAGAACCCAAGTTCATTCCTTTGCTTATACCTTCGCGACGGAACTGTTGATGGTAGACTTTGCAAGGTCTTCAAAACTTTTTCTACTTCTCCATCACTATTTTCAGTACTCACTTCTCCAGGGACAGAATCCAGCACCCACAGCTGTTCTGCACCAGGAAACAATATCTGAGGGGTCAGAAATCAACTGTTTTGCAAGAGGAACCTGCATAATGATAACAGTAGATACGACACTCATTGAGTAAATACATTGCACCGAACATGGGTTTATCATTCATTATGCTAAATATTTGCAATGTTAACTTCATTTCACCTGGCAACTGAACATGGGTTTACGATTCATCATGCTAAATATTTGCAATGTTAACTTCATTTCACCTGGCAAACTGGAACAGCATAGACAAAAAGAGAACAAGACCTTGTGCACTGATAAGATAGAATCTGTACAGAAGTGTTCTTCCAAAAATGGATCAAGAAAAAGGGTACTGCTATCTCAGTGCAGCTTGTAAAACTCATGACTAAGGAAACCCTTCAGAAACCAATGCAAATATGAATAATACGATGGAGAAATGTAAATGCCACCTTCAGATAAAACTTAGAGCCTAACATTTAACCAACTCTCATAACCAAGTTTAAAAGGAAAATCTTTCTTATCTAAACTTCAGAAAATACTCGGCGCCTAATATTCAAACAGCTCTCGTAACTAAAAATCCTTCCTATCTCATTCGTATTTAACTGCTAACTAAAAATGCTATTAGCACGCAAAATCGAGGTCATCAAATTCTGTCATTCTTAAAGACATACGATCACAACTTAGATAATTTGCAATCACAAGGGAATACATTCATGTCAATTTTGTTCTCGTCAATAACAGACACACAACCCAACACATAAAGCTAGGGAGAAAGGACACACCTGTTTGGGGAAAACGACAGATTGTCCATAGTCACCGCGAGCGCAACTCTGAGCGAATTGGAGAGCAACCTTACCACCCATGGAATGACCAATAACGACATCAGGCCAAGGCCAGCCATGAGCAGTCACCAAGTTGGACAAATCCTTAGCAGCGTTGAACATGTCATGAGGAAAATGTAAACCCTCTATCTCTGCAGAGTTGCCGTGGTTCCTCAAATCGACGAGAATCATCCTCCATTCTATCACCAAACACACAAAAACACTGTTCAAAACAAATTCCCAGATGAAAAAAACCAAAAAGACAGAACATTTTGGGGTTACCTGAAGAAGGGTCGGAGGAGGAGAGAGTGGACGCGAGACTGCGAGAGAAAGAACGCCAGTTGCGGGCAGACCCTAAGAGCCCATGGAGTATAAAGGCCGTGTTGGTGAAGGGTTTGTCCGGCGAAGCTCTCACCTCCTCGTACGCCAAAGTTTCAAGTGTCCGTGTGGTTGTGTAAGAGAAGACCAATGGGCTCCCACTCCCAGAGTTCAGGAAGCGTCTCAGGATGAGGCTCGAGGTCTGTGCTTTCCGTAGACTCGCCATAGTAATACCAATGGAGCGATCGGTTATTTGTTTCTTAACGCACTTCCAATATTTGTTTTTATCTTTTTCTCGCCAAAGAACCAATCCTTGAACCACCCGGTCCAAGCGCTTGACATCCAGCCTGTAAAATGGGTTTTTAAACTTAAACAAATTGTTTTTCACTAGTGTTACTAAATACTTTCTTTTAAGTATACTTACTAAGGATGAACGGGATGGACGAACATGAAATTCATCTTGTTCGTCCAATTAATCTAACGGTTCACTTGATTTCACTTGTATATATATAGTTGCTGACATATTTTCTCTTTCATTGACATACTTTTTCTCTCGTTAATCGCCTCTCTCACGCGATTCTTTCTCCCTCCTCTCTCAAACCATTCTCACGGTTCTCTCTCCCTCCTCTCTTATGTCTACAAACATCGTTGACGATTCTCTGGTCCGACTGCTTTAATCAAAGGATATATGATTTTTATGAGCTCAATTTAGTAGGTATTGTTCTTATTTGAATCTGTCAAGTCTTTAGATTTATTTA